>OY992878.1:78457818-79057818 GCA_963921405.1 Cepaea hortensis
ACTTGGCGCCCAAGATTCAATAACTAGTGGGAGCAGAACTGGATTTGTTTCCGACTGTGATGGCTTCGGTGTAGATGACATCATGTAGTTATCGAAGACAAACTTTTAGGGAAGAAAATGAACATTGTCGCCCAATTTCATTATGCCTTAACCCAGTATATCGTTTTTGTATAAAGATTATTTTCATTGCAGATTAATATCTCCATAGATGATCCAATCCCCCCCCCCACCTCTTTATTTTTCCCATAGATCACACAAGGAGAATCCCAACACAGTGCACGACCCCCGCAGCACCGGTGAGGTACATAGATTATGTTGCAGCCAAACAGTTGACACCCGTAAAACAGTAGTTTCCCTCTCCGTGACGAAGGGTTTACGGACGCAGTTCGTAATCCCGCATACTCGCTTTTGAAACACAGTTGTAGGTGATTTGACAGCAGACCGCCTTGCGTTGGTTTTCTCGAAATGAAGGCAATGGCAAACTACTGAATGTAAACTTGCCAAGAAATTACAACAGCAAAACATGTTGGTGTTGACTGCGACTTCCTGCAGAGCTTAAGTGGAAATTCCGGAAAGTTAGACCAACCTGAGGCCCCAAATTTCAAAAAGACACCGAGCCTACTGCAACAGAGTACTCGAATATTCTAGCCCGCGGAGGGATATGTGATTGTGTGTAATTTCTATTCTTGGATTATAAAGTATGATTTGCACCAGCCAATACCAGTGGATAAATATTAGGAACATCACTGAGTGCATTAATTCGGTACCCAGATAATGGGAAAAAGATCTAATCTACAGCAAAGATGAACCCTTAACAGCACACCAGGAGATAAATGACTATTAATTAGTTTAATTAGTAGTACAAAATGCTGTTTATATGTTGGGTTTTTTTCTGAAGGTAACAGGTCAGTAGTTTTTTCTCAATGGTATAGATGGTATAGTATTTTGACACCAACTCATTATTTTTAAAATGAGAGAATGGTAAAAGGTGTCAGAAACAAATGTTGATATGTTGGGTTCTATTTAATTAGATCTTTATTTGCCTTAATTATGAGGGAAAATGAAAGTAGACCCAATTTGTGGTTGTTGTGTTGTTTGTAATAACCTTGTTTTTTTTTTCTGGGTTCACTGGGTACTATATTGTAACAATGCAACTAATTCCCATGCCTGTCTGAAAATGCATAGTGTTTATTACACCTATATATGTAACTGCAGATCTTGAGTTAATACCTGAACTGTTTGTCCAAAAGTGTTGTGTACATCAAGTAAATGTGGTGTCCAACAAGTGGTTGTTTATATGTTGTGAGCAATCAATATCCTTCTAGCACTATAGTTAATTTAAAGGGTGATGAAGTGGGAAGGGAAACCTACACACAGATGCCATTGTCTCAAGGATTGAACTCTTTTCTCCTGGGATTTGTGGTAAATATCCCTGATCACCCTGCATTCTAACCAGTGACCAGTGAATCAATAAAAACCCCTAGACATCTTAACAATATTCTCAGGAATTAAAATCCACATCCCACAGTATACATACGACAGACTGGACTACACACATACAAACCTTAAGACGGGTCTTCGAAAGAATTAAGTTGTTTGGACTTACAGTCAAACCAACCAAGGTGGAGTTGGCAATGGAGGAGATAAATTTCTTAGGCCATACTATATCAAAGGGCCACTTGAAAAGTGACGACAAAATTGTAACCAAAATGTTGAACCTCACTATGCCGACCACCAAGAAGCAAGTGAGAAGTTTGCTTGGTTTAGCTAATTACTACAACAAATTTATTCCTAATTTGGCTCAGATTACTAGTGTATTTTCTGATGTATTGAAATTGAATTCAAAAATAAATGTACAAGATGCTACTTTAATCAGCGCAATGTCAAAACTGAAATATCATTTCAGCAATATCCCAATCTTAAAATTGCCTAACCCAGAATTACAATATATTCTCAGGACTGACGCGAGCACTACGTCCATTTCTGGCGTGCTCCTTCAGGAATATGAGGGAATCCTCCATCCAGTATTGTATGTGAGTGGCAAGTTCACCCCAACAGAATCCGAATACGACGTTTCTCAGTTGGAAGCACTTGCGATTGTATATTGCGTGAGTAAATTGCATAGATTTCTGGCAGGAGCACACTTTGTCGTGGAGACTGACAACTCCCCGTTGTTAGCTATGCAAACAGGGATGCCAAAGAATAACAGGATTTACCGGTGGTCCCTGATACTGCAGAACTATTCTTTTTCTGTAAGACACATTAAGGGACGCAACAATACGTTAGCAGACTTGCTAACCCAGTGGTTATCAACCTTTTATGGCCCATTCCCCCCTTAACCATATTTTCAGAACGCCATTCCCCCCCCCCTTCCTATCAAAAATTTGGCCCGTTCCCCCCTTCACCGTATTTTCAGAACGTCATTCCCCCCCCCCCTTTCATATTTCCTATCTAAAAATCCCCTCACCCCTACACAGTATACGTAAAAGTGGAAGGCAAATGTAATAGCATATACTAAAACAAGTCTAGACATCCACATAAAACATGATTTGTGGGTCTACTTACTTTATAAAATGAATTTTAGAAGGACGAGACATACATACCTGTAAAGTATGAAGGGAAAAACTATGTCAAGTAATCGGTTCTTGTATTAACACGATCTTGAAATGGTCTTCATTCCCCCCCCCCTGGAAACCCTGAAATTCCCCCCTGGGGGGGGGAATTCCCCACCGGTTGAGAACCACTGTGCTAACCAGACCCTCAAACTTTGAAGTGTGTCAGAAGAACGACGACGTAACATCGTCACCAGTATCTGCAGTTACAACAGATTGGCTAGTGTATATAGAACTGTGATAGTAATACTAAGACAGTAAGCCGACGTTACATCGTCACCGGTATCAGCAGAAACTATGGACTATCCAGTGTATATAGAACGTATTGTGTACTGTAACAGTGTATATAGAACTTATAGGTTACATCGTCACCGACACCTGTAACTATGAGAGTAATTAACCAGTGTAGATAGACTGTGATAATAAGTTAACACAGAGGAGGACGCGACGTCATCACCTGCACCTGGAGCGACCACTAAGTTAGTTAGATATTGTGTCGATATAATAAGGAGGCTTGATGGTTCCGTCGCCCTGCTACTGAGTGAGTGCGTGGCGCGACACTGTGAGCTGTGAGTTTCGTGTGAAATGCTTTTGAATCTGCCCGAGGTTTTTTGGAACGTGACTGCATGTTCGGAGCGATGGCAGATGGCTATGTCCCAGAGTTGACCGGTTTTTGCCTTATGCAGAAATGCGTGGCTGCTGGGCTTCTGGTTGACTGCCACTACCATCGGCGATGACCTGTATTTCGTGGACTGTGTGGGTGAACATCTAGGAAACATACAAATGGGAAAATGACTGCTGATTCCATCAGAGATGAACTCTGGGTTTCGTGGGGGACTATTGTGTTGACATTCTGGAGGCGGCATTATGCAGAGTGTATCTGTGCGGACTGTTGTTTGTCGAGACTCCTGTCTTTTCCACTTTTCACCTTGGGCAGTGGGGAGCGTTTGAGTGATATTCACTGGCACAGGAACGGAGCATAATGGGGACAACCCGTTGCTGTGAAGTTGGAACTGCGACTAACTGACTGACTAACTGACTGTATTAATGTATTAATGTATAATGCATAACATGATTTTAAGTTAAGTTGCTTGCTTACATAAATCTTCTTTGCGTTTAAAAGACACTTAAAGAAAGGCGACAGTAATCGCATTTAAATTAGTTTAGTGGTAGTTAAAGTTAGTTAGTATACATAAATATAGACGATAGGTAAACCATTAATACCGTTACATTAGTGTAAATAAAACATACAGGTCTCTTAGGAGACTATTGCCTGAAAAGTCAATGATAGTCGTTAGCTAGAATACCTTAATTTAGTTATAGTTTAGATTAGTTTGCAAAGTAAATATATATTAGAAGTTAGTAGGCTCATTTACAACAGTTGACTTTAAGGGAGCCAACACATTTCTCCTAAATTATGTTTAGTTAGTTAATTTACCTTTCCTTAGTTAGTAACACCCATTAGAACACATTAGTTAGTAACACCCATTAGAACACATTAGTTAGAAACACCCATTAGAACACATTAGATAAAACATAAGTTAGCTAGAATAGTTCGTTTCTTAGCATTGCCTTGCGCAATCCAACACTAGTGTAAATACTTTAGTTAAAGTACTATTAAAAGGTACTATGATTGGCTCTATTATTGTTTAAATCGAGCCCATTTTTATTTTAATCAGAAAAACATTTTTAAACTTACAAACTGTGAGTCAGTGAGCAAGAGATGAGTGAGAGGAAGCGTGAAAGGATTAAATATATTGTGAATGTTAAATGGTGCATCTTTTTCGCACAGTTGAGTTTTTTATGAATTGCCTTCGTCTTCCGTGTAACACATGTGAGCGTGTAATTTTATATGTGTTGTAGCCACTTTTGCATTACAGCTATAGGAATGTTTTCCAGCGTCTCAAATCGAGCACGCACCTCACAAATCAATCATAGACATTCATTTGTGACTTGCACAAACCTACCTGCGACACTTGAAAGCTTTAATCACATGAATTATTAACATACATAGATGTTTCTAATTTAAACATACATAAAGTATAAATTAACACGCATACAACCAGGAATACAAACAGATAAAGATGCAAACAGCAGGTTTTCCAAAGGGACATTACACATGCACAGGGGACACTATAAACTTATAAAAAGGTTGAGAACACAGTTGAGTATTTATCTTATCCGCAAGCGGAAGTCAGATAGGTGGACTTCAGTAAACACACAACTTGTTAAAGATGGTGAGATACATTGCATGGGAGCCATGAATGTTATATTCATGTATTGTTTCCATAACAGGAACAATTTTGTCGGGACATCGGGTTTCGATATTTAGAAAGGCAGTGTTTTAATAACAAATTGGCCTTGGGTCGATACAGCTTCCAAGAGTGTAATGTGGAAGAGCAGTGACTCTTATCAACAGTACAGGTGTGGAACACTGATTATAAACCAGTGGATATATATATATCAACTTGGTAGAAGACTGGTATAAGTCATAAGTGGTACCTAAGGACATGAGTAGTGAAGCCCTACAAACACCTTGACAAATTAGACCCAGCTAATTTTTTATATCCTTCGACGACATTGCGTCATACCTACTAGTTTAAATTTGGTGACGCAATACGTGGGAGCCACGGGAGTATGTCAATGTGTTAGATAGGACATAGATAGGACAGGAGACAGAATAAGGGGTAAGGACAGATAGGACGTAGATAAGGACCTCTACTAGGGAGTAGATAGAATAGAGACAGACCGCAGGGGATAACTTAGGACAGTTATAAGACAGGACTTAGGATAGGACACGGACGTGTCATATTTAGGACATTAGCGGGACTAACCTCGAGGGTGGGGCGGGGATGCTAGTTCACGGGACAACACCCGTAAACAGAGTTAGCAGTAGGACAACCCAGTGTTGACACAGACAGGACTACTGTACTACATGACGAGTGGGGGAGCACGAGGTTTTGCTGACCGCACGAAGTTTAGCACGACAAGGGCAGCGACTGGACTGAGGTTATTCAGACAGGACCCGACAGTCTTCCAGACAGGACGTGTGATTGTTTTCCGAAAGCCAATGGGTAGTTTACAAGAGCGCATGTTATAATTCGCGAGTGTGAGATTGTATTTGAGTATGTACGGGTTGTTGTGAGGAAGAGCGACATGTATATTTCGGCAGGCAATTACCGCCTGATCTTGTATATGTAAAGATAGCAGGTTCGCCTGAAATAAAATAGATTGTTCATTCACACATGAAGTTTCGTTGAGGTGTGAATGAAGTGGTGCGTATGCCTGGATGCAATTTGAATTGTTGACACAATCATATGTGCGAAACTGTCCAGATTTCTAAGTAATGAGTATCATATATGTGAAACTCTTGACATCTCAGCAAAGCTATCATCTGTACGACAACCCATTAAACTAAGTGCTCGTAGAAAGTATAACAATACCAGCTTATTCTATCATTTTCGTTGCAAATGTAAACACTTATCTCGACCATTGCACGAAGTTCCATTTTATTTAACATTAATCTCTAAGGCCAGAAATCTTCTTAAACACTGAACTCAACGACAGACATCTGCCAAGAAAGCCACCCCACGGCCCTAAATAACGGTTTCTAGACACTTAAAAAAGAAGCTAACTGTCCTTTCCTGTCCTTTTCCATGTCCTTTTTCCTGTTCCTGGTATTCTGTTAAAGATTGGAAAAAAAACGCTTACCCTATTTTTAATACAGCTATCCTATCCTCCGTGCATTTAAATTGTGGCCACATACAGTGCATTTTATCCCTGCTGCATCAGCCGTAAAAAAATTGAAAGGCTTGGTACGACAATCTGGGCTTTATGGAAGATTCGGCTGGTGTTTTACATGCAGATCTGGCCATCTGAAAGGTGCTAACAGCAGAATAGAGAAGCTTCGAGGAAATACGAAAGTAGAACTTGAAGGCAGCTAAAGCGTTCAAATTGCAGTCTCTGTTTTACACGTTTATTTGCTGACAAGTTTCTCTCGTACGACAACAGGTTACATGATGATGATGGTGATGGTGATGATGATGATGATGATGGTGATGATGATGATGATGATGATGATGATGATGATGATGATGATGATGATGATGATGATGATGATGATGATGACGACGACGATGACGATGATGATGATCATGATGATGATGATGATGATGATGATGATGATGATGATGATGATGATGATGATGATGATGATGATGATGATGATGATGATGATGATGATGATGATGATTACCGATTAGTTTGTAAAAGTATAACTGTGATTGAAAATTCAGAACTAATGTTTTCACATGTGCGACATTGAAGCTATGCCATATGTGTTAATGATACGCAACAGAGATAACTGTTAGTTACTTGGCGCCCAAGATTCAATAACTAGTGGGAGCAGAACTGGATTTGTTTCCGACTGTGATGGCTTCGGTGTAGATGACAGCATGTAGTTATCGAAGACAAAATTTTAGGGAAGAAAATGAACATTGTCGCCCAATTTCATTATGCCTTAACCCAGTATGTCGTTTTTGTATAAAGATTATTTTCATTGCAGATTAATATCTCCATAGATGATCCAATCCCCCCCCCACCTCTTTATTTTTCCCATAGTTCACACAAGGAGAATCCCAACACAGTGCACGAACCCCGCAGCACCGGTGAGGTACATAGATTATGTTGCAGCCAAACAGTTGACACCCGTAAAACAGTAGTTTCCCTCTCCGTGACGAAGGGTTTACGGACGCAGTTCGTAATCCCGCATACTCGCTTTTGAAACACAGTTGCAGGTGATTTGACAGCAGAACGTCTTGCGTTGGTTTTCTCGAAATGAAGGCAATGGCAAACTACTGAACGTAAATTTGCCAAGAGATGACAACAGCAAAACATGCTGGTGTTGACTGCGATGTCCTGTAAAAGGTGTGCAACTAGATTAACTTAATTATACTTCTGTGTTTATGTGCACTGTGTTTAAGTCATAATCAGATATTTAAATATATATATATATATATATATATATATATATATATATATATATATATATATATATATATATGTGTGTGTGTGTGTGTGTGTGTGTGTGTGTGTGTGTGTGTGTGTGGTGCGTGCGTGTGTGCGTGTGTGTGTTTTTCATTTTGTTAAATACCTTCAAAGATTCTTCGGTTATTGAATTTCTCAGCTTTCATGTGCTCATCAACGATTCGGTTGAACAGATTTTCATGTTGATTTCGCAGGGCAACAATGGAAATTTGGTTATATAAGGCATGACATTTCTTTTCAGATAAATCTGTTCAGGACAACACGACACTGGGACTTCGCGTGATCCGGTAGTGGACTGCCGGAAGTAGGTATACAAAAGTGTTAACGACTTCCAAAACATCATTTGTTTGAAAAAGTAACTTAAATTACGCTTAAAAGCTTCTAGACAATACAGCATCCCGACGAATTGTGCGATTTAATTTGTGTATTACTTTAAACTTTAGTCCAATTTTTTAGTTTAATATAAAGGTAGTGGGAGAGAAGTCATTTATTGATTTTGACCCAATTGCTGCTGTCCACAATTTGTTTTTACAATCAAAATCCAACATTCCAGAAGACATTTTGAACCTTGTGCCTCACTATCGGCTTGCGTCTTGTTAATAGCTCAATCACCAGTCCACGCTGTATTAATGGAGTCATTAATTAGCAATCTACGTCAGTTATAGCGCTAGATTACGCTCACAGTTTCATTATGTGCATGACTTCGTAATGGCCGGATGCTGCCACAAAGAAGTAATAATGTCATAGACATTAACTCTTTGTATAGCCCTTCGACAATTACATTTATGTATGCTGTGTCCGCCGAGTTCATTAGCAGCGTCTCTTGGAGTCTATTTTGACCGTTAAAACTAAACATAATTACCGGAATGTTTATTTATAAGCATGGGAAGAAGGAAGATGACCTGCTACAAATTGGTGAAACTTTTTATATAAATCTTTGTATTACAGGTTTGAGAGGCGCGAGGAGTGGGAGGGGGATGGGTTTAAAAACAAGAGGATCAGTTTAATTGCATTGGGTTTTATCCCATATGCCTTCGCCTTTTTTCGCAGAGTGGCCTGTCGAAAGTGTCGCACAGAGCACGACCTCCGTAGCTTCACCAACGACCCGCCCCACCCCCACACCCCTCGACACTCTCTCTCTCTCTCTCTCTCTCTCTCTCTCTCTCTCTCTCTCTCTCTCTCTCTCTCTCTCTCCTCCACCCCAGTGTTCTCCGAAAAAATGGGAATCCGAAAACGAATCCACGACATTGGGAGCGTGAATCAAGCAGAATGACCATTTAGCCGCGGCGGCTACCCCAGACATGAGAAACTATATGAGCTGCACGAAGAGATGGTAGCATTTTTTTAACATACAAACCTATTACATGTCGACACTGTGACGAAGGGATAGCCAATCTCGTATTTCGCATTCGAAATCAGCAGCAGTTGATTTGGTATCAGGCCGCCTTTTGCTGATATTTAACAATGATATAAGCTTCAGTAGTTCAGAAATCAATGGCAAACTACTGAACGTATACCTGCTTAGTAAATCACAAGCAGTTAAAATAGGCTGGGTTTGACTGCTACGTCCTGTAAAGGATATGCAGCTATTTTTAAACTGTTACAGCCCAAAAGTGTCTTACGCTGTAAAAGATAAAGGAAGTCACAATGCAAATACTGCCGTTGGGGTGTGAAGTGTTCAGTCACGCCGGCCACCATATTCTAGGCCACGACATAATGAGGTAAGGTAGTCATTTCCTTTCGTCGTCGCCTTTCCGTCCTAGAAAATTTCCGGAAACTTCTGAAAATTGCCTGGTGCCCGTTTTCATGAGACTTGATCGAAGACAGATCAATACTGTTGAAAATAGAACAAAATACAGGAATCTTGTTCATAACTTGAGACATGTTGGGTATTTGGTGCTAGCCCAAATTTTCTATAGACCATTCGGCACTCGACGTGGGATGAGACCAATATCACATCGACCACCTTTACTGCCCAAGACATTTAAAGCTACCCATTTTTGACCTGGGAGCCCGGTCAATTTGAAGCATCCGGCCCGATGGGGATTCGATCACACGATGACTGGGCTGGTTGGCTGGCGTGTTAGCCTTTGTGCTACTGCTGATCCTAGAGTGGCACTGGTAGGAAACAACTAATCCACCCGGGGATAGAACCCGGACCACTATTTTTACTGGCAAGAGTATTAACTACTATGCTTGAGCGGCTTTACACGATGTGTTGAAAGTTACCAATTAAATGTTTATAACTCTAGCATGTTCCGTGGGTTTCTCTTTATCTGTATAATATTGGGTATTTGTAAATGTCTCACTACACTTTGTCTGTAGAACAGTTATTTGTTGGGGTGTCTGTTTTCCGTCTTGCAAACGGAAAACATACTGTACAACAAACAGCTGTTCTACATACAAAGTGTAGTGAGACTTTATAAACACCCTGTAGTAAACCGACTGATAAAACTCCAGCATGTTCCATGGGATTATCTTTTTTTTGTATAATAGTAATCCGACTGATAAAACTGCAGCATGTTTCATCTTTAGTCATGTACTAGTGGTCGTGTCATTTGATTCCCCCAAGAGGGAGTGCCGCTATGGGAATGATGTCGATGTAGAGACTTTCGTCCCGACCTAGTACCGAAGTCGTATCATCTCCACGCGGACTGTGTTGTAGAGATCTCCTTCCTAATCCCAACCCCACTTCCTTCAAGCTCGTAAACCAGCAGGCTGTGCAACACCGCTACTGTCACATCACATCTACGGACAGGCATATTAGCATGTAACCAGGTCATGGTGATTCAGCAAAGTAAATACGGCCTGGTTTGGATTAGACCTAGCTCATGGGCTGTAGTTATTATATTGTGAAAAGACGCCAAGCCAATGTCCAGAAAGAACACTTAATTCACCAATATCAACGAGAAGAAGCCATAACATGTTGTAGGCCTGAATGCACGGAGGAACAGACCGCCACGCTTTCCCTCACTTAGTGAGACGAAGAACGCATGCGTCGATCCCTCGCCTGGCTGCACTCATGACACTATCAGAGTAGCTCCAAATCAACTAAACTAACGCGCCCGCCGATGACTTATCAGCGTCACCTTTATTCAACCAATCGAACATTAACCTAGGGATGTCAATCAGCAAATTATCAGCCGTATTTTTTCTTCCAACACGCTTTTGGTCCCTATCAACATACCAGTAGAGAGAACGCATCGAATGTGATGCTTTGGAACGGTTATTGGAATGTCCTGAAGAGGCAGATTGTGTTACGACATCACAAATACGACAGCCATATATACTGGATTGGATTGAACATATAGGGCCCTAGAAGGGAAGCTTAAGAGCTCCCATCTCATATTTTAAAGCAAGTGAAAGAGACACAATGCCATCCAACTCAGCTTAGACAATAGACAATATCTAATGACGATGATAGCAATTTTGCCAAACTGCCATTTCGGTAAACGTTTACCAGAAACCTTCATCCATATAACTGCACGATAAATGTAGTATAATTAACATTTAATACATCGGGCGTTTTGGCAAAATTGCTATCATCTTCATCAGAGTGGGAAGTTTCAGTTTTAGATTTTGTGCCGGATGTGTCGCCTGGAAGGCTTTGAATTTGTGTGTACGGTTTCTGGATAGTATACCTTGTACGAGTATGTATATTGTCTGGAATCTGGATAGTATACCTTGTACAAGTATGTATACTGTCTGGAATCTGGATAGTATACCTTGTACAAGTATGTATACTGTCTGGACTCTGGATAGTATACCTTGTACAAGTATGTATACTGTCTGGAATCTGGATAGTATACCTTGTACAAGTATGTATACTGTCTGGACTCTGGATAGTATACCTTGTACGAGTATGTATACTGTCTGGAATCTGGATAGCATACCTTGTATAGAATGGTTTTCTGGATATAACTCGTACCCTTGATAGAAGCTATCCGGATGCCGATTAGTATACCCTGAGAGAAGCTATCCAGTTTATGCTTAGCATACCCTTGAGAGAAGCTATCCATTTTCCGATTAGTGTACCCTTCTTAGAAGCTATACAGTTTCTGGATAGTATACTCTTGGTAGAAACTATTTGGTTTCTAGATAGTACACCCTTGACAGAAACTATCCAGGTTCTTGTCAGTAGTAAATCCTTGATAGAAGCTTTCCAATTTCTGGTCAACAAGGTAACGACTGCAGCAGCGAACTTTAGAGCGTAATTATAACACCAAATTGTTGACAATGAATAGCTGTGGTACTGTAAACTATCGATACTGTCATGGAAGGCCAGGGAAGCAGGCTCTACGCAAATGCTAACGGAAGACGTGTTGTGCATCCGGGTCGTGTTGTGCACAAAAAACGCTGTGCATTGCAACAGTTAGTCAGACCGAGGCAACTTCGAGCCCTCGTCGAGTTGGTTCCAAACATTTGTAATCATGAATGTGGAGGTCTGAGTTTAAATGACGGGAGAAGGAGGAAGATGAAGGAGAAGAAGGAAGATGGGAGGAAGAAGGAGGAGAAGGAGGTACAAAATCGTGCGGAGGAGAAACAGAACAAGAAAAAACAGAAGAGGAAGAAGAACCAGAAGAGGAAGGGGAGGAGGAGAAATTGCCAAGGGAGAAGAAGAAGACAAAGAAGAAACTAAAGGGGGATAAGGAGCAGGTGGAGACGGAGAAGCAGAAGGAGACGAAGGGGGATGAGGAAGAGAGAAGCAGGAGAAGAATAAAGATGAAAAAAAAAAGAAAGATGAGGGAATAGGGGGAGGAGTTTTGAAATGTATCTCTTTCATAAGCCAGATGTCTTGCTTGTGTTGCTATTACGTGTATTTTTTTATATCACATCTTGAATGTATCTGTCTCGCAGGTCTTGCGTAAATGTGATTTTGATAATGTCCAAGTTTGACATGAGTAACATAGGACTACCTGCTCCGTGGCGAAAGAATTACGGGCGATTTGGCAGACCATGTATGTGAATTTATATGTGTGTCTATATATATATATATATATATATATATATATATATATATATATATATATATATATATATATATATAGATATATATATATATATCATGTGCCATGCCGATAAGCGTGGTCGGTCGTGTTTTGCCATCTCACTTGATCACCAGATCAGCTCCGTGTTTCTGCCTCGACCATGCCACGTGGTCAAGCCATCCAGGTATTTACTTCTTGGTCCTCCCCTTGGTCTCTTCCCTTCGATCTTGCCAGTTGTCACCAAGTTCTCCAATTCATTTCTTCTCATAACATGCCTAAAACGTTTTGACTGTCTACGTCTAATGTCTCTGATCAATTTACGATCTACATTTGTTTCTTGTAGGACTTGTTCATTGGTTTTTCTGTCTGTCCATGGCATTCTTTGCCATATACATATACACACATACACATATATATACACACATATACACACATACACACACACACATATTTTATTTATTTCTTGTTTACTACACCTAGCGAGAAATTAACATCAACGAGAGAAGCCCAGGGGCCTATACCTCCCAGTATATTCATCATCCGTGCTGTCTCTTTTACACACCTATCTGTTCTTAATCTCTTATAATGAATATCAACTGTATGTATACAACAACTGTATGGGAGATCAACGGAAGCATTAATCTACAGGTTTAGAGAATTGCTAGACGTTTAGTGGCTCCAGTAGTAGTAGAAAACGAACACATTACTCTACATGTTCATCAGACTGTTTGAACTTTAGTTGTCTCGGCAACCATGGGCAGAGAATGCGTTAATCTAAATGTTCAGCAGACTGCTGAGATGTTAGCAACTTCACAGCTTCAGTAACTGTGGGCATATAATATGTTAATCGACAAGTCCAGAGTAGTGCTAAACATTTAGTAGCTCTAGTTACCGCAGGCACTGAAGTTTAGTGGCCACGGTAACCGTGAGCACACAATGCGTTAATCTACAGATCTTGCAAATTGCTAGAAGTTTAGTGACTCCAGTAACCCTAGGCATTGAATGGGGTAACCGTGAGTATATCTACACGTCCAGCAGATTACTAAGCATATATTGACCCCGGTACCGTAGACAGAGAATGTGGACATAGCGGATAGGCTGTTGAGCTTTAACAAAAGCCTGCGGAGTGTTTGTGCTTCTGGATAGTGTTTGCTTATTCATACTCCTCATGTTGGACTGGCAGTACGTGGTGCCGTCGCCCAGCTACTGAGTTAAGTCCGTGGAGCGACACTGTGAACTGTGGATTTAATGTGGCATGCTTTTATATTTGTCCGCGGTTGTTTGTGTTGTGAACCGCATGTTCAAAAAAATAGCGAACGGTCGGTTGCTGAACTAGCTATTTTGGCCGTATGCAGTAATGTGTGTGTAACTGCTAGTGTGCTAGTGACTGCCGCTTCCATCGACGATGAACTGTAATTTTAGTGGCAGACTGTTGTGCATGTAAGTGGTTTGTCGGGAATGCTGACTGTTCCACTTTTTACATGGGACAGTGAGGAACAGTTAGAGGTGAATCTTTGCCGTGAAGTGGGAACAGTGACTAACGACTAACAAAGAGAATGCGTTGATTTAAGGGTCCTAAGAATTGCTAGACGATGTTTGACTAAAGTAACAATAGGATACCGAATATGCTAATCAACATCAAGCAGATTAAAAGATATTTACTGACTTTGCTAACCGCAGACAACAAATGTGTTAATCTACAGGCCCTGAGGATTGCTAGAGATTTAATAGTTCCAATAGCCGTAGACAGAGAATGAGTTAATCCTGAGTTCAACAACACGTCAACAGTCTGTTGGAAATTGTATTATTCCACAACGGAATGAAGCATTACGGTTTGTAGGACGTGCCTCCAGATGGCGGGTTTGAAATTTACGTCACCAAAACTCATGGCTATAAATACATTGATCGATACAAGGTGTAATTTTCAGTCCTTGGTACCTTTGCATCGATCCTATAAATTGGTCACATGAGGTAGCTTAACAGACATTTGCTCTACCGGTCTTGGTGTGTATTTTTCGAAATATCTTCCGTTATTTTCCTCAAATATTATAACTGCATTGTCTATTATTTCCGCGTTTTTAAAAACTTGTATATTGCAATCATAGCATCTGAAGTGTGAAGAGCAGCACTGTACTTTTTGCGAAATAGTGAGTTTTCGTGTGTATCAAACATGACTGTAAATTGCGTTAAAAGCGAGCCTGACTGTAATTCCATCGTCAATTCCAGTTTAATAACTGCAGTCACCTCACCAGATACAGAAATGCAGTTAAAACGGTTTCTTACTCATTTGAACATATTTTTGGCTATATTTGGCGTGCTGTGTAATACTTTCGTTTTTATAGGCTTGAAAGAGAAGAGCAAGAAAATGCGAGCTCCGGATACTCTACTTTTGAATCTAACTCTATGGGATAGTGTGTTTCTTTGTTCGCGAGCTTGCCAGCATTTAGTCAAGACACTTTTCGCCTTCTGTGTAGACGTGTCCACATGTAAAGCAATAAATTTAGCACATCTCTTGTTTAATTACGTAGCGAGGACATCTTTCATAACATCCATGCTGTCAACAATACCTATAGGTGTTGAGCGGTGTCTCTACAGTTTTATGACCATCAAAGTAACACCCTATAGTAACAAGAAACGTACGTGGATTATAATGTTTGCTGTAACGGGGATATCACTGGCTGTGTCCATTCCTGAGATGATAACTGTTGTTTGTGTGTATCATGTCTACCCTGAGTATAACTTCACGGCAAACATTCATTGGTCTGCCTGCACCGCCAACTTCTTCGAGAATATTGTAAAAAGCAGTGTTTTACTACGTCTAACCATCAAGATCTTGGCCTGGATTATTCTTCTAGTTCTGGACTCAATTCTCATCTACAGACTCATTTTGGGAGCTCGTAATGCCCGCAGGATGTACATTGGAGATCGCGGTCATTACAACCAACCGCGCAGTTATAACGAGAGAAGTTTTACCTATGCGACGGTTGCCTTAGTTCTAATGGCACTAATGGCATATCCTGTAACTGGATTAGTGTGGGCACTGACCTACAAGACAGCGGACGGGGATGTATTACTGGATCCAATGATGACACCGATGATACAAGAGGCAGGAAGAATCGTCCAGCTGATCTACGCATCCTCCAATCTATTTTTTCTTCTCACGTTTGGTACACGCTTTAGACGAAATTTATTTAGCAGGATATACCCGTGTATCATGAGATGCTACCAACAAAGAGAGTTTCAATGATTAAATGATGGTATAGGATGCCATTCTCATAACCAACAGATGATGGCGTTCATCGTTGACAAAGATATAGACATTGAACACCAGTGTATGCATAAATGTGACCTTGTAAGGTAGATTGCGTGAAATCTTAACCAGGACTTTTCTGTGAAATAGTTAACTTAATAAAGTAAAATTGTTTGTGGAATCACATGGTGAACATTCTGATAAGATCGCTGAATACAGAAATACAAATGAAAGTATGCCTATTATTAAAAGCCCCGTGCTGGTTTCCTTATATGATGAAGATATCGATAACGATAGTTAATACAAAACTATTCAAGTCGTTCTCGTTCCTAAATCACTACCCTTCAAATATAGCATCATGCTGGAGTAAATATGTGTGAGAGAGAGAGAGAGAGAGAGAGAGAGAGAGAGAGAGAGAGAGAGAGTAAGAGAGAGTGAGAGAGTCTGTAAAAGAGAGTGAGAGAGAGTTGTGTGTGTAAGAGAGAGTAAGAGAGAGTGTGTGTGTGTTTAAGAGAGAGTGAGTGTATGTGTGTACGAGAGAGTGAGAGAGAGCGAGTGTGTAAGAGAGAGTGAGAGTGAGTGTGTGTGTGTAAGAGAGGGTGAGAGAGAGAGAGTATGTGTCTGTGTGTAAGAGAGAGTGAGAGAGACAGTTAAGAAAGAGTGAGAGAGAGAGTGAGTGTGTGTAAGAGAGAGTGAGAGAGAGCGTGTGTGTGTAAGAGAAAGAGATGAGTGGACAGACAGACAGACAGACAGACAGACAGACAGGCAGGCAGACAGGCAGGCAGGCAGGTAGTCAGGCAAGCAGGCAGTCAGGCAAGCAGACAGACAGACAGACAGACAGACAGACAGACAGACAGACAGACAGACATTGATGTATTATTTAATTCATTAGTAAAACAAGCGTTTTTAAAGGTTCCGTGTCCTTTGCAAGACGTTGCAAAATAACCCAGCTCCTATTGGATGCTTGTGATTTGCTAGGCAATTTAACAATAATATAAATAAAATTGTGCTGACAAATCATCCTCATCCTGTTCCCTTCCATATGCCGTAGGTTTTGGTCCTGGATGTCATGGATCAATTCTATTGATGATATTTCTCGGTCCTGTCTTACATAGCATACAAATCTATCACGCATTGTGTTAAAAGATATGAAAATATGGTATATGGACAACAGATTGGAAGAGAACTGTCTTCATTCCAATACCAAAAAAGGCAACCTGAAATTATGCACCAACTATAGAACTGTTGCCCCTCAGTTATGCAATTAAAATTCTACTACAAACCATAATGGGAAGACTTCGTAAGAAAATGGAAGAAGAGATTAACGTGGTTCAAGCTGGATTTAGACAAGGAAGAGGAACAAGAGATCACATACTAACATGCGTTTAATAATAGAGAAGTGCAGATAATTTAATGTAAACCGTTTATCATGTTTGTTTGTTTTTTGTTTTTTTTTTTTTGATTATTCAAAGGTATTTGACTGTGTACAACATAAGAAACTTTGGGAAATCATGAGAAATATGGGCTTTCCATCACATATAGTACAACTCGTAAAAATGCTCTATATATACCAACAAGCACCGGTTAGAATTGATGGCGAGACATCAGATTGGTTTGACATCCAGCAAGGAGTCCGTCAGGGCTGTGTGCTGTCCCGATATTTGTTTAACCTGTACGCCGAAAATACAATGAGAAATGTCAGCGATGATACAGCCAGAGAGCAATATGATGCCCTCAATATTTTTTGTGTTCGCATATCCTTTACAGGACATCGTTGTCAACACCAGCATCTTTCAGCTGATTGTTGATTTCTTGGCAAGATTACGCTCGGTACTTTGCCATTGCTTTCTGAGCGACCGGTTCACATACCCCGTAAGTTACCGACGCGGAGAGAACCGCTACCAATTCTCGCGCAACGCCACGTTACTTACGAGAGTATACGAGATTACGGAGAACGTCGTGTAACCTCTAGACCAGAGAGACCCTAAATATTGGTGGTCATGAAAAACGAGGGTAAGTTAATAAGTAAGTCACAAATGGCTGCGGAAAAATAACTAATGCACATTCAGCTTTGGCGTCATTCGCGAAATGTCTCCCGCCAACGTGAGTTGTCAGTGTTTATGCTGACAAATGTTTGTCGTCCCGTAAAACGGTGCATAGCTGGGTAGAAAAAGTTACGAGAGCGAGTCAATAAGTAAGTCACACAGTTCTGTGGGATGGCAGGTATATGAAAACAAAGCACACAGTTCGCTGCAGCCAGTTTAGGAGGACTGACAAAACGATGGGATAAATGCATCAATGTTGGTGGAAATTATTTTGAGAAATAAAGGGACAATGTATCTATAAAAATAAACAAATTGTCAAGTTGTCATCATATTTAGTTATTTTTCTACAGCCATTTGTGACTTACTTATTAGCTTTCCCTCGAACCAGAGATTCGATATAAGAGTATTACTATCCAAATCACAGAATGATATAGAAAACCTAATTACCTTAAACCAAAGGAATAGTGAAATCAATCAAACAATCATGTGCCATGCCGGAAAGCGTGGGCGGTCATGACTCGCCATTTCACTCGATCACCAGAGTCGTGGATCAGCTCAGTGTTCCTGTCTCGTCCATGCCATGCGGCCAAGCCATCCAGATATTTTCCTCTCGGTCTTCCTCTTGGTCTGTTCCCTTCGACCTTGCCAGTTGTCACTAAGTTCTCCAATCCATTTCTTCTCATAACATGTCCAAAAAATATTGACTGTCTACGTCTAATTTCTCTAATCAATCTACGATTTTCATTTGTCTCCTGTAGTACTTGGACTACTTGGTCATTGGTTTTTCTATCTGTCCATACAGTGAAATATGTGAATAATGAATATATATATATATATATATATATATATATATATATATATATATATATATATATATATATATATATATATATATATATATATATATATATATATATATATATATCAGGGCTGCGGAAGTTAACGATTAATTAATCGATTAATGGTTAATTATTTTAACGATTAATTTTTTTTTTAACGATTAATCGAAAACGTTTCTCCCATCACTTATAAAAATGAACCGGATGTCGAAAAATTGTCGGGCATTTTAAACATAGTGCTTCAAACACAACCGAGTTGCAAAATTGTACTGAGTCACCATTGTGTAAGCTGCAGCAGGATGAACCAACAAGATGGAACAGTACTTTTATTATGCTACAGAGTCTTCTACAGGTCAGAGAAGCATTAACTGTCTACATGTCAAATGAAAAGAAGCAATACAAAGGTCCAAAACTGTCAGATTCAGACTGGATGAAGATTTCGAAATATGTCAAAGTTTTGGACTTATTCTGTCAGACCACGGTCCTGCTTGGCGGTCAAGATTTTGTTTCATGTAGCTGTGTATTGCCACTGCTATCATCGTTGACAAAGCATATGACTGTATACGATGATGATCCGGGCTACATAGCTAAATTTAAGGCAGCATGTATTAATGACTTCAGTGAACGTGTAGCATATATGACAAGTATTTAAATACTACAGATTGCAACAGCACTTGATCCACGCTACAAATGCCTTAAGTGTTTGTCAAAAGATGCAAAAGAACGAACTTGGTCACTTATTGAACAACAAATAGCAGTTAATGTTCATGATGAGCAGATGGAGACTGCTCCAACGAACGATACTGACATTGACAATGAAACTATATGTGAACCAAATGAAGAGAGTATTAAGCTAATTGAGTCTGAAATAAATAAGAAAGTTGCTGAATCGGTTGACCCTTTACAATGGTGGAAACATCGATATACAAAATTGGCATTCCTTGCCAAGACCATTCTGTGCATACCGGCTACCTCAGTTCCATGTGAACGATTGTTCAGCTCTGCTGGTTATATTGTTAATAAGACGCGCTCGTCACATGAAGCAAATATTGTCAACATACTCGTATGTTTGCATAGTTGGTTATTAGATTACATATGAACAAGACAATCCAGTGTTATTTCGATTTTTGACAAATACGACTATAATGTGAGTTATATGACTATAATTGTTTTGTTTTTTTTTTTGCTTTAATCGAAATTAACGATTAATTAATCGTTAATTTTTCAAAAGTTAACTATTAAATTTAAATTAATCGGTCGCAGCCCTATATATATATATATATATATATATATATATATATATATATATATATATATATATATATATATATATATATATATATAGAGAGAGAGAGAGAGAGAGAGAGATAGATAGATAGATAGATAGATAGATAGATAGATAGATAGATAGATAGATAGATAGATAGATAGATAGATAGATAGATAGATAGATAGATAGATAGATAGATAGATAGATAGATAGATAGATAGATAGATAGATAGATAGATAGATAGATAGATAGATAGATAGATAGATAGATAGATAGATAGATAGATAGATAGATAGATAGATAGATACGTTTGTGTCTCTGCTTGTTTGCAAGTATGTTGTTAATATTTATGCCTATCACATTGCTTAACTATTTATGCAGCCAGTCAGCCTACCACAGCATAGCTATGTTAGGGCAAATTCAAATATACTTCACAAAGATAACATTTAGCAGCGGAAGCAGCCATTATCGACACCATGCTAAACCAAACAGCAGAATAACAAGAGACACTTGACAGCAACACATAGAACAACATGTCTGAACGTGGAAACATTGCAACGGAACTAAGTTACTTGCATATTCTTTACACGACTTCGCAGTCAACCTCAGCCTTTTCTGACTGTTTGTGATCTCTTATCAAGTTTACATTCAGTAGTTTGCCATTGCTTTCTGAACGACCGGCACCCATACCATTTTATAGAAAGAAAAAAAAACAGCGCAAGGTGTTCTGCTGCCAAATCTCCCGCAGTAGTGTTTCAAACGCGGTATGCGAGGTTAGGAACTGCGTCTGTAACCCCTTCGCCACGGAGCGGGCTTTTGAACAGGCCATATTACTCAGGTTAAAGTTAGCTGCATGTCCTTCTACTGGACATCGCAGTCGACCCCAGCAATTTTTGGCTGTTTGTGATTTACGTTCAGTAGTTTGGCATTGCTTTCTGAGCGACGAAGTTCATACCTTTGTAGGAAAATCCGAGAGAAAGTATTGTTCTTTTACCTTTTCTCTCCCTAGCGGAGCATAGGCTCCCAGTCAACTCACCCCAAGCCCTTGACAGATAGTTGCATTTTACAACTACCCTTTTCTTTGGGATTTGCACATGTCTTACGACATGCATGGAAGACTACAATGTGAGTTTACATAGTCAGTGCAATTCATGCATTCATCATATGCCATGCCGGTAAGCGTGGGCGGTCATGTTCCACCATCTTACATGATCATCAGAGTCGTGGGTCAGCTCCGTGTTCTTGTCCCGACCATGCCATGTGGTCAAGTCATTTATTTCCAAATATTTATTTCTCTGCCTTCCGGCTTGTTCTTTTCTCCTCAATCATGCCAGTTGTCACCAAGTTCCCTACTGTATTTCTTCTCATAACCTGCCCAAAACATGTGACTGCCTACGTCTAATTTCTGTAATCATTTTGCAGTGGAATTACATATACTTAAAGGTCCTAACAGAACTTATTTACCGCAAGTAATAATGAGTGCCGCCCGTGTATTACCGAGACCTATAGATAAGCGAATTTTAACACTGTAACTACCATGCATCACGTATGGTGCCTCTAATAAGAGTTGGTGTTGGACTGGCTACAAATTCCAGCCAACCATGAACAGCTTTATAGAAAAGGACACCCCATCTGCGAATAAACTCTCCCTAAAAATAACTAAGCCAACCACAATGTAACTATAGGTAATAAAAGAAATAGCAATATCACAATTTTGATGGAATCCGATCAAGAGAGATACACTACGCAGGAAGCCAAAGAAGATTGATAAACCAACACAGAACTGGCGTCGTTATCCGCTACACGTTGCGGGATTTGCTGAGGAGGGGATCCGAGCACTTATGGACTGAATGGTTCGATGTGCAATGAGGATGATCTGTCGACTAACTAACTAACTAACTAACTGGCTACTAAATGAACGAACGTAACTATCAGCTTTTTTTTTTAGCAGTTAATCAATATGGCATACTAAAAGTGTTTTTCCACATAAAAGAACACATTAAGCAACATTGGTCTCACCAGACCGCAATATAAAAATTCAAATTAAACATATATGTATTGACAATATTTAGATCGTCTCTTCACGACATACAATTTGTTTAACCCGATAAACCTAATAAAGGTGGAAATTAATACAATATAGTACTAGAGGAAGTCATTAAGTAATTAAGTAACTGGAATTTTACGAATAGTGTGTTTACAACTGTGCGAACCAGAAATGTTTTGTGTGTTATCTCTCAACGTGGTGCCCTGCCTGGCAACACACTTGGCCCAGCTGTCCACTAGTTAGCTGATGCTTTCTAGGAAACATTTTTCGGGTGTGGCCTCAATAACTGTCATTTACTGCCTATGGTACCTTGCGGTGTAGGACGGGGGGGTCTTGAGCCTGGGGAAATAAGGCCGCATGGTTAGTGCAGTCGCCGCAAACTGTGCAGGTTAGAGTTTTCTTTTTGACCCGGACATTAAAAAATTCCACACCTTACCGAGGATTCGAACCCGGGTCTCCCGAAGGAGAGTCCGGCATTCTAGCCACTCGACCAGGCGCTCCTCCCATTACCTTATTGTTATCTGCAAATCTCCCTTAAATTGTCTTTCAAAGGTCCAAACAAATGAAATTCCGATGGTGCCAAGTCTTCACTGTATGCTGCATGTTTCAAGAACTCACATTTCAAAGCACAGAGTTTATCCACTGATTGAGCAGCGGTATGAGAGCGGGCGTTGTCAGGCATCAACAATACTCCTTTGAGAGAAATATCCAGAGATTGTATCGCGGGCTTCAGACTGTTCACTAGTATGTAACTGTGTCGAGCACTAGCCACAGTTTCATCCCTATCCTGGAAATGCATCAATATAGGGTCATTGATTACCAAAATTTTGTCACTATTACTTTCCAAGCGGATTCCAAAATCGTCTATTTTGAAATTATTCTACTTATTCAGACATTCTACCCTGACTTAAACAACTGTCTCCATACTAAACCATCATTGTTCTGTAGATTTCACAAGGTTTCACGCCATCTGATCGTAAGAATTAATAACGAATTGTTTTTGTTTTTTTTTCACGGTGCAGGTCGATTGAGTGACAGCCAATTTGTAATCGTTATTGCGCATGCGCAAACTGCTTGATCCTTACGACCCCTGCGTGGGATATTGCTTAAGCGCCAGCCTGTGTCCATAATTCATAAACAATATTTTCTTTGTCACTACTCCTCCATGCACTTTATAATAAAATTCCTATTAATTAATGACTTTCCGTTCTAGATGTTTCTTTATGCCACAAAGCCCTGTAATCTGTGTCTATATCTTTCCCTATTTAGCTATCCCTCAAATCTTCCAGTTTTTATATTTTCTTTCTTGCGTTCGCTGGCTGTGAACTCCAGCCGGAAGTCCTGTATGTCGGATGGTGACATCCTGTTGTCCAACATCAGTGTGATGTCATACAGGGCTTAGGTTTGCGTGAGTATCCGTTATCCCATGTCTGGCTTCTATAAAAAAAAAAAAAAAAAACACATCCCAACATTTTTAATAAAACTATATCGCAGTATTCTTCTATAGAATATCGCCCCCCCCCCCTTTTTTTTTTTATATAGAACTAGATTTCAGTCCTTTTCTATAGAACCATTTCTCAACAATTTTCAACAAAAAATGAATCATCAATAAATATTTTTTCTACAGAACCATATCGCAAAATTATTCTAACGAACCACGTCTGAGTATCCTTATATAGAATTAGATCGCAGCAATCTGCTATATGTCACATATCAGCACACTCCTTTAGAATAACATTTTAGTATTCTTGTATAGAATCATCTCAATATTCTTCTATACAACTATATCTCAGGACTATTCTATAGTAATACATCTCACCATTCTTCTATAGAACTTCATCTCAGCACACTTTTATAAAACCAAATCTCAAGATTAATCTATTCAACCGCATTCTTCTATTGAACCACGTCTCAGTAGTCTTCTATAGAATTGTATTTAAGTGTTCCTGTGTACAACCACATCTCTGCATTCTTTTACTGAACCACGTCTCAGTAGTCTTCTATAGAATTGTATTTAAGTGTTCCTGTGTGCGACCACATTTCTACTTTCATCTGTTGAGCTGCGTCTCCGTATTCTTCTATAAAGCCATATTTAAGTGTTCCTGTGTACAACCACATCTCAGAGTTCTTCTATAGATCCACATTTCAGACAGCTTCTCTCTAGGTCTCCCCTGTTTCGCTTACTTTACAACCACATCTCACTAAAATCCATATATATTCTAACTAATCTTGTAACTGCACACGACACATGTCCATATATCAGAATTAGCTCTGTATAACTCCTAAAAACTTGACTCCTCACCGCTATTGTCAAAGCTGTTGCAAAACATATTCTTCTACTTCTAAAATGCTACTTTGGCTTAAATTAAATTAAATTAAATTTGCTGAGGAGGGGATCCGAGCACTTATGGACTGAATGGTTCGATGTGCAACGAGGATGATCTGTCGACTAATTAACTAACTAAATTATTCTAACCAAAACAATGATAAAATGGGGTCGGGATAATAGTCATTACTTAATCACACAAGCGATGTGGTCAAGATGGTTGTTGATCACTACCACCTCGTGGTGCCGCGATCTAGTATATGTTAAGGCCAAACGTTTTTTACTGCTACGGAAGTATATGCGTGGAATTATGGCTGCCGTTTAAATAGCATTACATAGCATTCAGTCGTAGGGTTATGGTTTGTGTATGGCTTGATCAGTAGTAACAAACAATGGGGGTCACTGAGACGAGGGAATAAAGTCGTCGGCTTGGCACTCTGTAGGTCGTGGGTTAGATCTCGGACTGCGTTGTTCGAAACACGAATGCAATTGTGTGCAGACACCTGGGGCTAATAGGTGGAGCTATTGAGCACGTGCCTTGTGTGATGCGCTCGGCAGATGGCTTGCCGTTCTACTGACACAGAGACCGAGCCAGATGGGGTAAACCCTGTGCAATGAAGTCGAGCATCTCGCCCTTAACCTTTCAACCTTTATCTAATAACAGTACTTCTTCCATTGATTGGTCTAAAACAGACTTTGCTTTTGTGAATACCCAGCTGATAAGTGCGGGCGGCCATGATTCGCCATTTCACTCGATCACCAGAGTCGTGGATCAGCTCAGTGTTCTTGTCTCGACCAACTTCTATACTGGGACGTAAATATTATATGCTAAATTTTCCGAGGCTGGGCGTTAACGTATTATGCTCAGGCTTCCGAGCTACACTGAGGCGTGAGCGTTTGAAGCTGAGTTCTCCGAGCTACTTTAAGGCGTGGGTGTTACACAGTGAATTCTACGAGCTACACTGAGGCGTGATCGCCACACGCTGAAATCTCCGAGCTACATCAAGCCCTGAGTGTCATATGGTGAATTATTTGATCTACACTGAGGCGTGAGCGTCAAGTGTTTGTTGTGTCTACCCAGTCATCATCATCATCATCATGTAGCAGGTTTTTCTCCTCCTCCTCCTCATCCTCCTTCTCCTCCTCCTCCATGTAGCAGGTTTTTCTCCTCCTCCTCTAACTCCTCCTCCTTCTTCTTTTTCTTCTTCCTCTTCTTCTTCTTCTTCTTCTTCTTCTTCTTCTTCTCCTCCTCCTCCTCCTCCTTCTTCTTCTTCTTTTTCCGCTTCTTCTTCTTCTTCTTCTTCTTCTTCTTCTTCTTCTTCTTCTTTCGTTCACTGTAGCAAGTTCTATGCAGAACATCGCTCTCATCAGGGCCCATTAAAACGATTCTCACCTCTTTGCCAGTTCTCCTGCCTTATGCATTTCATGACCAAGATGTCGTAAAGGCCTATGTCCAGTTCCATGCTGGCAGACCACTGTTCATTCTTCCAGGAACAAAACAAACAAGAAGATATAGTGAGTCAAATGAGAACATATGAACATGTTTAAGGATAAAACCTATTACTGACTTTATAGAACACTTCTTCTTCTTCTTCAGCGTTCCGAGCCATTGAGGTTCTTTGCTGCAAATACAATCCGTCTCCATTCGTCTCTCTGGTGGACCTTCTCTTGCCAGTCGTTGATTCCAAGTGCTTGTAGGTCTGTATATGTATTATCTCTCCACCGCCTTCTTGGTCTACCTCGGGGTCTACGGTCATTTATTTCCTGAGTGTAAGCGAGTTTTGTTTCCCTATTATCTTCCATTCTTTCTATATGCCCCAGCCATTGTAGTCTATTAGCCTTCATGATGCCAGTGATTAGCGGGGACTTAAACAGATCATAAATGTCTTTGTTACTTCTTCTTTTCCACTCTCCACTTTGTGTATCCCTAATGGGTCCAAAGATGCGTCTTAAAATTTTGTTCTCAAAGGTTTGTAACAAGGCTTCGTCTCCTTTCGTTGTACTCCAGGTTTCAGAGCCATACAGCACAACTGGTCTGATCAGTGTTTTGTATATTGTGATTTTGGTGTTACGAGATAGCGCCTTTGATTTTAGTAGATGTTGTAGTGCATAGTATATCTTATTTCCAGAGTTGATTCTAGTTTGTATTTCTTCCCTTATGATGTTGGAGCAGTTGAAGATCGTACCCAGATATTTGTATGTTTCCGTTCTTTTAATGGTCATATTATCTATTTGTATGTGGCCAGAGTTTCTAGCCATTCCGTCTCTTGAAATTACCATATATTCTGTCTTATCTTGGTTGATAACCAGCCCCATCTGTTGGGCTTTTCCCTTTAAGTGAGTCAATATTTCCAATGTCTTTTGTTCACTTTGCCCTATAATATCTATATCATCTGCATAACCAAGCAGCTTGGATGTTCCTCCAATATCACATTCCTCCTTTACCTTCCTTACAACTTTCTCTAGAGCCAGATTGAAGAGTAGCGGCGATAGTGCATCACCCTGTTTCAAGCCAGGTGTTATTTGGAAGGGGTCTGATTTCCTGCCTTTATATGTTACTATATTATAAGTATCTTCCATGCATAGTCTGGTCATGTTGATTAACTTCCTTGGTATTCCAAATTCCTGCATAGCATTCCATAGACTATTCCTATGGACACTATCATAAGCCTTTTTAAAATCCACAAAAATGTTATGGAGATCTCTTTTATATTCCCAATGTTTCTCGGCTATTTGTCGTAAGATAAATATTTTATTAGAATGGAACAAGATCAGTCATGGGCTGTAGCGTTCTACAAGAGAATACCTGGATACAATGCCTTCATCTGTATGCACAGACCTTCTACTCGAGGTCATGACACACTACAACTACATCTGACCTGGTTCTTCACTCACCAAACCTGGAGTGGAACATCACACGAATTGTTGGGAAACAACTTGGTGGCAGTGACCATCGGCCAGTCTTTCTAACTGTAGAAAATGAGCTTGTAAGTGAAAGCAGCACCCTCTCGAGGTGGAACTATAAGAAAGCAGACTGGGAAATATACAAACATCGCAGCAGCATACTGGTTAGAAATCTGAACACAGATAAAGACATAAATAGAGGAATTGAAGAGTTCGGGAAATGCATACTACAGGTACCATGAGAAACAGTAGCAAGAGGAGCTCATAAACAATATAAACCGCACTGGAGTAGTGAACTGGAACAGATGCACAATGGTGTGGAAGTGTGTAGAAAGCAGGCAGAGGCTAAACCCAGCCAAGAGCACCACAATAAATACCAGCACGCAAAAATAAAATTTCAAAGGGCCAAGCTGCAGACTAGACGGAAATGCGGGTAGGAGAAAACAGTCACTGAACTTTGATAGAGACACAAGGAAGTTGTCGAAACTAATAAAACTAGTTAACATTGAGGGCACATGGAGAAACTAAAACAAAAAACAAAAACAAACATCAACAACAACTACAATATAATAACCATGTAAAGTCGGGAACATTTTAATAGGAAAGCAAGCAGCTGACCATTTTGCGGACTCATTTGCACAAGATAATAACATCGAAACTGGTCCAAAGAAACAACAACAAGATATTCGACTTTATAGAACAACAGTGAATTAAATGGTTCGAATATTTAGTTAGAATGGAACAAGATCAACCGGCTTCGTGGCTTTGAGGTTATGACTTTTCTCCGTAATCTCGTATACTCTCGTCGGTTAACGTGATGGCGGTAAGAATCAGCAGTGGTTCGAATCGCATTGGTGACTTGCGGGGTATGTGAGCCGGCCGCTCAGAAACAATGGCAAACTACTGAGCGTAATCTTGCCAAGAAATCGACATACAGCTGAAAGATGCTGGTGTTGACAGCGATGTCCTGTAAAGTATATGCAAAAAAGTGAATTAAATTGTTCGAATATTTAGTTAGAATGGAACAAGATCAACCACGGGCTAGATCATTCTACATGAGAACATTGGGATTCAAGGCGAGAGAACAACATAGGTGAGTTGGGTCAAATAGAGTAAGCAGACATTGAAGAAATCAAATATGACGTATGTGGCAATAAACCAAGCAGGAAAAAGACAATTACGCCCGCTTCCTCTCTGCGGCGCTTCACAGTAAAAGCAGTAGGACAAAAGAAGAAAGAAAGCTGAATTGAAGCCTTCTGTAATGTGGTGGCTGCACGCTTCCCTGTCGACCCGGTAGTAATGGGTTCGATCACATCGAGGCAGTGTTTAGAAACAATTGACCTTGACTCCAAGTCGACCCAGCCTAAAATGGGTACCAGGAAATGTCGTATTAAGCAAAGTTAGCTTGCATGATAGTGACGTCAGTGCCTACAATGCCGACTGGACTATCCGCATTCGAAAAACAGGTGCGCGATTTGGCAGCAGACCGAGTCCCACTGGGTCCTAACGTGTTGGTATGGGAGCCAGTCGTACAGAAATCAACGACAAACTACCGAACGTAAAACTGTCCAAGACATCAACAACAGCAGTGCTGGTGTTGACAGCGATGTCCTGTACATAGGATATGCAATATTAATAACAGGGGGAAAACGAAACCCACAAATGCAGTGGTAGTTATACCACCGTGAACACTTGCAGATATCAGCTTGAAATACTGACTTCCCGATCTGTAAGTGTTAAATCCACGGAGAACCAGATTACGCGTGAAGTCATCCAACTAGTTAATAGAGAACACACCAACGTGTTAAATCTTCCAAGTCAATGAAGTAAGGACTTACGTGTTACGTCCTACTTGGTGATGCAGAGGTGCTGATATGCCAGTCCCATGGTTATAGACACCAGCAGAATACAGAGAGGAACGATTATAGATTATAGACAATTAGCACCCATGTCTTGCAGTCGCCTCTAGGAGAGCTCATGAGTATGCTGACAATAAGCGTGTTGTTTGCTTTCCAGGACAGAACCAAGTCGACAGCAGTCTTCAATTCTTCCAATTATATATTGTGCACAACACGAAACACATGATTCTAAAATAAATCTTCCAAGCGATTGAATTGACTAAGTGCTAAATCTTTCAAGCGACTAACTGAGAATCCGACTACATGCTAAGTCTTCTAAACGACTGAAATGTGAACCAGATTGCTAATTAAGGCTTCCATACCGTTTAGTTGATAACAAGACTTCACGTTAAGTCATCCAAGCTAGTTAGTTAAGAATAAGACTACGTATTAAATCTTCTAAGTCAGTTAATAGACAACTAAAATATAATTTAATCCATTCAAGCCGGAAAATAGAATCCGATGAATATGTTAATTTTTTCAAATCCGTTTATTTATATATAAACCAACTTGTTCAATCTATGAAGTGTCTTTACGAGAACCAATATACATGATGCATCTTCTGAGCACTATAGGATAGACTTCATTGCACAGCGTTTTATTCCCACATCGCTCAGTCTCTTTCCGCAGGGCGGCTTGTTGAAAGCTACTCACATAATCTGAACTCTGTAGCTCAAGCGACGACCACCAGGAGTCTCCAAGAAAACTGCACTCGAGAACCGAATGTTTTAGCCTGTAATAGAACCCACAACATTCGAAGCACCATGAAGGTGGCGTAACTACTTCGCAAACGTAGGTTCCACTCTCGCAATCTTCTTAGCAGTTAAAGGTGAATCATCCTGGTTACTGATTTGTCCAGAATGTCCCCAGAGCCAAGCTACCAGTGACTGTTAACTCTTGGAAGGTGGGCAGTGGGAAGAAAATGTATGGTTTAGAATTAAGGCGTCCATATCTAATGTGATTATACGCGTTACAATCACAGTGTAGATCTAAATAAGAAACCTGGGTATGGCATCCTCGTCTGTCTAGACAGTTATATATTTAGACAGACAGACAGACAGACAGACAGACAGACCGACCGACCGACCGACAGACAGACACACAGACAGATCGATCGACAGACAGACCGGTCGACGGATGGACGGATGGACGGATGGACCGACGGACGGATGGACGGACAGACAGACAGACAGACAGACAGACAGACAGACAGACAGACAGACAGACAGACAGACAGACAGATAGATAGATAGATAGATAGATAGATAGATAGATAGATAGATAGATAGATAGATAGATAGATAGATAAATAGATAGATAGATAGATAGATAGATAGATAGATAGATAGATAGATAGATAGATAGATACATAGATAGATAGATAGATAGATAGATAGATAGATAGATAGATAGATAGATAGATAGATAGATAGATACGAGGGTCGTTAAGAAAGTAATGCACCACAACGTTTTTATCAGAAGTATTTATTCGAGAAGCATGGAATTTATACACAGTGTACATGGATGTGTCATGTAAACATCAGTATTATTCAACATAATCCCCATCAACTTATACGGTTTTATGCCAGCGCGAGACAAGTGCGTGTATTCCTTGCCAGTACCAGATTTTGTCTTGATCATGTAGCCATTTCTTCGCTGTATGAATCACTCCTCCATTATCTTAAAACCTTGTCCAACGGAGTGCATCTTTAAGCGGACCAAAGAGAGTGCCAAATCGGGACCATAGGAGGGTGGATGGTGTAGTACAGTCCAACCCAATTAGATGATTGCTTCCTGTGTTGCCAGACTTGTGTGAGGGGGTGCATTGTGGTGAAGGCGAAGCAGGTCTGCTTGATTCTTGTGCTGTCGAACTTTGCGAAAACGTTAATTGAGTATTTTAAATGTCTTAATGTAAGCTTGTGAATTTATTATCTCACATCTTGGCAAAACAGCCACAAAAATCGCACCTTCAATGCTACGCTCGAGTTCAAAGCTAGCCAGCGCACCAAAAAAAAACTGCTCATAGAGTTGGTGCACTGTGTGGTGGTGCTCCTTGTGTGATCTACAGGAACAGACGTCAGCACTTATGGTTTTGTGGTGGTATCCGTAAGGAATGATAATACTGTTTTATATACCAAATTAGACTAAATCAAAATTAATTGTGCTTATATCTTTTTGAAAACACTTCTTTTCACGTTGACAATTGAATCAAGGGAGGTAATTCTACTGATTTATGTTCCTTAGTTTTAAGAGAGCTTCACCCTTGGACATGACTTCTTGGTGTTAAACATGTCAATAGAAAAGGATATTTTGATTGTCGAACCGTTTAACGGGGGATCTCATGGCCAACTCATCAAGCTGCTGCAGTCAGACAATGAAATTGGACATAGATCTCTTCTTGTATCACTCCCAGCAAAGAAATGGCACTGGCGTGCACGAACTTCAGCCCTCTACTTTAGCCAAGCAATTCCTTACTCTAAAAGATACAGGTAACAATTTTAATTTTTGACATGACATTATTTAAAAATTGGGTTTTTATTTATGAAACCATCACAGTTAGATACAGCTTGACAAGACAAATGCAACGGTATCTCAATGAAGACTACATCAATATTAATATTTTTGGGTTGTGATCTACAAACAGGAAGTGCAAAGAAATATGAGCAGTTCTGATAGTGGCCCAGTAAATTGGGAACTAAGAACATTAAATTTTGCTTTTTATTACTGCGGTTTGTTTATTTCTAATCGACCTACATAGCAGCCATATATTGTTGCGTCCGGAGCGGCAAGGCCTAACTTGACATGTTATCTATTTTTCTATAGGAAGTGGCATGACCTAATTAATAATTAAAAATAGTCACAAATTGATTGAAATTAATTAAATGTCATGTGCATTGCTAATTATTGGCAAACAAACCTGGCAAGATGTATATTTTATTATGCCCACTGGTAAAAGGAAAGTTACAGCCACATTCCTGTTTCAATAGGACGTGCTGTGACCTAATTAACGATTAAAAATAGCCACCCATTTATATTAATTAAATGTTATTTATATTAATTAAATGTAATGCCACACTTCAGAAAATGAAGATTATCTTGTGCAATAGGTCACTATCACTGAGTGTAAGAAAGAGAGTGCTGAAATGCTATGTAGAACCAGTTTTGCTGTATGGCAGTGAATCTTGGAGTGTAAATGAAAAAATTAAGAAGAAATTAGAAGCAACAGAGATATGGTTCCTGAGATGAATGTTGCGAATTCCTTGGACTGCCAGAGTAACTAACAACGACTGCCTGAAACAGGCTAATTAAACTAGAACACTACATACAACAATAAGAAAGAGACAAACAGTTTTCTTTGGTCATGTAATGAGAAGAGAGGCATTGAAGAACATCGTGACAACTGGAAAGATCAAGGGGAAGATAGGCAGAGGCAGACCAAGAGAAATGATGCTGGATGGATTGAGACGGTGGCATGGAGGAATATCAGCAGCAGAGTTGATCCAGAAAACAAAAGACCGAGATCTGTGGAGAGCCATGAATGCCTATGCCAGCTGGCAGGACACTTGGTGATGATGAAATGTTATGTGAAATGTTTGTCGTAAGTCAAAGAACGATTCATGAAAATGTACTCACATTGTCTTAATGTACCCACTGCAATGAGACAGCTTTCTTTTGTTGATTAAATATCATGCAATAATGCAAGTAAATAAATTTTTAACTGTTGCATGCATTAAGCAGTCACTTTCACTAATTGATTTCTAATTCTGCTCTATAATTACACTATTCTGTATCTAAATGTGAGCAATTAATAATTAAATACTAACTTTAAAAAAAAAACATAACTTGTTTCATAGTATTTTATTTAAATTTAAATAAGTATGTACTGCTGCGCTGCTAAGAAAAAAAGTCATCCTTACAGGTTTATATAGATGGATCTGAAAACTGCCTTTCAAAATTATTTTCAGTCATATCAAATGCTGAAAAATTATACAAGTACACAGATAAATTACTGCTACAAATGAAACTTGTATTCTGTTTAATGTTAGTAGTTAAATTGCCAGTTCTAATTATAAATAAATAGAGGTCTGCTATAGTAATTAGTATAGTATGGGTGCCGCCATTTTGAATTTTGTAGTATGATTACGCTATCTAATTTTTATGGTTGCGCTCAATATTTTCTCCCAAACACAGTTAAAGGAAGTTAATGTTGAAGCTCTTCAAGTATATATAAAAATGAACACAGAATTAAAAAGTAATTTAACAGTAACGAGAGATAAAAAGAAACAGGAGTTAAAAGCAAAATTAGCTTACCGTATGCCAACATATTGAAATAACTTCAAGAGAAGAAAGTTCTAAGCGACAAACGCTTGCAGCCTAGCAGACAGATTATAGTTGCAATTATTAGAGTTGTTTCCTGTGATGTGTGTCCCGCTGTTTTCAAATACATATGATCAGAAGCAAGCATGGGTATGTACGACAGGTCACCGGAAGGTCGATAGAAATTTTCTGTGAAAACCCTTTCACCTTACCCACCCCATTTTTAAAAAGGCTGACAGACAATTTTATCTTTTTCAGAGTTGTTTTCACTAGTTCTGTGTTGAACTTAGCAGAATTGATTGCTCTTCGTCCTGACCTAGCCCCGCTGAAGAAGGTTGTTTATTTTCATGAAAACCAGTTAGTGTACCCTGTTCGTAAGATGAAAGAGAGAGACTTCCAGTATGGCTATAACCAAATTCTTACAAGGTATTCAACTAAACAAGACATTACAAACTATTCATTCATGTTAAAAAGATAATAGTTGCATTTTAAATACAGTGTAATCAAGAATTAAAATATTCATAATTTTACAGTTTCACCACAATGCACAGTTTAGGTATTTAGATGCAATTTGTTTTTATACAGATTTAATACAAATTAGTACACCATTTCCTGAAGTTTTGTAAAATGAAAAGTATTGTCCTTTACAACAAGTTGGTTACTTAATCAGAAAATATTTATTTTGCTTCATAGAATGTTCCCAATGAATTTGGTAATGAATGGAGCCATATTATATGAAACGACTCAGCAAATTACTCTAGGTTGATTATAGGCATTTGTAAATCACTATAACGATGGGTTAACTGCTTTTAGCCCTCTATAAATGATCACCTGTTGCATGAAATATACAAATAGATTACCACATCCCGGGAAGGTTAACCCGGTCAACAAATGCTCGCAGAAGTCTGATGTGTCGGCCGAAAGGCACGAGTATCGCAACCCTGCTGTAAACGGGCACAACACAATTACATCTGAAAAAACACTCCAGATGAACACAGAAGAAGAAGAAGAAGAAGAAGAAGACGATTACCACATGCTGGTAAGACTGATGAAATCAGGAATTCAGTTCAGCACCAGCGGAAAGGTACATGGCAGAGGATGGAGTAGATCTATGTGAGATGGATAGACATGCTCCTAGTGCTGTCACGTTGGTGTTGGCTGACATATCCTGACAAATTTATGTGAACATCTGGATGGTTCTGCTGTGATTAAGTTTAACCTGCATGATTGTTTTGCCTGTTTTTAAAACAAGCCACAGAATTGCTTTGTTGCATTCAGTTGGTTATAAGGAGATGCCAGACTTTGCTTTGTGCTGGGAAAGAAAAAGGCCACAAGAAAATGAGTTAGCCATCCCACCTAGTGTCGTGAGATATGAAATCCATATCACATCATGTTCCAATGACAGTATCTTCTTTGGACAGCACATAATGTTCCAATGACAGTATCTTCTTTGGGCAGTACATCATGTTCCAATGACAGTATCTTCTTTGGGCAGCACATCATGTTCCAATGACAGTATCTTCTTTGGGCAGCATGTCATGTTCCAATGACAGTATCTTCTTTGGGCAGTACATCATGTTCCAATGACAGTATCTTCTTTGGGCAGTACATCATGTTCCAATGACAGTATCTTCTTTGGGCAGCACATCATGTTCCAATGACAGTATCTTCTTTGGGCAGCATGTCATGTTCCAATGACAGTATCTTCTTTGGGCAGTACATCATGTTCCAATGACAGTATCTTCTTTGGGTAGCATATCATGTTCCAATGACAGTATTTTCTTTGGGCAGTACATCATGTTCCAGTGACAGTATCTTCTTTGGGCAGCACATCATGTTCTAATGACAGTATTTTCTTTGGGCAGCATGTCATGTTCCAATGACAGTATCTTCTTTGGGCAGTACATCATGTTCCAGTGACAGTATCTTCTTTGGACAGCACATAATGTTCCAATGACAGTATCTTCTTTGGGCAGCACGTCATGTTCCAATGTCAGTATCTTCTTTGGGCAGTACATCATGTTGCAATGACAGTATCTTCTTTGGGCAGCACATTTTGTTTAAAATGATAGTATCTACTATGGGCAGCACATAATGTTCCAATGACAGTATTTTCTTTGGGCAGCATGTCATGTTCCAATGACAGTATCTTCTTTGGGCAGTACATTTTGTTTAAAATGATAGTATCTACTATGGGCAGCACATAATGTTCCAATGACAGTATTTTCTTTGGGCAGCATGTCATGTTCCAATGACAGTATCTTCTTTGGGCAGTACATCATGTTCCAGTGACAGTATCTTCTTTGGACAGCACATAATGTTCCAATGACAGTATCTTCTTTGGGCAGTATGTCATGTTCCAATGACAGTATCTTCTTTGGGCAGTACATCATGTTCCAGTGACAGTATCTTCTTTGGACAGCACATAATGTTCCAATGACAGTATCTTCTTTGGGCAGTACATCATGTTCCAATGACAGTATCTTCTTTGGGCAGTACATCATGTTCCAGTGAGAGTATCTTCTTTGGACAGCACATAATGTTCCAATGACAGTATCTTCTTTGGACAGCACATAATGTTCCAATGACAGTATCTTCTTTGGGCAGCACGTCATGTTCCAATGACAGTATCTTCTTTGGGCAGTACATCATGTTCCAGTGACAGTATCTTCTTTGGACAGCACATAATGTTCCAATGACAGTATCTTCTTTGGGCAGCATGTCATGTTCCAATGACAGTATCTTCTTTGGACAGCACATAATGTTCCAATGACAGTATCTTCTTTGGGCAGTACATCATTTTCCAATGACAGTATCTTCTTTGGGCAGTACATCATGTTGCAATGACAGTATCTTCTTTGGGCAGCACATAATGTTCCAATGACAGTATCTTCTTTGGGCAGTACATCATGTTGCAATGACAGTATCTTCTTTGGGCAGTACATCATGTTGCAATGACAGTATCTTCTTTGGGCAGTACATCATGTTCCAATGACAGTATCTTCTTTGGGCAGCATGTCATGTTCCAATGACAGTATCTTCTTTGGGCAGTACATCATGTTCCAATGACAGTATCTTCTTTGGGCAGTACATCATGTTCCAGTGAGAGTATCTTCTTTGGACAGCACATAATGTTCCAATGACAGTATCTTCTTTGGACAGCACATAATGTTCCAATGACAGTATCTTCTTTGGGCAGCACGTCATGTTCCAATGACAGTATCTTCTTTGGGCAGTACATCATGTTCCAGTGACAGTATCTTCTTTGGACAGCACATAATGTTCCAATGACAGTATCTTCTTTGGGCAGCATGTCATGTTCCAATGACAGTATCTTCTTTGGACAGCACATAATGTTCCAATGACAGTATCTTCTTTGGGCAGTACATCATTTTCCAATGACAGTATCTTCTTTGGGCAGTACATCATGTTGCAATGACAGTATCTTCTTTGGGCAGCACATAATGTTCCAATGACAGTATCTTCTTTGGGCAGTACATCATGTTGCAATGACAGTATCTTCTTTGGGCAGTACATCATGTTGCAATGACAGTATCTTCTTTGGGCAGTACATCATGTTCCAATGACAGTATCTTCTTTGGGCAGCATGTCATGTTCCAATGACAGTATCTTCTTTGGGCAGTACATCATGTTGCAATGACAGTATCTTCTTTGGGCAGCACATAATGTTCCAATGACAGCATCTTCTTTGGGCAGCATATCATGTTCCAATGACAGTATCTTCTTTGGACAGCACATAATGTTCCAATGACAGTATCTTCTTTGGGCAGCATATCATGTTCCAATGACAGTATCTTCTTTGGGCAGCACATCATGTTCCAATGACAGTATCTTCTTTGGGCAGCACATTTTGTTTAAAATGATAGTATCTACTATGGGCAGCACATCATGTTCCAATAACAGTATCTTCTTTGGGCAGCATGTCATGTTCCAGTGACAGTGTCTTTGGGCAGCAGGTCATGTTCCAATGATAGTATTTTCTTTGGACAGCACATAATGTTCCAATGACAGTATCCTCTTTGGGCAGCACATCATGTTCCAATGACAATATCTTCTTTGGGCAGCATATCATGTTCCAATGACAGTATCTTCTTTGGGCAGCACATCATGTTCCAATGACAGTATCTTCTTTGGGAAGCACATCATGTTCCAATGACAGTATCTTCTTTGGGCAGCACATCATGTTCCAATGACAGTATCTTCTTTGGGCAGCACATCATGTTCCAATGACAGGGTCTTCTTTAGGCAGCACATCATGTTTAAAATGATAGTATCTACTATGGGCAGCATATCATGTTCCAATGACAGTATCTTCTTTGGGCTTACTCTAACCTGGGAATGTCCATGGTGAAGTGATCAAGCCATCTGCCTCATGCTCTGAAGGTTATGGGTTTGTTTTTGGAACGCATCATTAGACTGAGTGCAGTTTTTCCAGAGAATCCTCATGTCATTGCTGGATCTATAGAATTTGAGCTTTGTGTGATGCTCTCTACAGATGGCCTGCTGTTCTGTGAGAGAGATCGAGCCAGATGGGTTAAAAACCCAGCGCAGTGAAGTCAGTCCTCTCACATTAACCTTTTAAAAAACAAAATATCGCCATATTAGCTGTGTGCTGTAGGCAACAATATATCTCCTGAAGCATCACTTGTGATGAATGTCTTATGTAATATTTCACGCCCATTCATATGTATCACTGGTCAAGGAACATCATCGGCAAAATAAAATTGCTACCGAAACTGTCACAAAGATCAGTTTTGAGTATTTTGGCATAGTGAACCAAATGCAATGATCATCTTTGTTCTTTACGGACCCTAAAGGGAAATGATACTATCATGAAATAGTTCATTTATCTGTTTCCTTATTGAGAACTTCTAAACACAAGCTCTTAAGGACACCTCATGTTCAAATATACGTTAGCTGCTGATTAATTGACTTTGACTCATCGATTAATTCATGTCTAATCTAAAGTTTAGCCAGTCTCCCTGGTGTAGGGGTTAAGGACGTTGTTCGTAATCCCATATACTCTCATACGAAACATAGCTGCGCAAAATATTTCAGTGGATCGTGTCGCATTGGTTACTTACGGAGGGTATGTGAGCCGGTCGTTTAGAAAGCATTGGCAAACTACTGAACATAAAACTTGCCAAGACATCAACAGCAGCTGAAAAATGCTGGTGTTGACTGCAATGTCCTATAAAGGATATGTGAGAAAAACCAAAAAAAAAAAAATCTAAAGTTTACTCTGCCAGTCAATGGTTTATTATCATGACATCTAATGTTGAAAGCAGATTGAATGGAGAACATTGTGACAACTCAGACAAATGAGGATGTTTGGTATAGAAAATGATGACAAGTGCAAATGCTGGATAGATTAGCAGCATGCCATGGAAGTTAGTGTTTAGACTTATCAAGAACACAAAAAGCAAATAATTGTGGAGGACATGATGATGGCAAGGGACACTGTTAATAGGAAAAGCTAATCCATACACAAAATTCAGTCCATCACTACTTTAAATAGTGTGTATGAATCACGCTTGAGTTCAAAGTGAGTGAACGCAAAAAAACAAAAAAAATGCAGAGGTCAACCAAGAGACATGATGCTGGATAGCCTAAGATGGTGTCATGAAGGAAAATCATCAGGAGAATATACCTCTAAAGTCGGAGTGGGTTCATCTGATGGCGAGAGACACTGTTGATGGGGAAAGCTAATCCACATGCAAAATTCAGTCCAACACTACTAGAAGTAGTGTGTATGGAGTTCACTTGAGTTCAAAGTGAGCGAGCGAAAAAAAAGGGGGGAAAAATGGAGAGAAAAAAAATCAGGAGAATAGATATAGAGCTTCAGGGATTGAAATCTGTGGAGATACTTGAATGTCTTCACCATTTACAGAACACATGATGATGATTTATTTCATGTCTGGAGTTAACAAAACCCCAGAAAAATGTTCATCTGTTGACTCATGTACAAAAAGTCTTGGATACCCATGTTTTAGATAATTGATGTTTTTGTTGAATAATATTACTAAAAGTATTCACTTCATTACCATTTTCTTTTCTTTGCACAGTCTGGTGGCTGATGTGGTGGTGTTCAACTCTGCTTTCAACATGGAGTCATTTCTGTCATCCATTTCAACACATTTGAAGCTGATACCTGACCACAGACCAAAGGATCTTGCTTCAGTCATACGCCCAAAGTGCAGAGTTCTGTACTTTCCAGTTACCATAGGCCAGACCAGTGCTAACAATATTAATACTGTTGATACTATAAACAGAGTGTTTCATTCTCTTGATACTGCAAACAGAGATGTTCGTTATATTGATCCTACAAACGGAGATATTCATTCTGTTGATCCTACAAACAGAGACATTCATTGTGTTGATACTATAAATAATCATTCTGTTGAAACCACACACATAGATATTCATTCTTTTGATGCAAAAAACAGAGATTTTCATACTTTTGATACCACAGACAGAGATATTCATTACGTTGCTATCACAAAAGACCATGAAGACACTGATAAGTCTCCAGAAAAGTCTACAGTCTCTCAAGCAGATAAAATATTCAGTCAAGTATTACAAGATTCTGATGAAACTAGCATGATTTCTGCACACATAAGTGAGAGACTTAAACATAGTAATTCATTTAGCAATGAACGAGCACATATCCCTCAAGATGAGATGGAAACAGATAATAATAAATCTGCAAATAACTATTTTGTTGGTAATACAATTATTAATTCATTTAACAATGCACTGTCAAATAGCCCTCAAGATAAGATAGAAACATTTAATAATGAAACAACTGCAAGAAACTGTTCTGTTGGTACAAATACAAATCCAGAATCCAACTGTGTAAATGATCCACATCTTCATTCTAGCAACAGGAGTCTAGAACCTTTCAAAGGAAAAAAGACCTACCTGCATATAGTTTGGCCACACAGATGGTAAAATGTTTTCCTATATTATTAGGGATGTTTATTTGAAACCCGTTCCAAAGGCTTTATTACAAAAGCATGAAAGAAACATTAACAGGTGTAGTAGAATTAAACAAAGCATTCATTTTGATTGAATAATGCACCGTGGGTTGGTCAGAAGAAGTTGCTGTAGGCATTCAGGCAAGTGTCCCATTGCTTAGGTAGGCGGCGAATGCCGTTCGTGAAAAGATATTGTGGTTGCTCACTGACCCAAGTGTTTACCGCGTCTGCATCTGTGTGAAATCGTTGCCCCTTGGAAACATTTTTTTAGAATTCTGAACAAATGAAAATCACATGGTGACAAATCAGGACTAGGCTGGATGTTGCAGAATTTCCTACTTCTTCCTTGCTAATGCTTCCTGCACAATCTTTGCAACATGCGGACGAGCATTATCGTGCAACAAAATCACACCGCGAGAAAGCATGCCGGGTCGTTTATTCTTGATGGCTTTTTGCGGCTTGTCTAGTGTTAACAAGCAGTGGATAGAGTTGATGTTGACACCAGGTTCTTTGAAGTCAGCCAACAATAGCCCTTCATGGTCAGAAAATGCGCTCAGCATAACCTTACCAGCGGAAACCTGTAACTTGAATTTTTTGGCTTTTGGTGATCCAGCATGCTTCCATTGCATGCTCTCTCTCTTGCTGCTCGGCTCAAAGTGGTGACACCATGATTCATCGCCTGCCACTATGCGGAAGAGAAATGCATCACCCTCCACTCTCTAACGCAGCAAGTGGTTCAAACACTATCCCATGCGTTCCTCTTTTTGGTGGTCGGTGAACATCCATGGTACCCACTGTGAACACATCTTCCGATATTGCAGTTTCTTACGAACGACTTTTTGAATTGTCCCAATTGACACATAAAATTCTTTCGCTAGCGAACGTATGCTTTGACAATAGTTCATCTGTACTGCTGCATCTATTTTGGCAATGGTTTTTTCTGTGTGCAACAATATGCGCTTGACCCGGCCGTCAAAGATCTGTCGTGAATTAACGTCCTTTCCGAAACATTCGCGCCCAGTGCGTCACTGTTGTCTTCCATGCGCATTTGCTACCGTACGCTGCCTGCATTCTTTGATGAATGTCCACTGGTCGACATCCTTCAAATGAAAGAAACTGAATCACCGCTCTTTGAGCTTCTTTGGACAGATTTTGGATCAACCCGGCCATTTTCTCAACGGTCAGAAACAGAACCTATGCATCATGGGATGATAAGCATATGCTCTTTTATTCATTGGTCAGTACTTATCACATGATTATGACATGATCATGTTCAATGTACGCAATTACGCGCGGTGTGGCACGAACGGATTTCAAATGAACGCCCCTTATATATTCTTTTTGTTGAGTAATAATATGATGCATACATTTACAGGCAAATGTGATTGTATAATGTGAAATTGTGTAAATTTGGACTAGTCAATCTTTAATGTGCTGTGTTGAACTGTAACCCGGTTACATCCTTGTGTCTCACTGCAGATGTGAAGTTCTGGTACTGATCATGAATACCCCACTGGTTTCTGAGCTAGGAGAGAGTGAGGAGGCCTCTGCAACATAGTCCCATGGAGATGATACCTCAGTACTGGGTCAGGCAGAAAGTCTTTACACCAACTTAACTTTAAGAGATGCACACCATTTTCAGGGCTTAGATCGCCCGAAGAGCAGTGCATCAGACTTAAGAGTTTAAGCACAGTTTTCCAGAGAATTTTCAACCAACCACCAACCAACCAACGGATGAAAATCTTTATTTTCAAAGGGTTTAATATTGGGCATGCAGGCCCGTCTGACATTCTGCCCTTCTTTCTATTTCCTCTCATACATTCTTTCATTCAACATCTCTTATGAAGCAGATCTTTGACAACAAAAGAATAATAATCATTAAAACGCATGAAAAATAATCAATAATACATAACTCACTGATGCAATGTTTAACGTGGGCATTATAAAAACCCAAGGAAGGCGTAATGTGCCATACATATGGGAATGTTTTTTGGCTAGTTGTCGTTCGAGATAATTTACCATTATTATTGTCTTTGTTGTTGTTTTCTTTTTTATGGGGGTATGTAGTCTGTCCTGAGGTAGTGTTCAAACAGGTTGCAACTGTATGTATAATGATTGGTGGTGTCTTTGATTTCTTGTGGAAGACTGTTCCACAACTGAGTGGCAGAGTATGCTAAGCTTGTTTTATATATGTCTACCCTAGGTTTAGGGACATGAAGTATATTTAGTCGTTCGCTATGTCTTGCGTTATATTTAAACAATGGCCAAAGGTAGCTTGGAGCATTTTGAAATAGGATTTTGTGAATTAGTTTAGCCTTATTAAAAAGTAGGCGTTTGTGGAGAGGCAGTAACTGAAGACGTTCATGTAGGTTAGAATTGTCTGTAAGCTTATCACTATTGATTAAACACTGCCATTTTCTGGAGTGAATACAGGCATTGTGTTATTGATTTGGAGCATCCATCCCAGATTGTGGAGCAATAGTTAATATGTGTTTGTATGTGGGAAATATAGAATATCTTTCTTGTGTTTTCATCAAGGAAATTTTTAATTTTGGCAAGTTGGTATACTTTTTTGGCTATTTGTTTTACTAGAGCATGAACATGGGAATTAAAGGATAGATTTTGATCTATGATAAGACCCAGTGCCTTGTGCTTGGTTACACTTTCTATAGGCGTGCTACCAATGTGCAGCTGAAAGTTCTCTGCGAGTTTAGTAGAGTGTGAAGTCTTTGCCTGGTTCCTATTAACATAGTTTTTGTTTTAGAAATGTTAATTTGCATGTGGTTTGCATGACTCCAGTTAACTACACTATTTATTTCCTGTTGCAAGGATAATTCTAGCACATTGCGATCGATAGCGTCTGTATATACTGTGCAGTCGTCTGCAAATAGATCGCAGGATGATGACAGATATAAGGGAAGATCATTTATATAAATGGCAAATGACAGAGGGCCAAGTATAGACCCCTGAGGTACTCCAATATTAATGGTAATGGCTTGAGATAGAGATTTATTGTGTGATACTACTTGGTTTCTGTCTAATAAAAAGGAGTTTATTAATGTCACTATATTAAAGCTTACTTTCATTGTTTCTAGTTTTTTCATTAGAATAGTATGATCTATCATATCGAATGCTTTTCTAAAGTCTATAAACACCGTTCCACATAGAGTATTGTTGTTAATATTTTGATGCCAGTTTTCTATCATGTTTGTTAAGGCCGTATGACAAGAATATTTTGGCCGAAATCCTGACTGACCGTCAACTATTAGTTTGTAGCGAACTAAGTGCGCTAGTGTTGTTTTGTGGATGTGCTTTCCTAGTGGTTTGGATAGTGAGGATAATATTGAAATTGGCCTATAATTACTCATGAGATGATCGTCTAATGAACCAGCTTTTAAATGAGGATACACTTTAGCGATTAGCAACCAACCAACCAATCAACCAACATGTCTGTTTGATATTGTTTAGCTTATATATTCTTAATATTTCTGCAGTTCTTCAGTTACAGCTGCAGCAGATGTTCAGCTATCATGATCACAGATACAGAGATTATGTTGTTCTAGTCTTGTCTTTGCCTACACAAAATAGAACTAACATCATATGAGAGAATCAACGTGGAATTCCTGGAAAGAACTTAACAAATACTGGTCAATGAAGAGATGAAGAAAGGAGCAGGGACTGGATAGGACAAAATTGAGAAAACATGATAATAGTATAACTGAAAATTCTCTTGTTTATAACCCACAAGGCCACCAAAATGGAGAAGAGGAATCAGAGGCATAGATGAATAGTATAGAGAGGACGTGGAGGGAGCTAAAAGAGATAGCAAAGGATAGGACAGCTTGTTACAAGTTTGTTGAGATCCTATACTTCATTGAGGGAAAGTATGTGAAAGAAAGAGAAGTTATCTTGTCTCTGGTTTAATTGGCAACTGAATTTTAAAATTTCGTTTTCCTGTTTTTCTCCAACCGTAGGGAACATGATAAAGATCCTGAAAGCTTTTTTAAAGGACTGTTGCAGCTGCAGACTGAAGGCTTTGACTTTGTTGTATCTGTCATTGGCGAGACATTTACAGACGTGCCTGAAGTTTTTGATTTGGTGAAACCACAGCTTGCCGACAAAATTCTGAACTGGGGATACCAGACTCGGCAAGACTATCTCAGAATTTTGAATTCTGCTGACGTTGTGGTCTCTACGGCTTTACATGAGTTTTTTGGTGTTGCAATGTGAGTAAACATACTTTTGACAGTTTCATTGTAATTGACTCTTTTGAGTGAACACATTTACGGACACTTCTCTCTCTTTAAATCTCTTTCTCTCTTTCTTTCTCTTCCTCTTTCTCCATCCCTCTCTCTCTCTATTTCTTTTGATGTTACATTTTCTCACTTTACTCCCCCTCACACTTTGTTTTTGTCACTCCTCTTGCCCTTTTCACACAACATACACAGTATGCATGCACACAACATACACACACACACGCATGCATGCACACACATACGCATGCATGCATGTACTCTCTCTCTCTCTCTCTCTCTCTCTCTCTCTCTCTCTCTCTCTCTCTCTCTCTCTCTCTCTCTCTCTCTCTTTCTCTCTTTATCTCTATCTCTGTCTAATTCCCCTCACTCTATCTCTCTGTTGCTCTCTCTTTCTTTTTACCTCATCTTGAGTATATAATTTATTCCTATTTTTTATCAGTTAGATATGAATGATCTCTCACTTTCTGTCTGCATGACTGTCTATCTCAATATCACATACTCTCTCTCTCTCTCTCTCTCTCTCTCTCTATCTCTCTCTCTCTCTCTCTCTCTCTCTCTCTCTCTCTCTCTCTCTCTCTCTCTCTTTCCCTCCTCTCTCTCTCTCTCTCTCTCTCTCTCTCTCTCTCTCTCTCTCTCTCTCTCTCTCTCTCTCTCTCTCTCTCTCTCTCTCTGAACTTTAGCTTTCTCTGTAATCCTGATTTGTTCCCTTGCTGTCTCTCAGTCCCTGCCATTAAATATCCTATCCTTCTGTCCATCCGTACATCCATAATTCTCTTCCTTTCTTTTTTGTTTCCTCTCTGTCTTTCTCTTGGTATATATTTTGTATATGTACAATTGAATAATAACGTTTAGGTATCTTGCATTCCTTTAACTCAAATGCATGAAATCCTTAAATCATGAAACCTGTTTATCTTAGGTTAGAGGCCACAGGTCATGGTTGTTATCCCTTGTGTCCAAAACGGCTTGTCTACCCAGAGATATACCCAGGTAATTATGTTTATGTTAATATCAATATGTAATAATGCTTGAATTTATTTAATGTGAGTTGTAGTGGTTAGCTCTCTGCCTACCATCACACTGTCCAAGGATTCAGTCTCCATTAACAAAGACAATCCTGATCCTGCAATGACAAAGTGGCCACATTATGGATAATAATAGAAGAAAGCATTGAAATGAATTCACTGCCTTATTTTGGATTTGTGGACTATAAAAAAGCCTTTGACAGAATTGATAGGGAATCTTTTAAGAAACTTTTAGATGCCACAGAAGATCGTTAACTTAATAAAAGTAATATATGAGGTCATGAAATGCAGAGTTTGTCATGAGGATAAACTGGTGGATACATGTGAAATAAGAATAGATATGCAGCAGGAACCCCTTTTGTCACCTTTATTACCCTTACTAAATATAGACCGGACTATGTAAGCAACATTTGCTACCATTGGTGGTGGAGTGGCCTCTATATATTTTTTATAGAGATTAGCTGTGAATAAGCAGTCATGGACCAACCCAGGTGGTCATTGAGAGGTGGCGAGTTAGTTGGTGGGGCAGCTATCTCTATAGAATACCTCTGAACTCTATGATGTGGCCATTGGTGGGTAAGAGGCGCCATACATATACTCCCCCCCCCCCTTGCCTTGCAGGGTCTGTCTTTTTAGACAAAGGCTAGTGGAGTCAACCTTACATAAACCAGCAGAAGGCAAGGGGAAACCATGGCTGTATTTTCCCAAGATAATTATGCTTAAAAAAAACCAAACAAACTCAAGATAATGACGTTAATGGGGATTATTGTGGAATCTCTGTGTCCAGTAGGGTGCAACATATGCTACAGTTGTTATGCAATCGTCATCATGCAACTGTATACAGCATATTATATGCTAAAAATACATTATTTGTTAGTACGTGGTATGTCAGAACACTTGAAGTGGAAGTTGAAGATGCACAACACTACATGAAGAAAGGAATGGCACCTGGTTTAGACAACATTACGTTGGGGGAAATTGAGGCTCTAGGAGATTTTGGAATAGAAATATTGACAACATTTCTAAATGACATCTATACTAGTGGGTACATTCCTAGTGACCTATTAAATTCCATCTTTATAGTTCTACCAAGGAAACCAGGCGCTTCAGAATGCGAAGATCATCTCAGTTTAGTCAAACTGACTGATGTAGGGGTTGAACCTGCAACTTTGGCATCGGTACACCGGATGTTTGAGATTGAGCGTGCCTATCCATTTGGCCTAGCTGACCTCACATGAGAAAGCTGTTACGCTGAATAATTGTGAGACGAATAAGAAACAAGATAAAATCAGAAATTAGTCATGAACATTGTAGATTTGTAGAGGGAAAGGGCACAAATAATGTTACATGTATACTCAGGACACTTTTTAGAAAGAGCTATAGAAGTAAACAGATCTGTACATATGATTCATAGCTACACAAAAGTGTTTGACAATGTGAAACATGAAGAAATAATCAAACTACTAGAACAACTAAACATTTATTGCACTGCTCTGTGAATAATAAAGAACATATATTGGCAGAAAACAGCAGCCGTAAGAATCAACAACCTTTTAGGAGCATTTCACTGCATAAAGAAGGGTACCAGACAAGGTTGTGTAGTGTCTCCTGATTTGTTTTCGTTGCACAGTGAACATATAATGAAATCTACAGAAAATATGCCAATGATGGGTGGACATAATATAAATAACTAACGTTATGCTGATGAAACTGTCTTGAAAGTAGCAAGTCAAAAGTAACTACAGGGAATGATAAACCCAGTTTTTTGTAGAGAGTGAAAAAAATGGGCCTTAGCTTGAATAAAACTAAGGCAGAAATCATGATGATATCAAAGAAACAGATTGTGTCTGAATGTACAATTAAAGTAAACGATGTAATTTTGGGGCAAATACAGAAATTCAAATATCTAGCTAGGCACATGGATAACATCAGATGGAAGATGCATCTTAGAGATAAGGAACAGAATAGGACAAGCAAAAACTGCATTCTATTAATGAAGAACATTTTATGCAATAAGTCCTTGTCATTGAAAGTTAGAAAAATAATTCAGGCATGATATATAAAACCAGTTTTAACATAAGGCTGCACATCCTGGACAGTTAGTAAACAAGCAAAAATATCTCTAGAAGCCTTGGAGATGTGGTTTTGTAGACGAATGCTGAAAAATCCTTGGACAGCTATAATGAGTAATCTGGACATTTTGAGGAAGGCTAGGTTGCAAAGACAAGTTATCACAAACATAATAAAAAGACAGTAATTTTTTGACCCCCATTATGAGAAGACAAAAACTGGAACATATTGTAAACAATCATAAAGATTTGTGGAAAGAGAAATAGAGGAAGACATATGAGAGAAAATTCTTGAGTCTTGTGTCATGGCACGGAAGGGAGTCAACACATGAATTGATCCATACCATCAGAGATCACAATTTGTGGTTAAGCATAATTGCCTATGCCATTCGGCCAGGCACTTGATGATGGTCCACCTAAAATATCCTTGTTACACTATGAGGTATATTGGACATATGGTGCTAGCCCCATATTGTTATACCAAGGGGCACTCATTGGGTGATGCGGACAGTACCATGACAGCTGCTTTCCCTTTCTCAGTGAATTTCATGGTTTCCATTTTGGGCTGGGTCGACCTGGGAGCCTGGAGTTGTGAAAAACATCCAGCATTAAGAGGATTTGAACACATGACCACTAGGCCGGCAGGCAACTCCCTCATGCTCCTACACTACACCACACTACACTGTACTGTACTGTACTATATTATACTATACTATACCAGACCAAAAATATTCATACACATGTTTTAAAATATGAAATATAATCCTGCAAGATGTAATATTGTTAAATTCAACAAATGGGAATGATGAAGATTTGTTGTGTAAACATGTTTATTACAATGCTCGTGGCTCAGTGTTAATGGTGATGCCATCATTGTGTTTTAACCAGCGGAGTGTCTTTATGCTACACAATCACAGTTGGTCAAGCGACTGAAGCGGTTTTGTCAGCGGCCAACCCTTGCAAAATCAGATAAATTCAAGGTGAATCCTTTTGTTAACTATGTCTACCTTGCTGCAGGTATAATTGCAAACATTGCTACTTTGGTGAATATATTAGGGCTATTAACTTTCCTTCCTACTTTATCCCATAGCTTGAAAGGTTGTTGGTGCAGGACTCCACGATTCACTCTGTATGTCTTGTCTAGACATGGCTCTTGCTAACTTTTCATCAAACAGCAACTGGTAGTGTTAGGACTCTTTACTGGCTGTTAAAGATGATGTAGTGCGTATGCGTGCTGTGATGTCATATCTTGACTCAAATCAGTTTAGCTCAACCCAGTCTCTTTATTTTCCCTGTCTGTTTCTATCCAGCACATGTTTGGTCTTTCCATTTTCTGTATCCTATGACTATTCCATTAGGTACAACATTGGACAAATTAGTTGATATTGGCACATGGCTGTGGCATTGCAGTTTAAATGTTTGTATAATTGTTGAGACGTTGTTAAACGGACATCGCCGTAACTCCACGTACTGTCTTATGATATTTTATATATACTGGCAGTTGAGACATGATCTTGACAGGTATTCTGAAGATGTATTGGAAAGTTCTCATCACTACTGCTTGAATTGTCTTCTTTTTTTTTTTTAACATAGTATATCATAATGAAGCTTATTGATAAATGTAAATAAATATAACATTCAAAAGAAAGAATTGTGAAGAAAATATGTCTTTGAACAGACAGAATAGATTAACTGACTAAAATGCAGTAAGCAAACATGCAAGAGGGGACAGTGGTTTAAACAGGAAGGTAATGTCAACACATGGACTGGAAGGAAGATAATATCAACACATGGACTGGATGAAACATAACATCAACAACTGGACTGGATACAACATAGCATCAACAACTGGACTGGATACAACATAACATCAACTGGACTGGATGAAACATAACATCAACAACTGGACTGGATACAACATAGCATCAACAACTGGACTGGATACAACATAGCATCAACAACTGGACTGGATACAACATAACATCAACAACTGGACTGGATACAACATAACATCAACAACTGGACTGGATGAAACATAACGTCAACAACTGGACTGGATGAAACATAACATCAACAACTGGACTGGATACAACATAACATCAACAACTGGACTGGATGAAACATAACATCAACAACTGGACTGGATGAAACATAACATCAACAACTGGACTGGATACAACATAACAACAACTGGACTGGATACAACATAGCATCAACAACTGGATTGGATACAACATAACATCAACAACTGGACTGGATACAACATAACATCAACAACTGGACTGGAAAGAAGATGACATCACAGCCGGAAATCATCATCATGATGTAACCTGCTAAATGGCATCGGCACTCATGTCTCACCACAGATCTGTGTGCTAGGTGTCCAGGATCTCGTATATAGTGCTAACATTCCTCCACGTCACTGTCTTAGACAATCAAACATCATGTCTCACCACAGATCTGTGTGCTAGGTGTTCAGGATCTCATATATAGTGCTGACATTCCTCCACGCCACTGTCTTTGACAATCAAACATCATGTCTCACCACAGATCTGTGTGCTAGGTGTTCAGGATCTCATATATAGTGCTGACATTCCTCCACGCCACTGTCTTTGACAATCAAACATCATGTCTCTCGGTCTGCCTCTGTTCTTATATTGTTTCATCTCCTTGTCCTACTTCTGCTAGTGTCCTGACATTCCACATGTCTGTACTATGTCTGGTGGTTTTGTCATCATTGGTTTGATGATGATCTGGTATCTTCAGTGGCTAATTATTGATTCTGCCCGTTGAGTATTACCATAAAAAAATTCAGTTGAGGATGTCCCAACATTGCCATTAACATTGTTCTTTAACATCAATCTGTTTTGATTCAAAAGGACTTGGGCAGATAATGTGATGACTTTGACTTTGACTTCCACATCAACCTGGGGTTATGTTACCTCAGCCTTTGGTAGCAATTTCTAACTGTCAGGATAAGTGAGTGATGTGCTCCTCACAGGCAGACATAATGAACATCAGTGCATAAGGAAGAAATACCCAAACCACACAGTTGACTCATGTTTGTCATTCCTGAAGAGGATCATAATGTCATCTGTCAGTCCCAGAGTGGGATCAAAGGTGGCTGATTAGACCAATTTGAGTCTACAAACATCTTGTCTTTGGTACAGTAAGTGATGACCATATGGTTTGATTTACTGACTTGCAGTTTCCCAGCCAGCTAGCACTGTCATTGGATCAACACCTGCTTTTCTATCTGCCTGTCTTTTCAGGACTTGAATAGTGAGGTGAGATGACAGTAAGACTTGTGTGAATTAGATTTCAGTGAAATGGGAGCTGCACATCATTGGTCTCACACTCTTGTCCTGATTTCATCCTTGGCAAAATATAATCAAGATAGCTTGAAAAGAAACAAAATGTTATGGATAACCAAGGTGATTTGTGTCCTTCTTGCTTTGCATGCTGGTTGTCACTTTGGCCAATGAGTGTTTCTTTCTCACAATTGATTCATAGTTAATTAAGGTAATTCTGAACAATAAAATTATAAATTTTACCATTGGCACCTTGCTGTCTTGACAGACCATAATTTGTTACATTGTGCTTCAAAAAGGCTTAATAACTACAACCCATGGCGGCGGCGAATGTGACTGTTAAGGCCAATTCGCTCTGTAAATGTTTCCACAGTGGATGCATGGGAAGACATGGTCATTTTAACCATCATGCACCATTTTACATCTCACACACTCAATGTGTGACTTATCTGCAATAATTTTCTCCTTTGTCTTTATTCCATTTCTGATATTTGCCCTCTATGCAATACGTTCAGCAGCGACTTGCTCCCAGTGTGCATTATCAACGCCTGTATCAGTCATGTCCCGCTTACACACATTTTTGTATCATAGTAGAGGCCGACCTTGAGATCTCTTAGCTACCTGTAATTCACCAAAAAAAGATGTCCTCTGGTATTCTACCATCATCCATTCTCCTAACGTGTTCAATCCATCTAAGTCTACGAAGACTGAGCATGGAATATACCGTCACACAACCTGATCTTTCCATTACTTCAGTATTTGTGATTTTGTCTTGCCACTTAATATCTTCACTGCCATAAAGAAGAGTACTAAGGACACAGGCTTGATAGACAAGGACTTTTGTTTTGGCAGTAAACTTCCTGTTCTCCCAGACTCTTTTTCTTAACCTGTTCATTGTTGTTGCTGCCTTACCAATCCTGATGTTGATTTCCTGATCTAGGGATAATTTGCTATTTACCTCTGATCCTAGATATATAAAATGGTCTACTATCTCTAGTTCGGCGTCGTCAGTAAAGATTGATGGTACCCCATGTGCACTTTGTGACATAATCTGTGTCTTCTTTTTGCTAATTGTTAAACCGAATTCAGAACAAGCATTGAAGAATTCAGATAGCAGACGTAATTCTTCCTCAGAGTGGGTCGTAATTGCAGCATCATCTGCAAAAAGCAACTCTCTGATCAGTACCCTCCTAATTTTGGTCTTGGCCTTCAATCTCTGAGCATTGTAGAGGCCGCCATCTGAGCGTGAGTGAATGTATATATCACCATCCTAATCACAAAAGGCATATTTCAGTAGAAGTGAAAAGTATATTCCAAAGAGGGTGGGAGCTAGTACACAACCTTACTTAACTCCACTCTTGATTTCAAACTCTTCTGAAGTTGCACCATCAAACTTGATTATACCCTTCATGCCTGTGTGGAACGATTCTACAATGGACAGATGAGTTGGTGGGCAGCCAATCTTCTTTAGTGCCTTGAACAGACCTTCACGACTGACTAAATCAAATGCCTTTGTAAGGTCGATGAAGGCAATAAATAGTGACTGATTCAGTTCCGAGCATTTTTCTTGCATGAAAACAAGAGGTTACAAAGTGCAGGGATAATAGTCTTTATTACCTCCTGCTGGAATTTCAATCATTCCCAGTAGCGAATTTTTCACTGCAATGCCCACAGCATGTTGCCTTTTTTCTGTCTGCCCTCTACCCTTCCAAAAAAGGTGTAATTGTTTTCCCAGAGTGACCCTTCCTCAGCGAGACGAGTCTCCTGCAGGCCAGCAATATCAATGTTAAGACGATTGTGTTCGGCATCAATCACAACCGTTTTTCTCACATCGTCAGTATTCGCCAGGTCAGTGGAAAATCCTGGACACATGGTTCTTGTGCTCCAGGGTGCAAGCCATAGATTGTGGTTTCTATTTTATTTTTATTAGTACCTGGTGCATTGGTTTAACAGCCTGCGATTCAGATTTTGTCCTAGCCCCAAGCACCCATTGAAGCAGGCAAGCTGTGGCGGATCAGCACCCAATTGGCAGGGGGCTGCCAGCTTAAGGCAGGCGGTAGCTGATCAGTGACACCTGTAGGTGTCTCTTACCGCCAAAGGCAACCTATGGCGCCCCATGTCTACGCCAATTGACAGGGACTTAAAACCTGTATTTGCTACCTCTCGCTTTGATTCCGAGACCGGTTAAGACCAGGGATGGAGTTATACCTCTCCATAAAATATAGAGACCATGTGTTACCCATGCAGCATGATGCCTCTCTCGGCCTGCCTAGTTCACTCCAGAGGAGTGGCAACACTAATACATCTGGAACAAGACAAGCTGCAGAAGCTGCTGGATCAGCAAAGCAATGCTCTAACTTTCCGCCTGTCGAAGCTTCGATCCAAGACCAGCTTCCAACCAAGGCTTAGGGCCTGGTCTGCCCTGCCATGACATTTTGTCTTTAGGTTGCATTTCCTCACATCAGGATGCGGCTTGTACCCTCCCAGTTGTGCTCTTCCGCCCGAAGCCGTTGGCACAATGTGGGATGTCGGGTTTGGTCAGCGCCGCCCAACATTCGGCACTGACTGTCTACTGTCATCCGGTAGCTCAGTCATATCTGACAAAGACCTGACATCAAAACAAAAAACAAAACAAAACAAACCTGAACAACGCAATAGCAATGGAACATATAGCATAGATTGCTTTTGCTTAGCTCCAGTTATAAATATTAGTGGGAAGTTAGTATGTGACATTCCTAACATATGCCAAACATCAACTGTTGTCAGCCATTTTACCTGTGTGGCTTTTGACAACCATGCTGTTTTGTAAACGTGTTGATTGAATAGTAATATATAATTCACTTTTGGTTGATGAAAGTTATTTTAGTTGCATGTCATTTACAGTACATCACAACCAACCCCAACATTTATTGGCTGTTTGTGATTTTCTAGGCAATTTTATGTTAGTAGTTTGCCATTGTTTTCTGCATGGCCAATGCTCATAGCATTGTGAAAATCACAGCAAAGCAATCTGCTTGTAAATTGCCTGTGGCTGACTTTGAACCTGGTATGTTTGGATTGTAGCACTGCATTCACCACCCCTTAGCAACAGAGGTTGACAATTTATGAGAAGGGGTGTATTATTCATTATTCAGTTTTTAATTTACTGCATTCATGATGAATTTTCTTGGTGATAACTTAGCCCTACATGAAATTATCAGCCATAGCATCGCTACAAGCTGATAACTTGATTTACTTTTTGTTTACCCTGAGTTGGGTGGCTTTGCTAACTTTGCTAAAGTTGCTTACTAATTGTCTTGCTATCTGGATTTCAGGTTCTTGTGGAAAAGTTTTCATGGCAGAATTTGCAAAGTGAATATAGAAAACTGCTGCTGGAGTAGTTGTCTCTTCATGAGTTTCAAGGAGACAGATACATGTTTTATTAGGATTCAGGTATCATTATCATCCTCCAGTGGCTTGTTCTGTGCAGAAATTTGCCCACATGACAACCTTTCAGAATTTCATATTTTTTCTGGTTTTGTTTTTGTGTTAGTTTGCTTTGAACTCAAGCGTAGTCAATACACATGCTACTACTTTTAGTGCACTGGACTGAGTTTTGTGTGTGAATTAGCTTTCCCTATTATCAATGTCCCTTGCTATCAGGCGAACCCACTCTGACTTCAGAGATATTTGTAATTTATGTCCCCAAGTCAAGGATAAGAAGTGAACATATGAGTCCAACTGACCAGTGTAGTGGTTAAACCCGCTATCTTGGCATCAGCACACCGGATGTTTAGGAATGGGCACTAATATCCATTTGGCCCAGCTGACTTCCTCATAATATCATAATCTGTATGTCCTACAGTCAACCCCAGTTGTGCAAATGAAGTGTACATAATGTATTACATCTTGAATCCATCTTCCTCTTGTTTGCTTTCCTGGTACACCTTCCTCCATAATGATCTTTTCCAGACACTCATGTCTTTTCCTGTGCTGAAAATAATTAATTTGTCTTCAGTTTTATTTGTCTTAATAACCTGTCTTCTTCAGTACTGGATAGATCTGTTTGCTCTCTTTCTTATCCAATTAATTTGTAACATTTTTCTGAAACACTTATATTCACGTGTGCTGTTGGGCTGATTTGTTAAATATCCAAGTTTCACACCTGTATGTTTCTACAGAAAATATGCGTGCTCTTAGTTGTTCTATCTATTCCAATCCATACAGGTTGTAATACTTTAGTTTTTGAACAGCATTTTTTTGTTCTTGTTTTATTTCTGTCATAACATTTCCATCCCTTGTCAGTAGTAAACAAAGATACTCAAAACTCCTCACTTTCTGTAATTTGTTGCCATTGATAAATATATCCATTAACATATTTGTTATATTGTTGACATATTTGTTATTTCTTATTGATTGTAATTATTTTTGTGTTTATTGGGTTGAGGTGTACATTTTATTTTAAACTTTGCTCTTAAGTAAAAAACAAAGGACCTTTTTACATACCATTATTTTTGTGTTTATTGGGTTGAGGTGTACATTTTATTTTAAACTTTGCTCTTAAGTTAAAAAAAAAAAGGACCTCTCTTGGCCTGCCTAGTTTACTCCAGAGAAAAGTAACATTAATACACCTGGAGCAAGACAAGCTTCAGAAACTGCCGGATCAGCAAAGCAATGCTCTAACTGTCCGCCTGTCGGAACTTCGATCATAGACCAGTTGCCAACTAAGACTTAAGGCCTGGTCTGTCCTGCCACGACATTTAGTCTTTAGGTTGCATCTTCCCCGCACCAGGATAATGCTTGTACCCTGTCAATTGCGCTCCTCCATTGGCACAATGTTAGGTGTCAAGTTTGGTGAGCACCGCCCAACATATGTGCTAACAGAAAGCATGTGGTAGCGTCTACTGTCACACGGTAACTCAATCATATCTTACTATGGGTTCCAAATGTTGCTGTATGTAGCCGAGGCGCGGTGTTGGGGTGAGCGCCCAACATTGCTCAAATACCTCAATGGCTCGTGAATACATAACCTATGCAGCAAAAGTCCAACTCCTGGCCTTCACGTGGCGGGCCTGTTTAAACTAACAGGAGAAGGGGCGACGGCGAGTCTCTGGCGCCGGAAAATAACCAGTATGCTCTAGATGTGTATGCACGGACATGCATGCGCAGACAGGCGTGTGCGCGCGTACACATCTACACTCGAGTGAGACCACAGTCTGCTCTAGCAAAGAAAGGTGCTGAAGACGGAGGCAACCAGCCAAGAGGCGCACCACAGAAATCAGGATGCCACGCAATCACGCAAAATGGAATATGTCGACTACTGCTAATCGTTATGGTGCTCGCCCTGCTTTGGACCCCCAGGCAGGTGCAGTGCCGGGCCCTATGTCTCGAAAGGGTCCAACCCCAACTACTGGAGGTCCTTCTCAGATGTCCTGTGGAGCCAGGGGACATGAGAATAGGACGACTGGCCATACTAAACTAAGACTTAAAATAATGCACTGGAATGCGGAGGGAGTCAGCAACAAAAAAGTTGAATTAGAAAACATCCTGGACAAAGAGAAAGTAAGCATATGTTGCTTGCAAGAAACTCACCTCAATGAAAATATAGCCTTCAAAATCAGAGGCTACCAGTGTTACCGATCTGACCGAAAGAACAGGCGAAAAGGTGGGATACTGACCCTTGTAAGAAATAACATCATGGCTTCCCAAATCAAAGTCTACATGGAAGGGGCTGAGTATCAGACACTTAAACTTAAGACAGGTAATACAGATCTACATCTGATCAATTACTACTGTCCAAGTGACCGCCCACAGGCACTGGACACTCTACCACTAAAAGAAAAAATGATTGTGTGTGGCGATTTCAACAGCCACTCGCAGAGCTGGGGCTATGATCACATGGACCAGAGAGGAGAGAGACTGGAAGACTGGCAAGATGAGAATAGATTCATGTTGATTAACAAGCCGTCCGACCCACATACTTTCTACTCGAGATCATGGCACTCTTCAACTACACCTGACCTGGCTTTTCATTCACCAGACCTGGGGTGGAACATTACACGAACTGTTGGGAAACAACTTGGTGGCAGTGACCATCGGCCAGTCTTTCTAACCGTAGAAAATGAGCTTGTAAGTGAAAGCAGCACCCTCTCGAGGTGGAACTACAAGAAAGCAGACTGGGCAATGTACAAGCATCGCATCAGCATACTGGTTAGAAACCTGAACACTGAGAAAGACATAAATAAAGCAGTTGAAGAGTTTGGGAAATGCATACTACAGGCAGCGCGAGAAACAGTACCAAGAGGAGCCCGTAAACAATATAAACCCTACTGGAGTAGTGAACTGGAACAGTTGCATAATGATGTTGAAGTGTGTAGAAAGCAAGCAGAGGCCACACCCAGCCAAGAGCACCACAATAAATTCCAGCATGCAAAAGCCAAATTTCAAAGAGCCAAGCTGCAGGCTAGACGGAAAAGCTGGCAGGAGAAAACGGAGTCTCTGAACTTTGAAAGAGACACAAGGAAATTGTGGAAGCTAATAAAACAGCTTAATGACGAGGGCACAGGGAGAAACTCAAAAATTGCACTACATAAAGATGGAAAAATCTTAACAAGAAAGCAAGCAGCTGACCATTTTGCGGACTCGTTCGCACAAGATAGCAATATCAAAATTAGTCCAGAGAATCAACAAGAGATTCGAGAGAAACGACAACATACAGGACAGAAGGAAATAGTACATGAGGTTCTGGAGGCACCCATCACAATCAGCGAACTGGAGCTAGCCATATCAAAACTGAAAATGAGAAAGTCACCAGGAGCTGATGGTATCTCCAATGAAATGATCAGGAACCTAGGAACAGAGGCCAAAACAAAGCTGTTGCAGATCTTCAATAACAGCTGGACCTTAGGCAGTGTTCCACAAGCCTGGAGAGAAGCAATCATGATACCCCTCCTAAAATCAGGGAAAGATGGTTCCATTGCCTCTAGCTACAGACCAATTAGCCTCACCAGCTGTCTCTGCAAAACACTGGAGCGCATCATCAATCACAGACTGCAGTGGTACATTGAAAGTAAAAACATCCTTGTGCCACAGCAGGCTGGCTTTAGGCAGTGCTACTCTACGGAAGATCAGACAACCTACCTCTCTCAAGAAATTGAGGATGCATTCCAAGAGAAGAAGCTGGTGCTTGCGGCATGGATAGATCTGAAGAAAGCCTTTGACAAAGTCTGGAAAGAAGGTCTGATGAAGAAACTGAGAAACTGCAAAGTCAATGGAAGAATGTACAAATGGGTGAAAGCATACTTGCACAACAGAAGAGCCCGAGTACAGATAGACGGACTCAAGAGCAAGAAAGTACTACTGCGTCACGGTGTCCCCCAGGGCGGAGTCTTGTCCCCCACACTTTTTCTAATCTTCATCAATGATCTTGTTGCTCACCTACCGCATGGAATTAAAGCGGCAATGTACGCCGATGACCTGGTTCTATGGAGCACAAATGAATATGCATCAGTGGCCACCAGATTGCTACAAAGAGCTGTAGATACATTTGCTGCATGGGCAAATAGATGGTGTGTCAGCATAAACACTGACAAGTGCAGCACCACCCTATTTACCCTCTCTCCAAAACAAAAGGCAGGGATCATCCAGATAAATGGAACACCCCTAAGAGAAGATAAAGAACCAACATACCTTGGAGTAACATTTGATGGCAAGCTGACATGGAGAAAGCACATCAACAAAGCAGTAGCAAATGCCAGAAGGAAAATAGCCATCCTGAGAAAGCTAAGTGGAACCACATGGGGAGCCAGTACGAAAATACTTAGCAAAGTTTACCAACAGAGCATACGACCACACCTGGAATATGGGTCAACTGCGTGGTGTTCAGCATCAAATACCACACTACAAGAGCTGGACAAGGTGCAAAATCAAGCACTTAGAGTCACCACAGGAGGGATGAGATCAACCCCTATAGTGGAAATGGAGAAGATGGGGAGGACACAGGCACTGAGTGAGCGCAGAGATACGAAAACGCTAATACAAGCAGAAAAGTTCCTCAGCTTGCCAGGCCACCCTATGAAGAACAGATTTGAAAACCTAGCTATGGGGCGGTTGAAAAGAAGTAGTTTTATCCACCAGGCCAAACGACTCTGCAGAGAAACCACTGATCTGCCCACAGTTGGTATCCCCCTAACAACTATTCCAGAGCGAACTCCATGGAAAGATGAGCATAGACTATCATTACAAATCCAGACAAAAGTGAGAGGAATATTTGACAAGGAAGAACAGAACAGTGTGCAGCGCAGAACAGCCACTCTCAGCTTCCTTGATGAAGAATACCCACAGGACCTCTGGATCCGAGTCTACACAGATGGGTCAGCACAAAATGCTGTTCGAAATGGAGGAGCGGGAGTGTACATAGAATACCCAAATAATACTAGGGACACAGCCAGAGTACCGACAGGAAAGTACTGCCATAACTATGATGCCGAAATTGAGGCAATCAAGATAGCAACAGAGAAATTACTAAATAACAGCAATGGTACACAACCTGTGGTGCTACTAACAGATGCAAAGTCAGTACTCGAGGCGCTCCTCTCTGGGAAATTGCCAGTACTAAGGACACTACTTTCTGAACTTAGCAGTCAGCATAAAGTCACCATACAGTGGATACCATCCCACTGTGGAGTACCCGGAAACGACAGAGCTGATCAATTGGCTAAGGAAGGAGCCAAAGAGGAACAGCCTGATGTGCCCGTTACATACCACCAAAAGAAAAGAATGATCAAATCAGTCAGAAAGCCACCAAAACCTGCTCAAGATGACTACCACATTATGGACAGACCAGAACAAGTCATTATTCTGCGCCTCAGAACAGGACACAATAGATTACGCAACCACATGTATACAAAATTCAAGATTGGTGAAACAGCCATGTGCACATGTGGATTGGCGTCGCAGACAGCAGAGCACATACTCCAAGACTGCCCAAAATATAACATATCTAGGCAAACCTTCTGGCCTAGAGAGACGACGGTGGAAGATAAACTCTATGGACCACTGTGTGAACTGAAAAAAACAGTTCAATTCATGCAAGAGACGACATTGCAGATATAGACATATTTCAAGCGAACGAAAGAAGAAGAAGAATATCTTACTATGACCTGACACTACAGCGAGTTAGAGCTACAGTCGTACAGATAATTCATGCCTATCATCTGTGTAGAGATGTTACGAGTAGTATACAATGTTGTAACAAAGTACTAAATCAGGTGCAGCATCTTCATAGTGACGTCATATTTTACTCTTTGAAGAATCTAGCACCTACACGTGACATCATGAAACTGCACCTATTTTGATTTTATTTTTGAAAAATTGGCGGGTATTTTCTTGGGTCCGGCTACTTCCGGTCCATGGGTTCCCCCTACCCTAGTTCCCCACCCACAGGTGCTTTCATGGCCGCCTCTGCTTCCCCCGGTCCATCCCACAACCACTTGAAGACAGCGAGGCAAGCCCCGGGCATGTGGAATACTTATATAGATAAGTAGACCAACTAGTTGCCGGGCACCTGGGTTCAAGTCCCAGTCTGTGGGAATGTGTGTGGGTGTGTGTGTACACAGGGTAGGCCGATGTGAGGGAATGGGCCCCTACTCCGAATACTAGCCTTTGTCCCACAAAGGGGCCACCAACCCATACCTACTCAGAGGAATGGGAGAGTGGGTGTAGGACAGGTTGCCATTAGTAAAAAGGTGGGCGGGTCAAGTGGTGTCATGGCTGAATAGTGGAGAAAGGGGTGGAAACGATACTAGTGAAGAGACCACCGGGGCTGAATGGTAGAGACGTGGTGGAAAACTGATTAGTGAGGCGGTCACCGTGGCTGAATGATCCTATCACAAGTGGTAATGGGAAATCCATACCACATGCTCACTGGCTGGCGCTGCACCCGATCATCCATGGCTAATGGTCACATCCGATCACATGAGTGGCGGGGTGGCTAGATAAATATGTCCATTCCTTGATAAGAGCCAGAGGTTAAGTCTCATATTAAAGTCTGAGGCATGAAATCAAAGTTGGCTGAGGTGAGGATGAACTCCTAGGTGACTCAACACATGGCGATGCCATAAATGAACGTGCGTGAACATGTTCAGACATGTCTTTGGGGAAAACCGGAGGATGACTCAGAGCGTACTGACTGCATAATGATACAGCTGAGACACTTGGATAATGGTCACATTGGATCAAATATGGCGCTGCTTCCTGTCACATGCATAAGGACACAACCAGACCACGTGGCTAATGACTCAACTGGTCAGATATGGCACTGCCTCCACTCGCATCCATAAAAATACACCTGAAACAAGTGGTTAAGAGGGATGCTACAGAAAAACTGTCGATTGTCAAACCAGGGGACCTAACTCATGATGATCACAATGTATGGGAGTGATTCCACTACATCGTCAGCATGGCATCTGATGACTAAAGACTCGCCCTTCTCTCTCTCTCTTTTCTATATCCGTTAGGGAGGTTCACCGAGTAACACCAAAGAACATCCCACCCTCAATAGACATAAGACACTTTTGATTGTAGTGTGCACAACTATAACCAAGTCAGCACAGTGGTCGACTAAACCTTTCTTATAGTCACAGTGCATAGATGTGATCACCGATGTCAGTCGAGGAAGACATACATTTTACCTAACAACTAGAGGGTCATACAGCAACGAGTGGCTAGTGCAACCTATCAGATGTATAATATTACACATGAACACAACAAACTAGCCCGACTCAACCTTAGGTGTCTCATGTAACGTGGCTTGTCATATGTCCACTGTCCAAATCAGCGACTGTAACATGACTCAGGGCAATCATTTTACATGTTCACTACCTCTCTATGTGTCTATTCGGGACTTTGCATCTTTCCATAGAATCACATTTCCAAGACCAATATATGTTCTTCAGTGAGGCTGCTCATTGCCCCGTATCACATCCAAACAAAAGTGCACTTGAACAGTCAAATAAGAAGATATGTTAGCCAAATGGAAAAATATAGGTCAAACTTATAAATATCTCCACCAAACTTATGAAAAGTAGGCAAATTGTCAGCCAGATGGGAAAAGGTTAAACCATACTTATAAATACCTCAGCCAAACTTATGAAAACTAGGAAACTGTTAGCCAAAAGGGAAAAAATCTAGGTCAAGTAGGAAAATTTGTTAGCTAAATGTGAAAAATTTCAACCAAATACAGAAACAGCTCATCCACACTTATGAAAACTAGGAAAATTTGTTAGCCAAACAGGAAAAATATTGACCAAGTAGGAAAACTTGTTAACCAAATGTGAAAATAAAATATCAGCCAAAGAGAGAAATATCTCGTCCAGTCTTATAAAAAGTGGGAAAATATGTCAACCAAAAGGGGAAAATGTCGACCAAATACATAAATATCTCAACTAAACTTATGAAAAGTAGGAAACTTTGTTAACCAACATGTGAAAGATATTGACCAAGTAGGAAACGTGTTAGTCAGAGAGGAAAATATATTGAACAAGTAACGAAATACATCGTTCAATCTTATGAAAAGTAGGAAACTTTGTTAACCACAGGTGAAAAATATCGGCCAAAGAGAGGAATATCTCATCCAAACTTATAAATAATAGGAGAATTGTCAGCCAAATGGGGAAAAGTTAGACCAAATACAGAAATATCTCACCCAAACTTATGAAAAGTAGGAAACTTTGTTAGCCAAAGGGAAAAAAACCTAGGTCAAGTAGGAACATCTGTTAGCTAAATGTGAAAAATGTCGGCCAAATACAGAAATATCTCTTCCACACTTATGAAAACTAGGAAAATGTGTTAGTCAAAGAGGAAAAATATTGGCCAATTAGGAAAATTTGACCGGTCTCTATGGCCGAGGGGTTACAACACTTTCTCCATAATCCCGTTTATTATGCAGAGTCTCGTAGCGGGCGAGAGCTGGGAGCGGTTCGACCCCCGCTGGTGATTTGCGGGATAACAGCCGGCCGCTCAGAAAGCAATGGCAAACTACAGAGCGTAATCTTGCCAAGAAATCAACAGACAGCTGAAAGATGCTGCTGTTGACAGCGATGTCCTGTAAAGGATATGCGAATTTATTTTTTTTTTAAAGGAAAATTTAATAGCCAAATGTGAAAAAATATCAACCAAAGAGAGAAATATATAAACTAAACTTATAAAAAGTAGGAAAAATTGTCAACCAAAAGGGAAAAATGTCGGCCAAATATAGAAATATCTCAGCCAAACTTAAGAAAAGTAGGAAAATTTGTTAAACAAAGGGGGGAAAATAGAAGCCAAAGAGAAGAATATCTCGTCCAAACTTATAAAAAGTAGGAGAATTGTCAGCCAAATGGGAAAAAGTTAGGCCAAATACAGAAATATCTGACCCAAACTTATGAAAAGTAGGAAACTTTGTTAACCAAATGTGAAAAGTTTGGCCAAATTTCAACCAAACTTATAAAAAATCTCAGTCAAACTTATAAAAGGTAGGAAAATTTGTTAACCAAAGTGAAAAATTTTGGCCACAATTCAACCAAACTTATAAAAAGTAGGAAAATGTGTTAACAAATATGAAAATGAAAAATTTTGGCCACATTTCATCCGAACTTAGAAAAGTAGGAAAATTTGTTAACCAACGTGAAAAATTTTGACCAAATTTCAACCAAGCTTATACAAAAAAATCTCAGTCAAACTTGTGTAAAGTAGGAACATTTGTTAACCAAAATTTGAAAAGTTTGGTCAAATTTCAAACAAACTCAAAAAAGTAGGAAACTTTGTTAAGAGTCTGGCCAGTTTTGGCTTCCTGTCGGAGAATGATGCCATAATGCAAGGCGGATTATTTACAAAAGCGATCCTAACAAATCGTTACAGTCTTTGCCTATGTAGTAGTCTCGATTTCAAACAGGAATAAATAAATGGTATTTAATTAAATAGACCCAAAATAGGTGATTCTTAGGAGTTGAGCTAGTAATGTGCATTGTGAGAACTTATTATAGGCGTGTCGGCAGCAGTAGGCTATCGTGTTGCTTAAACTAGCTAGTGTGAGATATTAATTAACTCAGTGAGTTAAGAACAAGGTGGAGGGAGGATGTTCTGGGAGATTGAGGATGGTTGGGGGGATAAAGGAAATGTAAAATGGCAGGATCTTCCAGTAGGGTATCTACTGGGTTTCTGCACTTTTCCTTTAGTCTTTCCTTGTCTTACCATGACTCAGACCGATGTGATGAGCTCCTCTGCCTTATGACAGAGTTTAGTTCTCTGTTAAATATCTGAGTGTGGCCGTCGGCCTACACTCATCTAATAAAGGTCGGAATCGGGTTGCTCTCACCAGGTGTGTTCTCTCTTCAACAGGTTCCACTATGTTTTCCAAAAAGCTAGCAGAAAAGTCATAGTAGAAGATTATGGCTCGATCATTGAAGGCAGTTTTTACTCAGGGGCTTTTGCACTGGGCCCATAACCCAAAGGGTCTGCAAGAACCTGGCCTCTGCTGAGCAGGAACCGATGATAATCTAAGAGTTATACCTCAGTGGTAGTTCTCATCATAGTAGAGTGAAGATACTTACAATACCACCAGTAACAGGAACAATAGTATTTATATAGAGAAAGTAATAATTAACATTGCGTTTTCCAAATGGTGAATTTCTGTGAGACATTAATAATTAACATTGTGTTTTTCCAATTGGTGAATTCCTGTGAGAAATTAACTACTAACATTTTGTTTTAAAGTGACAGTAAACATTATTTTACTGTACAAGGGTTATCAGATCACAGAACTTTTAGTGACATATTAGTTACACTGTGTGTAGGATTCATGGTCAGTATTGGAATACATCCACCATTGGTGACCAGGCATCCGGACTATCCAAGAGCCACTGGAGGAAGTCGACACCTGGTCGGAGAGACGCATCATTTGGTGAGGTCCTTCTGTACTTGATCTATGGTGCTGTTGTGTGGCCTATACTGTGATGAAAGCAGAATTGATCCTGAGCTGTTCGGTCTGATTCTGCCTACACACTAGATTATACGACAGACATTCTACATACACACTTTGCACACACCTGACACTTTTCTTTATTAAATTAATTTGTCATTTTGTTAGAAGCTAGAGTTGTGTAGTATTTTTTGGAAAAGAATGAGAGGGGGCATGGTCCAGTGATAAGAGAGAGAGTGATCCAAGGACTGATGGGGTGTTGTGGACAGAAATCCAGAAGATCCTCAAGATAATGATATGGGGTTAGAAGAATGTGGGTGTTGATTCCCGTCACCCCAGGGACGACATTGTTCTACGACAGCCATGAAAAGACATGTTAAAGTCACGTTGTGAAGGATGCACCATAGTTTTATTTCACATTTTGCCAGTGAATAGTAGCCTTCATTATTTTATGTGTGTCACTTCCATTTTTTTCTCAACCTTGTCTGATGAGACTAGACCTCCAGTTCTCCACCTCCACTATCTAGAGATCAGTGGAGAGTATGACATCACCAGGCCCATCTGAAAATTAACCTGGCACTCTTCAAGGTACAAACATTGCTACTGGAACTATTAGTGTTGGAACTCTTCGCTGGCTGCTGAGGATGGGTACGGAGCGCTTATGGGAATGTCCCGAATGCTGTGATGTCGGTTCCTAAATCAATCAATCAATCAAGGTACAAACATAAAAGGGGGGGGGGATGGTAAAGGGCAAGAGGACTTACTTCAATGCAACGGGTTCTCTCCCATACAGAACAATCTTTCTCTCTCTCTGCAGTGCAGCTAACTGCTTGTCAAAAGTTGCACAGACCAAAACTCAGGACCTCCAGCAACAACCTTCAGGGGTCTCTGAAAAAATATCACCCCCAAACTGAGTGACTGAGTCCAAAAATGAACCCATGACCTTCTTAATGCAAGGCAGATTGTTTAACCTCTCACCACAGAGACCCCCTTTAAGGTATAAATGAATGTCATACAAATGGATACCCCTAAGTATGATGGAGAGTAGGTTAAAGAAGGAGTTAAGAAATGCCAGATCTGTAAGAAATAAAACATAAACAACAATGTTTAAGCAATTACATGTTTAACAGAAGTCAGCAGGAGACTGGCCACAGCAATGCAGATGTTAAATATTACAGAGAAGCTATAGCACATACATACTTACATTGGCACCTTGCCGTCTTGACAGACGATAGTTTGTGCTTTAAAAAGGCATAACTTTTGCCTATGGCGGTAACGAATGTGACTTATAAGGCCAATTTGTGCTGCAAATGTCCGTTTACAGTGGGTGCATGTGAACACGTGGTCATTTCCACCATCATGCACCATCTTACGTCTCACACGCTCGGTGTGTGGCTTATCTGCAATAATTTTCTCCTTTGTCTTTATTCCATTTCTGATGTTTGCCCTCCAGGCAACACGTTCAGCGGCGACTTGCTCCCAATGTACATTATCAATGCCTGTATCAATCATGTCCCGCTTACACACATCTTTGTATCGTAGTAGAGGCCGACCCTGAGATCTCTTACCCATCTGTAATTCACCAAAAAAGATGTCCTTTGGTATTCTACCATCATCCATCCTCCTGACGTGTTCAATCCATCTAAGTCTACGAAGACAGCATGGAATATACCGTCGCACAACCTGATCTTTCCAATACTTCAGTATTTGTGATTTTGTCTTGCCACTTAATACCAAGAATTCTTCGCAGACACCGCATATGAAAGCTGTTTAAACGTTTCTCTTGGTGTGAGTAAGTTGTCCAGGTTTCACTGCCATAAAGAAGAGTACTAAGGACACAGGCTTGATAGACAAGGACTTTTGTTTTGGTAGTAAGCTTCCTGTTCTCCCAGACTCTTTTTCTTAACCTGTTCATTGCTGTTGCTGTCTTACCAATCCGGATGTTGATTTCCTGATCTAGGGATAATTTGCTATTTACCACTGATCCTAGATATGTAAAATGGTCTACCATCTCTAGTTCGGCGTCGTCAATAAAGATTGATGGTACCCCATGTGCACCTTGTGACATAATCTGTGTCTTCTTTTTGCTAATTGTTAAACCAAATTCAGAACAAGCATTAGAGAATGCAGATAGTAGACATTGCAATTCTTCCTCAGAGTGGGTCGTAACTGCAGCATCATCTGCAAAAAGCAACTCTCTGATCAGTACCCTCCTAATCTTGGTCTTGGCCTTCAATCTCTGAGCATTGTAGAGGCCGCCATCTGAGCGTGAGTGAATGTATATACCACTATCCTGATCACGAAAGGCATATTTCAGTAGAAGTGAAAAGTATATTCCAAAGAGGGTGGGAGCTAGTACACAACCTTGCTTAACTCCACTCTTGATTTCAAACTCTTCAGAAGTTGCACCATCAAACTTAATTATACCCTTCATGCCTGTGTGGAACGATATTACAATGGACAGAAGAGTTGGTGGGCAGCCTATCTTCTTTAGTGCCTTAAACAGACCCCCACGACTGACCAAATCAAATGCCTTTGTGAGGTCGATGAAGGCAATAAACAGCTGTTGATTCTGTTCACGGCATTTTTCTTGCATTTGTCGCAATGAGAATATCATATCAATGGTAGACCGGTTCTGTCTGAAGCCGCTCTGTGATTCGGGGTAGACTTGATCTCCTAGGACTTGAAGTCTGCGCAGAACAATTCTGGCAAATACTTTTCCAACAATACACAGAAATGATAAACCCCTATAGTTGTTGCAGTCGCTCCGATCGCCCTTGTTCTTGTACAGTGTTATGATGCTTGAATCTTTGAAATCCTGAGGGACTTGTCCTTCTCGCTAGCATAGCTCTATTAGCTGGTGGATCTGTAGAGTGAGAGTGTCCTGCCTACTCCTGATAACCTCTATTGGAATCCCATCCTTACCTGGAGCCGTGCCAGATGCAAGTTCATTAATAGCACACATAACTTCTGTTATGGTGGGAAGTGTGTCCAGGTGGTCAAGAGTTGGTTGAGCCTCTATAGATTTGAGGGCATCATCCGCTAGTTTAGTCTCACTTGAGTAAAGCTCTAATTAGTGCTCTACCCATCTGTCCATCTGTTGTTTCTTATCAGTGATGATTTCTCCAGTCAAGGTTTTCAATGGTGCACTTCTTTTGATCAATGGACCACATGCTTTCTTTATTCCTTCATACATGCTTCTTATGTTTTCCTTATCAGTTGCGATTTGAATGGACTCACATAACTTGATCCAATAATCATTTGCACACTGCCTGGCAGCCTTTTACGCAACCTTCCTAGCTTGCCTTAGCTCACTCAGAGTGTTACGCGTTGGTCTTTCCTTGTTTCTTAAGAGAGCTATCTTCTTCTTATCAATCAAGGGCTGCAAAGTCTCGCTGTTTGCCGCAAACCAGTCCTGCCTCTTATTATCCACAGTGCCGTAAACCCCTACGGCAGTTTTATAAAGTTTCCTTAAGTTGGCCCCACTTTTCATTTACTGTACAATTTTCTGGTTTATCAGTGAAAGCGTCTTCAAGTTGCTGTTGAAACTGAAAGCACTTTTCAGGATCGTGAGTGTTAATAATATTAATCCTGGGGCTAGATTTGTGTAGATTCTCTTTGGTCTCAGTCTAACCCTTGCAACAACCAAAGAATGATCCGTATCACAGTCAGCACTGTGGTAACTTCGAGTCAATGATATATGGTTCAGATGTTGTCTCCGTGTGATGATGAAGTCCAGCTGGTGCCAATGGCCGGATCTTGGATGTTTCCATGTGACCTTATGCATCTTTTTTGTTTTAAAAAAGGAGTTTGTAATACATAGGTCATTACTGGTGCAATGCTCCAGCAGCCTTTGCCTATTTTCATTCATGCGACCGATGTTGTATTTTCCAAGGTACACTGGCCATGAACTCGAGTCCTTGCCCACACGAGCATTGAAACCACCGAGCATATAAGTGTAGTCAGATTTTGGAACTGCCTTGATAACGGAGTCTACCTCCTCATAGAACGAATCCTTCACATCATCAGAGGAATCGAGTGTCGGTGCATATGCGGTAATAATGGTGGCAAAACCACAAGAGGTTGCCAAGTGCAGGGATAATGGTCTTTCCATTTCCTCCTGCTGGAATTTCAATCATTCCTAGTAGCGAATTCTTCACTGCAAAGCCCACACCGTGTTGCCTTTTTTCTGCCTGCCCTCTACCCTTCCAAAAAAAAGGTGTAATTGTTTTCCCTGAGTGACCCTTCCTCGGCGAGGCGAGTCTCCTGCAGGCCAGCAATATCAATGTTAAGACGATTGAGTTCGGCAACAATCACAGCCGTTTTTCTCACATCGTCAATATTGGTCAAGTCAGTGGAAAATCCTGGACACATGGTTCTCACGTTCCAGGTTGCAAGCCGTAGCTTCAGGTTTCTATTTTTCTTTTTTATTTGTACGTGGTGCATTGGTTTAACAGCCTGCGATTCAGATGTTGTCCTAGCGCCAAGCACCCATTGAAGCAGGCAGGCTGTGGCGGATCAGCACCCAATTGGCCGGGGGCTGCCCAGCTTGAGGCGGGCGGTAGCTGATCAGTGACACCTGTAGGTGTCTCCCACCGTCAGAGGTAACGCGTGGCGCCCCATGTCTACGCCAATTGACAGGGACTTATAACCCGTAACAGTTGCCTCTCGCTTTGATTCCGAGACCAGTTAAGACCAGAGATGGAGTTATTGCCTCTCCATACCACAAAATCTGGGCTAAAATATAGAGATCATGTGTTGCCCATGCAGCATGATCCCTCTCTCGGCCTGCCTAGTTCACTCCAGAGGAAAGGTAACACCTCTACATCTGGAACAAGACAAGCTGCAGAAGCTGCCGGATCAGCAAAGCAATGCTCTAACTGTCCGCCTGTCGGAGCTTCGATCCTAGACCAGCCGCTAACCAAGGCTTAGGGCCTGGTCTGCCCTGCCATGACATTTTGTCTTTAGCTTGCATTTCCTCGCACCATGGTAAGGCTTGTACCCTCCCAATTGCGCTCTTCCGCCCGACGCCGTTGGCACAATGTGGGGTGTCGGGTTTGGTAAGCGCCGCCCAACGTTCGGTTCTAACAGAAAGCAGGTAGTACCGTCTACTGTTATACGGTAGCTCAGTCATATCTGACTAAGACCTGACAGACGGCTATAGCTGGTGTGGCTATAGCACGACACCAGCAAATACAAATACAAGTAAACATTTTGAGAACATATATCATCTGCACTGAGTTCTGCAATTGACTTCTAATCAATTACGAATGGATCAAATTTGTAATTCCCATCATTTGTGAAATTTCTAGTGAAATTTTCTGCATAGATGATTTCCCAATCAACTAATACTATTGTTATAATAAATGAATACTGCAACAACTATAGGGGTATCTCACTTCTGTGTATTGTCGGAAAAGTAATTGCCAGAATTGTTCTGCGCAGACTTCAAGTCCTAGGAGATCAAGTCTACCCCGAATCACAGTGTGGCTTTCGACAGAACCGGTCTACCATTGATATGATATTCTCATTACGACAAATGCAAGAAAACTGCCGTGAACAGAATCAACAGCTGTTTATTGCCTTCATCGACCTCACAAAGGCATTTGAATTGGTCAGTCGTGAGGGTCTGTTCAAGGCACTAAAGAAGATAGGCTGCCCACCAACTCTTCTGTCATTGTAATATCGTTCCACACAGGCATGAAGGGTATAATCAAGTTTGATGGTGCAACCTCTGAAGAGTTTGAAATCAAGAGTGGAGTTAAGCAAGGTTGTGTACTAGCTCCCACCCTCTTTGGAATATACTTTTCACTTCTACTGAAATATGCCTTTTGTGATCAGGATGATGGTATATACATTCACTCACGCACAGATGGCGGCCTCTACAATGCTTAGAGATTGAAGGCCAAGACCAAAATTAGGAGGGTACAAATCAGAGAGTTGCTTGTTGCATATGATGCTGCAGTTACAACCCACTCTGAGGAAGAATTGCAATGTCTACTATATATCTGTATTCTCCAATGCTTGTTCTGAATTTGGTTTAACAATTAGCAAAAAGAAGACACAGATTATGTCACAAGGTGCACATGGGGTACCAGCAATCTTTATTGAAGACGCCGAACTAGAGATGGTAGACCATTTTACATATCTAGGATCAGTGGTAAATAGCAAATTATCCCTAGATCAGGAAATCAACATCCAGATTGGTAAGGCAGCAACAACAATGAACAGGTTAAGAAAAAGAGTCTGGGAGAACAGGAAGCTTACTACCAAAACAAAAGTCCTTGTCTATCAAGCCTGTGTCCTTAGTACTCTTATTTATGGCAGTGAAACCTGGACAACTTACACCAAGAGAAACGTTTAAACAGCTTTCATATGCGGTGTCTGCGAAGAATTCTTGGTATTAAGTGGCAAGACAAAATCACAAATACTGAAGTATTGGAAAGATCATGTTGTGTGACGGTTTATTCCATGCTCAGTCTTCTTAGACTTAGATGGATAGGACATCTTAGGAGGATGGATGATGGTAGAATACCAAAGGACATCTTTTTTGGTGAATTACAGATGGGTAAGAGATCTCAGGGTCAGCCTCTACTACGATACAAAAGATGTGTGTAAGCGGGACATGATTGATACAGGCATTGATAATGTACATTGGGAGCAAGTCGCCGATGAACGTATTGCATGGAGGGCAATCATCAGAAATGGAATAATGACAAAGGAGAAAGTTTTTGCAGATAAGCCACACACCGAGCGTGTGAGACGTAAGATGGTGGAAATGACCACGTGTTCACATGCACCCACTGTGAACGAACATTTACAGCGCGAATTGGCCTTAACAGTCACATTCGCTACCGCCATAGGTAAAAGTTATTATGCCTTTTTTAAATTTCACACATTTAGGCATCCTGGGTATATGGTGCTAGCTCCACATTTAGTGATACCCAGTAGCATATTGGCTAGCATACTTGTCTACCTGCCATGTGATCATGTGTTCGAATTCTCCTCAAGGCGGGGATTTTTTTTAAAATGGACTTGGGCACATGGGTCAACAAACCTAAAAACAGGCACCAAAAATATTCTAGCAAATAAAGGCAATGAGCACTGCACTGACCACATCACCCACCATGTTATGGTCATCTGTAAAATTATTGGGCCAGCAAAGGATGTCCCATATGCCTCAAGGCGGCAGAAAGTTCCTTCATTTACTTTTACCATATTCTTAGACCAATGATCATTTGATGGGTGATTTGGTCAAATATCACACTGGCTGCCTTTATTTCCCTGGACATTTTCTGGTACCAGCTTTTTGCTGGGTCAGTCTGGAAGCTTACAACGCTTAAACAAAAATCCCCTCCTCAAAGGGGATTTCAACAGACGATCTCAAGGCCAGCAGGTGAATGCCAGACCATCTTTAATTTGTACTAATGGACACTAATTGAATATATCTCTCTGTGTGCTGTTGTGTAGTATATACAAGATAAACCTACTGGCTGTAAGATTGTTTACATATATCTAACCTGATTTACTTCAATTATTTTGTCACAACTCTTAAATATACTCACAGAGCTTGGTGTATTGCACAACCATTAAAAGCAAATACTCTAGGTTAACAAAATAACATTACATAAACTAGAAATAAAATAGATTCTATACACCTCCATTGCATCACAACATAACTGAATTGTGCGTAAGTTATTGTTACCTACATAAATGTGAGTATGAAAAACATGTTATATGAAATAATAATATTTAACATTCCAAGCATAACTGTGCATGGTTAAATTGTATAGAAAGTGTACATAAACATGCAATTTAACTTACTTGGGGATATTACTGCTAATTTAATTGGTGATATTACTGCTGTTAAAATGTATTTGTTCTGGTAATAGTTTTAAAGAGTTTATTAAGCCTGACATTAAGTGTACTGATAAGAGTTTAATGATCAGGGTTGAACAGGATATAATCATACAATGCTGAATCTGCAGCGAGGGTTGACAATAATGAATCTCCAACAATGTTTGTCCTGAACCTTTGTTGTACATTCTGTTAGGCTATATTCTGACCATATTTTAATATCTTTTGTCCATTTATATCTTTGATGCTCTCTAAATTTTTTGACCTCAGCTTTCTGTCTATTGTGGTATTCAGTAGATTGTTATGTTGTGGTGTGACCAAAATACCTTGTTTTATTTTAAAATAAGTTTAATTTTATTCAGCAGCACCCTTTTTACACTAAATTGTTTTATAGCTTCCTTATTTGTCTGTTTTTCCAACAAAGAAACTCATACCAGTCTTCTAAAGAACCATATTACAAAATCTTCGATTATAAGCTCCATCTTTGCATGCTTCTATGCCATATAGTAGTATTAGACACAAGGGACATATACTTCTGGTCCTCAACATGGAGGATAGGTGTTTGAGCTGTGAAGGTCTCTGGAGTGTTTATGCTTGTGGCTACGGTTTGCTTACGCATTTTGAACTGGTAGTGCATGGTTCCGTCATGCTGCTACTGAGTTGAGTGCGTGGAGTGACAATGTGAGCTGTGAATTTTGTGTGGAGTGCCTTTACATCTGACTACGGTTGTTTGTAGCATGAACTGCATGTTTAGAAAAATGGCGACCAGCCGGTCGCTGAACTAACTGGGTTACCTTATACAGTAATGTGTGGCTGCTGGTTTTCTAGTGACAGCGACGAACTGTATTTTTCATGGCGGACAATTGTGTTGGCATTCTGGCAGCAGCATTATGCATAGTATACCTGTGCAGGTTGTTGGTGTGTCGAGACTCCTGTCTGTTCCACTTTTCACAATGGGCAGTGAGGAGCATTTTGTGTGATATTCACTGGCACAGTAATGGAGCATAATGGGGGGACCCTTTGCCTTTGCCGTTAAGTTAGAACCGTGACAAACTAACTAATAGGGGAGATATTTTTTTTTAAAGTTCCGTAGCAGGGAACCTGCTGTATATGTGAAGTGTTAGGACCATCACATTTTGAAGGTCTGAGTGCAGGAAGGAATGGGTGGTTAGTCTTTCAATTCCACTGTGAATTACAAGAGCTGGCATCGAACCCTTGTCTGATCGTGCTCATGCCATGGACAGAGTCACATATACATGATACATCAGATGTTAAATTATAACATAAAAGTATATACACACACAAAGATATTGATTGTTAATATTACTGCGGTAGATGTGTGTCTGTTCTGATGTCATAACTGCACTTGTTTGAGTCAGTTAACCAGTTCCTACACAAACTGTGCTGTCACTATTCTGATGCTGTCTTGCAGCTAGGGGTCAAACCAGTGATACACACTGAGACCTCCCATAACTTTGCAGCAAGTCCCATATCCCGTGACACAGGATTGGTTTCATGTTCTTGACCCCACAGTCCACACAATATTTCCTACTAATATCCTTGACTTCTTCGGAATCTGCCAAGTAAATGCTTGTTTGCGCCCCTTCCTCGGCAGTCTGAAACATGGAAGTGAACCTTCTGATTATCTGCAAGCACATGAAAACTCTAGACATAAACATAGAATAACTGTGTGCAAGGAAAAACAGCAGGCACTACCATTTCACATTGGTTTTGTCTTCCTGAGGGCTTGCTACATCAACATGGTATTCTAGAACACGACTTTCCAGGAAGGTTAACCCGGTCAACAAATGCCAGCAGAAGTCGGATATGTCGGTCTAACGGATCAAGAACTCTGCTCTGCTGTAAACAGGTACAACACAATCACGTCCGAAAAATTAAAAACGCATTTTTAAAAACTCCGGATGAACGCAGAAGAAGAAAAAGAATAACTGTGATTCTCTTCTGTTTCTTCTTCTTCTTCAGGCTCGTATCTTCTAATGGGGCTCAGGATCTCCATCCAACTCACACCACTACCTTCTAACTTTGCTATTGCTTGCAGCACCTTCCATGTGGACCTGTATTATTAATCTTTTCCTTTTGATTTTGGGACACCCTAGATTCCACCTGTCTGTATCATCACCTTGCACATATGGTCTAAGCAAACAGACTGCTGAACTTGCTCTGCAGAATTGTCCTGTATAGCAAGCAAACACTAAAAACAATACTGGCTCACTGAATCAACACTAAACTTATGGAACTAATGAAGACTTCTAAAACATAGTTCATTACGAGAACTCAATCGCCACCTAATCATTAAAATTGCTGTTTAATCAATCAATCATGTGTCATGCCGGAAAGCGTGGGCGGTCATGACTCGCCATTTCACTCGATCACCAGAGTTGTGGATCAGCTCAGTGTTTCTGTCTCGACCATGCCATGTGGCCAAGCCATCCAGGTATTTACTTTTCGGTCTTCCCCTTTGTCTGTTCCCTTCGATCTTGCTAGTGGTCACCAAGTTCTTCAATTTATTTCTTCTCATAACATGTCCACAAACTTGCCGTTCGATGGACTAAAATGCTGGAGTGGGTTCTCCTGATGGCGAGGGACACTGGTAATAGGGAAAACTAATCCCCACACAAAATTCAGTCCAGAGCTACTAGAAGCAGTGTGTATGGATTACGTTTGAGGTCAACGCGAGCGAGCCCTAAAAAAAAAAAAAAAAAAAAAAATTGCAGATACTTATTTTACAAGACTGGGTCAATGCCAGAACTTAATCATGGTCATCATGTGCCTTGCCAAATGGTTTTGATGTTCAGTTATTGATATTCTCGATCAGTTCTATAGATACGATTCCTCCGCGTCACTGAGGCATTCCAGCACCATTCCTCCTGCTCTGTCTCTGCCACATCTACTGCCGATATTTCCAGTCCTCAGAATATTTCGCCATGCCTCTCTTGTCATGACATGACCAAGGAACATAATTTATCTATTTTTTATAGTTGTATATAATGGTCTACTGGGAACTGTCTTGTGAAGTAAAGCCTGCCAGTATGAGACTGACCACATCACCCATCGCGTGCTATGTGGTCTAAACAAACATAGGTCTAGCACCATAAGCCCAATGCCACTTAAGGTGTGAAAAAAGGTTCCTTTACTGACTTTTTAAAAAAAAATTATTTGCATATCCTTTACAGGACATCGCTGTCAACAGCAGCATCTTTCAGCTGTCTGTTGATTTCTTGGCAAGATTACGCTCAGTAGTTTGCCATTGTTTTCTGAGCGGCCGGCTCAGTTATCCCGCAAGTCACCAGCGGGGGTAGAACCGCTCCCAGTTCTCGCCCGCTACGAGACTCTATGTGATAAACGGGATTACGGAGAAAGTGGTATAACTCCTCAGCCAGAGAGACCGGTCCTTTACTGACTACTTACTCTATATAGCTCAAAAGTCAGACACAAACATCCCGTCACTTCTAAGGAGCACACGTCCGGCCAATGTGTTGGTAAGCCAGTGCGCTAACTTCCACACCGTAAGGCTACCAATAAGCATTGTAACACTTAACAACAAACATGGCAAAAACCAGCATCACAGTAATAGTTTTAAAGAGTTTATTAAGCCTGACATTAAGTGTACTGATAAGAGTTTAATGATCAGGGTTGAACAGGATATAATCATACAATGCTGAATCTGCAGCGAGGGTTGACAATAATGAATCTCCAACAATGTTTGTCCTGAACCTTTGTTGTACATTCTGTTAGGCTATATTCTGACCATATTTTAATATCTTTTGTCCATTTATATCTTTGATGCTCTCTAAATTTTTTGACCTCAGCTTTCTGTCTATTGTGGTATTCAGTAGATTGTTATGTTGTGATGTGACCAAAATACCTTGTTTTATTTTAAAATAAGTTTAATTTTATTCAGCAGCACCCTTTTTACACTAAATTGTTTTATAGCTTCCTTATTTGTCTGTTTTTCCAACAAAGAAACTCATACCAGTCTTCTAAAGAACCATATTACAAAATCTTCGATTATAAGCTCCATCTTTTCATGCTTCTATGCCATATAGTAGTATTAGACACAAGGGACATATACTTCTGGTCCTCAACATGTAGGATAGGTGTTTGAGCTGTGAAGGTCTCTGGAGTGTTTATGCTTGTGGCTACGGTTTGCTTACGCATTTTGAACTGGTAGTGCATGGTTCCGTCATGCTGCTACTGAGTTGAGTGCGTGGAGTGACAATGTGAGCTGTGAATTTTGTGTGGAGTGCCTTTACATCTGACTACGGTTGTTTGTAGCATGAACTGCATGTTTAGAAAAATGGCGACCAGCCGGTCGCTGAACTAACTGGGTTACCTTATACAGTAATGTGTGGCTGCTGGTTTTCTAGTGACAGCCGCTTCCATCGACGATGAACTGTATTTTTCATGGCGGACAATTGTGTTGGCATTCTGGCAGCAGCATTATGCATAGTATACCTGTGCAGGTTGTTGGTGTGTCGAGACTCCTGTCTGTTCCACTTTTCACAATGGGCAGTGAGGAGCATTTTGTGTGATATTCACTGGCACAGTAATGGAGCATAATGGGGGGACCCTTTGCCTTTGCCGTTAAGTTAGAACCGTGACAAACTAACTAATAGGGGAGATATTTTTTTTTAAGTTCCGTAGCAGGGAACCTGCTGTATATGTGAAGTGTTAGGACCATCACATTTTGAAGGTCTGAGTGCAGGAAGGAATGGGTGGTTAGTCTTTCAATTCCACTGTGAATTACAAGAGCTGGCATCGAACCCTTGTCTGATCGTGCCCATGCCATGGACAGAGTCACATATACATGATACATCAGATGTTAAATTATAACATAAAAGTATATACACACACAAAGATATTGATTGTTAATATTACTGCGGTAGATGTGTGTCTGTTCTGATGTCATAACTGCACTTGTTTGAGTCAGTTAACCAGTTCCTACACAAACTGTGCTGTCACTAGTCTGATGCTGTCTTGCAGCTAGGGGTCAAACCAGTGATACTCTCTGAGACCTCCCATAACTTTGCAGCAAGTCCCATATCCCGTGACACAGGATTGGCTTCATGTTCTTGACCCCACAGTCCACACAATATTTCCTACTAATATCCTTGACTTCTTCGGAATCTGCCAAGTAAATGCTTGTTTGCGCCCATTCCTCGGCAGTCTGAAACATGGAAGTGAACCTTCTGATTATCTGCAAGCACATGAAAACTCTAGACATAAACATAGAATAACTGTGTGCAAGGAAAAACAGCAGGCACTACCATTACACATTGGTTTTGTCTTCCTGAGGGCTTGCTACATCAACATGGGATTCTAGAACACGACTTTCCAGGAAGGTTAACCCGGTCAACAAATGCCAGCAGAAGTCGGATATGTCGGTCTAACGGATCAAGAACTATGCTCTGCTGTAAACAGGTACAACACAATCACGTCCGAAAAATTAAAAACACATTTTTAAAAACTTCGGATGAACGCAGAAGAAGGAAAAGAATAACTGTGATTCTCTTCTGTTTCTTCTTCTTCTTCAGGCTCGTATCTTCTAATGGGGCTCAGGATCTCCATCCAACTCACACCACTACCTTCTAACTTTGCTATTGCTTGCAGCACCTTCCATGTGGACCTGTATTATTAATCTTTTCCTTTTGATTTTGGGACACCCTAGATTCCACCTGTCTGTATCATCACCTTGCACATATGGTCTAAGCAAACAGACTGCTGAACTTGCTCTGCAGAATTGTCCTGTATACCAAGCAAACACTAAAAACAATACTGGCTCACTGAATCAACACTAAACTTATGGAACTAATGAAGACTTCTAAAACATAGTTCATTACGAGAACTCAATCGCCACCTAATCATTAAAATTGCTATTTAATCAATCAATCATGTGCCATGCCGGAAAGCGTGGGCGGTCATGACTCGCCATTTCACTCGATCACCAGAGTTGTAGATCAGCTCAGTGTTTCTGTCTCGACCATGCCATGTGGCCAAGCCATCCAGGTATTTACTTTTCGGTCTTCCCCTTTGTGTGTTCCCTTCGATCTTGCTGGTAGTCACCAAGTTCTTCAATTTATTTCTTCTCATAACATGTCCACAAACTTGCTGTTCGATGGACTAAAATGCTGGAGTGGGTTCGCCTGATGGCGAGGGACACTGGTAATAGGGAAAACTAATCCCCACACAAAATTCAGTCTAGTGCTACTAGAAGCAGTGTGTATGGATTACGTTTGAGGTCAACGCGAGCGAGCCCTAAAAAAAAAAATAAAAAATTGCAGATACTTATTTTACAAGACTGGGTCAATGCCAGAACTTAATCATGGTCATCATGTGCCTTGCCAAATGGTTTTGATGTTCAGTTATTGATATTCTCGATCAGTTCTATAGATACGATTCCTCCGCGTCACTGAGGCATTCCAGCACCATTCCTCCTGCTCTGTCTCTGCCACATCTACTGCCGATATTTCCAGTCCTCAGAATATTTCGCCATGCCTCTCTTGTCATGACATGACCAAGGAACATAATTTATCTATTTCTTATAGTTGTATATAATGGTCTACTGGGAACTGTCTTGTGAAGTAAAGCCTGCCAGTATGAGACTGACCACATCACCCATCGCGTGCTATGTGGTCTAAACAAACATAGGTCTAGCACCATAAGCCCAATGCCACTTAAGGTGTGAAAAAAGGTTCCTTTACTGACTTTTAAAAAAAAATTATTTGCATATCCTTTACAGGACATCGCTGTCAACAGCAGCATCTTTCAGCTGTCTGTTGATTTCTTGGCAAGATTACGCTCAGTAGTTTGCCATTGTTTTCTGAGCGGCCGGCTCAGTTATCCCGCAAGTCACCAGCGGGGGTAGAACCGCTCCCAGTTCTCGCCCGCTACGAGACTCTATGTGATAAACGGGATTACGGAGAAAGTGGTATAACTCCTCAGCCAGAGAGACCGGTCCTTTACTGACTACTTACTCTATATAGCTCAAAAGTCAGACACAAACATCCCGTCACTTCTAAGGAGCACACGTCCGGCCAATGTGTTGGTAAGCCAGTGCGCTAACTTCCACACCGTAAGGCTACCAATAAGCATTGTAACACTTAACAACAAACCTGGCAAAAACCAGCATCACATGCTAACTACAATGGATGGTTGTTTACGTGAAAGTCATGACCTACTTTACAGAAGACCGTTATGAAGAGCTGAGCTGGATAGCGCAACAGGAAAAACATTTGTCTCAAATGTCTGTGTTCACACTGCCTGGATGCAGCACATTTGCAGTAACACGTGAAAATAAAGACTGTAAAAATTAGAATGGCATAAAGTCAACTGTCCTATCTGTTTCGTACTGACTTCTGCTGGACATAATAGTGACCAGAGCAACTGACAACTGAGCTTATGGCTTCATCATGATCTGGTTACATCCTAATATGCCTCTCTTTGCAGATGAGGCGTTTTAATTTTAAGTCAAGATATCAGGATGGATTAGAGAAGACAGAATGGCAGAGAGTAAATATACTAGATAATAGAATGGCAGAGAGTAAATATACTAATTAGAATAGCAGAGAGTAAATAGACTAAATAAGATTGCATAGAGGAAATATACTAGATAATAGAATGACAGAGAGTAAATATACTAAATAAGACGGCATAGAGGAAATATACTAGGTAATAGAATGGCAGAGTAAATATACTAGGTAATAGAATGGCAGAGAGTAAATATACTAGGTAATAGAATGGCAGAGAGTAAATATATTATATAACAGGATTTTTTTTTGCATATCCTTTACAGGACATCGCTGTCAACACCAGCATCTTTCAGCTGTATGTTGATTTCTTGACAAGATTACGCTCAGTAGTTTATATAACAGGATGACAGGGCAAATATACTAGATAATAGAAAGGCAGATTAAATATACTAGATGGGACGCAGAGATGTTTCCAAGGCACCAGGGCCAGGTTCTATACTGGCCAAGACCTACTAACACGTCCTAGTCGTGCGCCCTGGGGAACAGGTCCCTTCGGGGTCCTTGCTAACGTAGTAGGATCGCTGATTCTTCCGAAGTCGAAGAGTATCTGCCTGTCTGGCTAACGAAGGGAGGACAGCCTCTGCCCTGAAGAATTCTGCTAAAGATGACAAACTGTTCACACTGAGAGATTGCAAGAGAAAACCAGCAAATTCCCACAATAATGGAAGACAATCAGCACCCATATCTTGCACACACAGCGTGGAGAGCTGAGCTCATAATTGGTGTTTTACAGAGCTGTGGCTTTACAAAAGAGAAATAAACATTTAGCGGGGGTCCTGCTTCAGGACATCTTTTCACTTTTAATTTACAACAAAAGTTAGTTGCATATCCTTTACAGGATGTCGCAGCCAACCTCAGCATGTTTTGGCTGTTTGTGATTTCTTGGCAAGTGAATTTCTTCAGTAGATTTCTTCAGTAGTTTGCCATGGCTTTCTGAATTACCAGCACTCATATCAGTGCATGAAAATATTAACGTGAGACGATCTGCTGCCAAATTTTTCAAACCCAATATGAAAGATTACAAATTGTGTCTGTAACCCCTTCATCACAGAGCGTTATTTTATAAGGGAACTCTTTCATAATGGGGTTTCTGTGTCACAGTTGTCTTCATTCGTAATTTTGCCTGTTAGTAAATATTTCCTTTAGAGTCAAACCCATAACAATAAATGTTGCATGTCCATTGCAGGATGCTGCATTCAACCCCAGGTTGATTTTATAAGCAATTTTACATTCTGTAGTTTGCCACTGCTTTCTGAACGAGAAGTCAACATTTCAGACCAACTTAAATGCTAGTGTAGGGATTGAATGCCCTGCCTCGCCATCAGTGCACCAGAAGTGTAAGTGCGATCACTTTTATCCTGTCGACCATGTAGAATTCTGTGTCAAACCTGGGGCAACCTGTATTTGTAAATAATTATTTTATCATTCAAAAAGGCATTATGTATTGAAGCCCTTCTGCCAATATCATCGTGTGCCATGCTGTTAGGTGGTAATGTTTTGAAACATATGCCATGCTGACAGACAATGATGGTTCGCAAACTCACACGATCACCAGAGGCTTGGATTACATCAAGTTTGCCAGCTGTCACTAAGTTTTCAAGTTATCATGTACAAAAGATTAATCATTAATTTATAATATTCACTGCTACTGAATTTATTATTACTTGATTTCTTTCTTACACAAATAAAATCTTTATTACTAACTGATCAGTACCATATGTATGTATACACATAAGTAATAAATTTGTTAATATGTTCAATTACTTTATCTGTTATGCTACTAATTCTTGTTTTATATACAGAATGGCTGAATTTATTAAAAATTTATCAATAACATATATAAGTTTATGAGCTAGTGCAAATTTATAACAAATGCGGAATTAACTTGCTCCTAATTTAATTGTATATGTTATGTAAATGTAATCCTGTTTGTCAAAAGCCATAATTAAGATGATAAAATTTTTCTGAACTAATATTTTAAAAAAATACCCACACACACAACTACACGCCAACCAAAAATCACAACCACCCACGGAGAAACTGAAAACATCACAAACTGTGAACATCTTGGCTCCACAATCAACAACCATGGGGACTGTTCACAAGAAGTCAGACATAAACTGGCCTTAGCCATACAGGGATAAACAATAATAAGAGCCTATGGCACAACACCAGCAAACACATGCAAGTAAACTGTGTTAGAACAAGCACAAAGCTTGACATCTGACAATCGTTACATGGGTTGTCAAGGCTTTCTTTTCTCAAAGTAATTTTGATTTTTTCAAAATTGTGTTGGGCATATACCACAATTTATATATAGACATACACAAACACACAATTTTAAATATTTGCAGACAGTAGTAGACAGTAATTGCTGTAGTAGCCATATTGGTAAATGTAGTAGTAGCAGTTGTAAAGGTAAAAAGTGAAGTACCCTGCTTTTCCATTTCTTTAGGCGCTGAGTATATGGTAAAAGAAAACGCCACATGTTTGTAAAACAATTGGCACTCAATGGGTGATGAGGTCAATAGCGCACACTTCGCATTTACTTTCCAGAACATTTCATGGTGCTTAGTTTCGGCTGAGTCAACCCGGGAGCAATATTGGGGACTCAATTACATGATCATGGGCTAACCATTCGCTATCGCGTTCTCGACGGCCTGTGCACTTGGTAAGCGAAATTTCATCCATCCATCATGTGCCATGCCGGTAAGCGTGGGCGGTCATGTTCTGCCATCTCACTCGATCACCAGAGTCGTGGATCAGCTCCGTGTTCCTGTCTCGACCATACCATGTGGCCAAGCCATCCAGGTATTTACTTCTCGGTCTTCCCCTTGGTCTCTTCCTTTCGATCTTGCCAGTTGTCACCAAGTTCTCCAAATCATTTCTTCTCATAACATGCCCAAAAAATTTTGACTGTCTACGTCTAAGGTCTCTAATTAGTTTACGATCTTCATTTGTTTCTTGAAGGAATTGTTGGTTTTTCTGTCTGTCCGTTGTATTCTTTGCATTTTCCTCAGAAACCACATTTCCACAGCCATCAGCTGTTTTTTAGCTTGACTGTTAATTGTCCACGCTTCACATCCATACAAATGTATAGGTTCTATGTAGCACCTCAACACTCTTTTTCTCGTTTCGATTGATATTTTATTATTGGTCAGTATGTTTTTCATCTTGCAAAAGGCTACCTTCGCAATGGCAATTCTTGTTCTGTTCTCTTCAAGGCATCTCCCATCAGATGTTATGACTGTGTCGAGATAACAGAATCGATTCACTTGTTTAAGAATATGCCCATCTACTCGTATATCACATTGTGGTATTTCCTTCTACCCAGTGACGACCACAATCTGTGTCTTCTTAATATTCAGTTCTAACCCTAGTTGTTAACTGTGTGCAACAACCGCATCTACTAAATTTTGCGGGTCCTGTTTATTGTCTGCAATCAAGACTGTATCATCTGCATATCTAATGTTATTGATGTATCGTCCCCCAATGTTGATTCCTTCCATATCTTCTATAATTCTGAATACATTTTCACTGTACAGGGGAAAAAAGATCTGGAGACATTACACATCCCTGTCTCACACCTTTTTTAATAGGCTGATATTGACCTACATCATTATCAATTCTGATGGCAGCTTGTTGTTTCCAATATATGCTTTTTATAAGTGTTTTTTTACAAAGCGAAATTTAAGGGGAAACAAATACCCCTTTTTCACGGGAACATAATATTCATTATATTGTTTGCAAAGGAAAAACCTCGCCAATGTTTTTTCTAAAGAAGCAATTAGTTACATTAATTGTTAAATGTTTAATATAATGACACCACCCATTCACACTTAACACAATAATTTGACATCCTAAAGTTTGAAATACTTTTACTAACAATGTTTCAACACTGCAAGCTCCGTGCACGATGTTAACGACTGTCACCCAATGGACGCCCTGACATTGTTACTCTGGTTTCTCTTCACAACGTACAAATCTTTTTTTTTTATTGTTTTCATATTTTTTCTTTAAACTTTTATTGAGTGTTAAAATCGTTGCAAAGTGTATTGTCTGTGTTTTTACAGAGAGTTGCATGTGGACGTGTAGGTGACATATGCGGAAAATTTCAAACATTTTATACATTTTAAACTTTCTACATTGAAATTGTTGTAAGGTAACATTACAAACAACAGCAGGATGAAAGTCTTTTTTTTTTTCTTTTCTTTACAGGTACGAAGAATTTATTTTTCTGTTCACTGGGCTGAGAGAAGGTCAGTACAAAGGATTTACCTGTGTCGGCTAAACAAGGGTCAAAACCTCGATTGACAACGAACACTGATTCCCATAGAATATGTGTGCTTGTGTGTGATATGGTAAGAGAGAGAGAGAGAGAGAGAGAGAGAGAGAGAGAGAGAGAGAGAGAGAGAGAGAGAGAGAGAGAGAGAGAGAGAGAGAGAGAGAGAGAGAGAGAGAGGAACAAGAGAGCAGAGGGGGAGCGTATCACACAATGAATCACAAAGAATGTATTCTGAGTTAGCGGGATGAGACTATAAACGGACAAATGATAGCCGGACAATAGATACACGGACAAAACATTAGAATAATTTATTTTTTTTAATGCAATTTGTTATTTTCACTGAGGACAAAATTGGATACCTAGAAATGAGACATTTTAGCACATACAATCAGCATGTGTCTCAGATGAAACCAGTTGAATTCAGGCCAAACAGGATTGTGTTTGCAATGATTCCCAGCAAACCAATATATCCAAAGGATCCGCGGTTTCGGTTTGCCGGTTCTTCTTATCGCCTAGAACTTCTCTTGGTTGGCTTGGCAGTCCTCCGGGTAGGCCTGGCAGTTCTCCGGGTAGGCCTGGCAGTTCTCCGAGTAGGCCTGGCAGCTCTCCGTGTAGGCCTGGCAGTTCTCCGGGTAGGCCTGGCAGTTCTCCGTGTAGGCGTGGCAGTTCTCCAGGTAGGCCTGGCAGTTCTCCGTGTAGGCCTGGCAGTTCTCTGGGTAGGCCTGGCAGTTCTCCGGGTAGGCCTGGCAGTTCTCCGGGTAGGCCTGGCTGTTCTCCGGGTAGGCCTGGCAGTTCTCCGGGTAGGCCTGGCAGTTCTCCAGGTAGGCCTGGCAGTTCTCTGTGTCGGCCTGGCAGTTCTCCGGGTAGGCCTGGCAGTTCTCCAGGTAGGCCTGGCAGTTCTCTGGGTAGGCCTGGCAGTTCTCCGTGTAGGCATGTGCCCCGATGTGTCTTCCCGCAATAACTAAAAACTGGAATCCACAAATCGAAGTGTTGTAGACAATAACTCGTCAACTAACTGAAAACATAGAACACAGTTCTCACCTGAATTCGTAGAACATGAAATAACTAAGGCATTCTAGCGAACGTTTTTACACTTTAATATGTGCTGCAGAAACAACGGGATAAAAGCTCTCCAAGACCATAAACTGCCCTTCAGACAGGGTCGGCGTTTATTTATATATCTATGAACAAGCTCCCTGTTCTACTCCGTTCATCTTGAATCCCAGTCTCAAATCTCACGGTTCAGTATTTCAGCAAATCGTCTAGGTTTTTCCACGCCCGGTCCTTACATTGATGTATCCTCGTCCACACATTCCTCTCCTGTTGCTTACTTGCCGATCCTAGCAATCATTGCGTCCCGAATATCCCTTTCAACACGGAGCCTTCAGAAAACACAACTGCTTCGTGTCGCAGCCTCACAACGTCTGTTTCTTTGTTGTCCTCTGACGTTTCATGTTTCCCTTGGTTTCTCCTGTTGACCGTCCACTTTGGTGTGTCCATAATGGAAAATCCCTTTTCTCCTTTTCTGTATTCTCTTTGGCGCGTGCTCGTCATATGGCAGCCTGGCAGTTCTCGGGGTAGGCCTGGCAGTTCTCCGGGTAGGCCTGGCAGTTATCCGGGTAGGCCTGGCAGTTCTCCGGGTAGGCCTGGCAGTCCACTTTCTAGATGTTGAACTCCTTGTTCTTTTCTCCCAATTGGTCTTTGGGCGTTTTTGCCGTGGTGTAGTGACAATATCAGAACTGGGAATGTCTAATCTAGTTATATCAACGTACAAACCATAGTTAATGCGTTGAAATATCTAGCAGATATTGCTGGATCAACCTTTATATCAATAGTAAATTACGTAAAAAGCCTGCTTCCACATGTCTCAAGACAAAGTGTAGATACCGAAACCAAGAAAGCTCTGAGAGATGCCATTCGTGAAGGAAAGGTGGTGAAAAAGAACAATAAATGTATATTGAACTATGAAGACAACGAAGTGTCTGTGCACCTAGAATCCAGACAAAATATTGAGAATAATTTTTTTTTTCACGTGTTCCACCCAAGTTTATCAGGTCAAAGTGACAGATAAAATAGTCATCAATACTGCTGTTGTTAGTTTAGTTAATAATATTGAGAATATTTTTTGTTTTTCGAGTTCAACGTATTTTTATTGAAGTTGCACTATCAGATAAATTTTCCTTTTAGCTAGAATATAATACCATTTTATATATTCACATAGATTTATCAATAAGTTAAACAACATAGTCTTAAAAAGATACTGACTTATTTAACTACGTTAGAAATTAAAGTAATAGGTAGGCAATTTAGATAATTAACAGCATCGAAGTAGTAGATTACACATTACATTTCTCTAACAAGACTACTTTGATAAATTTTAGTAAGATTACTTAGTCATGTAATAAATTGCATGATTTTTGAATTAAATAGTTAAAAATTTCTTAGTTTAGTTAAGTAACAACATTGTAATTTAAGGGAGCGAACACAGATCTACTATAGCTATTTAGTTTAGTTAAATTATGTTTCCTTGGTTAATAACACCTATTAGACCAAATTACAGTTTTTTCCATTAGTATTGCCTAGAGGAATCTAACAACCTTGTAAATAAATTATTAGACTATAGAACTTAGTGCTATATCAGCTCGTTATTAAGTTAAAAACGATCGTATTTTATTTCAACAAGATAAACATTTTTAATGCATTGTGTAACTGAGAGAGAAAAAGTGTATGAGAGAACGAATGAATGCATTAAAATGAAAAGTATGAATATTGGTGCGCTTTTTTGCACACATGAGTAGTATAGTAGGTGCTACCCTAAATGCGGAGCCAGCTCCGCAATATTTTCTTATATAGCCTATATGTGACGTCACGCGCTCCGCCAAAAATCGACTCCGCATTGCGGATCCGGAGTCAAAGGGGATATAACTCATTTCTGGTCTCTTTTTGTGTGTGATTTAAAGATGGCGGCTATTGTTATTTGTAGTAGTGTGTGGTGGGGGAAGATTAAAAGATGTGTGTGGTGGGGGGAATATAAAAAATGGCGCTTCATTGTTAAGAGGTGGTGGAGTCGTAGTGGTCGAGTTGTCTACAGGGTTTAAGGTGGTGTCGTTGGCGGTGGGTGATTGGGTGTCATATGCGGGCGGGGTGAAAGCGAGGGGAGCGGGCGGGCGGGGCGAAAGAGAAGGAAGCGGGCGGATGATTGGGTGTGTGTGCGCGCAGGCGGGGCGGGTTCGAGTGCCAATAAAATATGTGACTTGGATGGGTAGGTGTTTATTATTAGTCATGGATCCTAGATGGAAACATCCTTTTACGGTTTTGATTGCGGTGCCAACGCGGAGTGGAAAATCCGCCTTTGTGCAAAAGTTTCTGATCCATCTTCCAGTAGTTTTGATCTTGTCCCTCTGTTCCATTGTCTCTTTCTTCATATAAATATTGAGCACAACCCACTACTGGCAACATTGATCGTATTCTGGTATGAATCTAAGGCCTATCCACGTCAATATGGAAGCATTATATTCGAGTTTCGCTCTCGTTTGAGCTCGTCAGTAGTGCATATCCCTGACAGGATCCTGAAACAAGCCCCGGATCACTGACGTGTGAAGAGGGTGTGTAACCACGCGGCACACACTGGACACGGTCAAATTATCACAATAGAATATTATAACATCACCCATCGTAGGCTATGCTCAAGATTGCCCAATCGCCGCGACTGACGTCCGTCAATCGATGTGGACCCGAACGATCTGTGATTCTCACTGGCAAGGAACACCAGGCCTCCTAAACTCCAGTGAGCAATAATCAAATTGATTATTTGGTTGTTTCGGGATTTGAAATTTAGATATTGAGCACAACCCACTACTGGCAATGCTGATCGTATTCTGGTATGAACCTAAGGCCTATCCACGTCAATATGGAAGCACTATACTCGAGTTTCGCTCTCGTTTGAGCTCGTCAGTAGTACATATCCCTGACCGGATCCGGAAACAAGCCCCGGATCACTGGCGTGTGAAGCGGGTGTGTAACCACGCGGCACACACTGGACACAGTCAAATTATCACAACAGAATATTACAACGTCACCCATCGTAGGCTATGCTCAAGATTGCCCAATCGCCGCGACTGACGTCCGTCAATCGATGTGGACCCGAACGATCAGGGATTCTCACTGGCAAGGAACACCAGGCCTCCTAAACTCCAGTGAGCAAAAATCATATTGACTATTTGATTGTTTCGGGATTTGAAATTTAAATATTGAGCACAACCCACTACTGGCAACATTGATCTATTCTGGTATGAACCTAAGGCCTATCCACATCAATATGGAAGCACTATACTCGAGTTTCGCCCTCGTTTGAGCTCGTCAGTAGTGCATATCCCTGACCGGATCCGGAAACAAGCTCCCAGATCACTGGCGTGTGAAGCGTGTGAAGTGTGTCGATTGTCTGCCAGTGATCCGGGGCTTGTTTTCGGATCCGGTCAGGGATATGCACTACTGACGAGCTCAAACGAGAGCGAAATTCGAGTATAGTGCTTCCATATTGACGTGGATATGCCTTAGGTTCATACCAGAATACGATCAATGTTGCCAGTAGTGGGTTGTGCTCAATATTTAAATTTCAAATCCCGGAACAACCAAATAATCACTTTGTTGATATCTTTGTATATATTACTTGTGTTTGTGATTTTGTTCTTTTATCCCTTTGTCCACGTGTATGTATCAATTGTTTTACATGTAAAATTGAGTCAACAATCTCTCACCACCCAGAACGATATGAAAACCAGGAAAATAAGATAGAGGAAGAAACCAGAACAACATAAAAAAGAAATATGACAACAAGAGGAAAAAACAAGACAGCTGACATACCAACAAACTACAATAGAAGAACCAGCAAACACGGTTTAATCATGGTGTTTTATATTTATTTTCATAAATCTTGAAAAGTGATATTATATCGCCACAAAACATATTCATAAGATAAGTAATATTATGTTCACACAAATCATATTCATGATAAAATTGACAAACAGTTCACACAAAACATATTCGTGATAAAATTTACAGACAATTCACACAAACATATTCGTGATAAAGTTTAAATACAATTCACACAAACATAAAGTTGTTCATGATAAAATTTAAATACAGTTCACACAAACATAACATTATTCATTGATTCAAACATAAAATTATTCATAAGACAACTGTCATTGTGTTTTACAGCGACAACCGTGAACATACACATATGTTATTAGCAGAAAAAGAAAGTAGAAAATATATACACTAACATAAGCCATCTTTGAAATTTGTGACCGGGAAAGGTCTTGAAAACAAGATTTATTATATGTCTAATGGTGAGGTGGTGACGTTGTCTTTGTGTAACTTGGTTTTATGTAAAAATAGGATAGTGATTGTCTATGTTGTTCGTATGTGTAGACAGAGGAAGCCTGTGTTTTGAAGCCTACGTTTTTCCTACCAGCTGCTGTCTTTGTGTTGAGTATGTCTAAGAAGGTGTCTCTGTCTATGTGGGTATTGTGTTGTTTCGTGAGTCCTTTCGTGCTGGTCTTGTTAATGTCTCCAAAGCAGTGGTAAGTCTTGCTGCACAAGGAGATCATACCTAACCCTTCGTACTCTAATTTAAACAATCCAGGGGTTGTTTTGTCGTAAACTTTCTTACCTTTACACTGGTCACAGTCTGGTACACTACCTCTGCTACTAATAAAGTATTGTTTATGGGTATCACATGTCTCAGAGGGGAACCGCTATCATAAGCTATGTAAAACTATGCCCGAAGATGAGGTCTAACTGCTGCTGCTAGGGTCGGCTCGCTAAGGGCTAAATAGAGACTATATGTGTCCATCTCACACAGTTGGAAATACTTCCTATCTACAAACCTGTCCAAAAAATCATAATAAAACTGTAACGTGCGCAACTTGGCGTATTGGTTAACGAAATAACCTATTTGGAGGGGGAGATCCCGGGTCGTCTTCTTCTTTAGCATTTCTACTTCTTATTTATCATCTGACAGCATGGTCAACTTTTTGAACAGTGGTTCATTGATTAATTTTGCCATATTAGCCCCACGACAATACAAAACGTTGGTATGCTTGGCCTTGTTGGTTAGTGTCTTCCCATAGGCTGCGTTACCCGACAGTTTCATCGTCTCTGCCTTAATGGTACAGGAAGTAACACTGTCACTTTCACGTCTGGCTTCAGATACCGTATCCCCAAACTTTTGAAAGCAACGCACAGGTTGATATTCAATCACCTGATAAATCTTTGTGACAACGAGACCATGCGTCAGATACCATTTTATCAATGGTGTGGCCAACAAGATCGTTTCCCAATATAACTGCCTATCAGAGTCCGACGAGGGGCAGTCAATACGTTATGTGACCCGGCGTATTGCCGCATAAAGTCACTAATGTCGGCTCTAGACACTTCTGTGTTCTTAAAGATGGGCGTTATCTATGAGAATCGTTCTTTAAGCTTGTCTGGTACATTAATGTCACACTCCACTAAACCAAACAAAGTCTCAGCTCTTACAGCCGCGAGAATTTGCTTTGGGTCTATGGGGTTTGTGCCATAGTCTGGTTTGAGGCGTGGGAAAGCCGTGTCCGCAAAACTCTTAAGGTCTTTATCAGCCTTTTTTAGTTTCTGCCACTCGCATCCCCACATCTCCACCACAGTTACCTTGACCTCATTCTCAAGATACTCGCGAATTTCACGCGTTTTGGCAAACAACTCTACAAAGGGTTTCTTGTTGACCAGGTTAACATCTTTACCTCGTGTCAGCACGCAGTCTGCATGCCCGTTCCACATACAACCGTGAAACTGGTAGACGGTCTTAGCCTTCTTATCCCACCCATCAACTCTAATGTGTCGGTTGCCTAGAGAAATCTCCCGTCCATTAAACTGGGTTTGTAACTCTATGTTCTTACTATGGGACACCCACCCCAACCACTCTCTACACTGCACTGTGTAAAAATCAACCTTATGGGGCTTGAACCCATCTTCTGCTTTTCGTGTCACCGGAAAATCTGTGGGCATTGGCTGCATTAGGCCCCACAGATAAAGAGCGTTGGTATCATACACCTTAATGGCTTTCACTTTCTTGTTCCCTCTTCTGATCAAAGTCTTACCTACCTCATGGTGTCTGTGAAAAATGATCGAGGGACCCCCGACAATGTTACTTCTAATAGTGGTGTGCAACTCACTATCAGTCTTGCCACATAAGGAAAATGAAACATCTTTTGGGATTGGTCTTAAAAAGATATTTCATAGTTAACCCAGGAACTGAGATAGCATCTTTAAAAATATCTACCCCTAGCTCAGCGTAAAAACTAACTTGGGTCTTTAATGCCTCTATAAAGGGGCCTACATCTTTATTGTTGTACCAGACCAAGAAATCTGCCAGTGTCGACATACGGTGATTGCGCCATACTCGCCGGCAGTCGTATATTCATCAGCTGAAATATTGAGTTTTTCAACTGCGAATAAAAGGCCTCGTGAGGAGGTAAACACGTCTCCTTTAATCTGTCTAATGAGGTGATATACTCATAGCAAAAGAACCCCTTGGTTTGATGTTCTCCATAAGCCGCTAAATATTTTGAGTAGCTAAAACCCGGGGCTAGGTAATTAATGATGTCAAAAATTTTTAACTTCTCTGAAGAGATGCTCATAGATTATTATTTCTCTTGACAACATATTTAAAGGGCCCACCAGTGGCAGAGAGGAAATAATCTATAAAATATGGTTTAATTACATTAATATCATATTTCACGGAGTTGAACCCAATCACCGGTAAATCTTTCAAGTACTCATCTAACTTATCAACTAAATAGAGGTACCCGCTAACTTTGTGTACTCAGCATCAAATTTCTGGAGTAGCGAAACATATGCTGCATCAGCAATATGAGTCAGATGCTCAAGCATCCTTCTCACCAAGTCCAGGGGGTCACCCGTTGTGATAAAACAAACCGGGTCCTTGAAGTCAGGGACATTAGACGCCACTGAACAGCTAAGAGGAACATGTTTTCTAAAAGTTTGGTGGACTTGGTTTCCTTGGGAAGGGTACTATTGTCAAAATAACACTCGACGTCATACGTGGCTCTGTAGGGATACACAAAGTCCGTTTTACGTCTATACCATGTGACTGAATAGTTTCTCAAATGGTCTCGGCTACACTGTATGCCCCACCTGTGTAAGCATCTATGGGTTTGCCTCCGTTGCAGGTTGTATTGTGTCTTTCCATATCCCAGAAACAACTCCACAACTTCACGCAAGTTGGACAACAAAACATCCTAGCTACCTTGTCAATGTTATTGATATACATGAAATGATCTCTGTAGGCTAGAAATCTCAACGTCTTATCATAACTACCACTGTCTCTAAGTTTTGGGATCAGGGACTGGGTGTCGTCATACTAAAAGATATCTATATTAATGGAAAAACATTTTTCTAAATTCTGGATATAAACAAACAAATCGCCGGGAAAATCAGCCATAGATTCTATATTTTGGTCTTTCTGTCACTGATGTGCTACCTTTTCAGTAGGTTTCATTAGAGCCTTAATATTCCCACGCTGGAATATCGCCAAACACCGAAAGAAACAGAGGTTGTCGGTGTAAAGTGTAGAGTTGTGTGCATCGCGATGCTGTGTGTTGATGGCTCTGCTTTGAGTAATGTGCAATGGTACGGCTTCTATACAGCAGCCGATGGGGTGGTCTATCATGTGATATACGTAAACACTAGTCGCTGGAATTGTCTCTACAAGGTATTTGGTGTCGGGTCTAGTGTGAAATGTATTATTAAACATGTCGCTTTCCTTAACAGTCTCTACAAATTCGTCAAGGTCTTGTTTGTTGTTAGTTAATTTGGAAACATCAAATACGCATGCATTGTTGGAGGAAGCGTGAAAACATTTGAGCTCTTTTGTCTCCATGTGTTGTAATATGATGTGGTGACTGTAATTAATTTTGAATCGACTGGTCTGACTGGTAAATATCGTCTCTAAATTGTTGGTCCAATCTATTGGTCGAACTGAGTCTGGTCGATCAAAAAAATTATATGTCGATATATGTTTGTTAATGTTGTGATGAGTCCTAACAGCTGTGCAGTTGTCCCTATATGTCTGTTGCACGTCGTCGGGGAGTTCGTCTAAGGTCTCCAGGTCTTCAGCAAATAATATGTCGGCTTCCTCATCTACGAGTTCGAAAAGATCATTTGCTTGTTTCTGTTTATTAGCTGGGTGTGTATTTGTCTCTGCTTTTCGTTTGCGTGATGAGGTTGTTGATGATGGTGTTGCTGATGATGATGATTTTGTTGTTGATGAGGTTGTTGATGATGATGGTATCCCATGGAGTGTTCTTATGTGTCTTTGTAGAATGTCTTCACGTTTAAACAGATTACCACACGTAGGACAAGACACCCGTTGTGGATTTTCGTGACTGTCCCGAATGTGACAAAGAAGATTACGACGTGCTGTGAATACTTTCCCAAAAATGACACACAATAGACCTTCTTTCTGTGTACTGGTGATGGCGGTTCTTGATGAATCCATCTTTTATGGTTGATGAACACACACGTCTGAATACGGCACACGCGTATCTGTAAGAGAATAAAGACACAACAATATTTTTACATGTCGCTTTTATTTCTTATTGTTCAATATATACATGTTTTTGTTTACATCTTACATTTTTAGTGTTTAATATTTAATGGTATTTTGGAATATTTGAATGTTACTTTTATATATATATATATATATATATATATATATATATATATATATATATATATATATATATATATATATATATATATATATATATATATATATATATATATTGCTCAATGTCAAATTTTCTCAAGCTTTTAATGATTTAACTTTACTGTTTTGGACCTAAAACCAAGCAGCTGTAAAATTCTAATAATCTTACATTTTATTTTATTATATATTATTGAGAGAGAGAGAGAGAGAGAGAGAGAGAGAGAGAGAGAGAGAGAGAGAGAGAGAGAAACAGACAGGCAGGTAGGTAGGCAGGCAGGCAGACAGACAGACAGACAGGCAGGCAGATAGACAGGTAGGCAGGCAGGCAGGCAGGTAGACAGGTAGAGTTGCAGACAGGCAGGCAGGCAGACAGACAGGCAGTTAGGCAGGCAGGTAGCTAGGCAGGCAGACAGACAGACAAACAGAAAGATAGGTAAGCAGGCAGTCAGGCAGACAGACAAACAGACAGGCAGACAGGCAGGTAGGCAGGCAGACATAATATAATAAAGAACCAACCTATTTGTACTATCCAGACCCACTTTGTGATGACAACGTGTCCACTTGTGTTTATTTCTTTCCTTGTTGGTAGATACAGGTCAGTGACGCAGCACAAAAGTCTGTTGAAATTACCAAAAATAGTTCCATGAGATATCAAGAAGAAGAATGGAATGTGTGTGTGTGTGTGTGTGTGTGTGTGTGTGTGTGTGTGTGTGTGTGTGTGTGTGTGTGTGTGAGAGAGAGAGAGAGAGAGAGAGAGAGAGAGAGAGAGAGAGAGAGAGATAACATTAAGGAATATTAAGTCAGTGATATCCTAGGTATAATACATAAAATTACTTAGACACAGTGGGAAGGTATATAGACAGCAGACAGGACAGTTGATATCATATAATTAGAGATTTAAAGCTGTTGCGTTAATATATTAAACATACTGAGAACACATAGCAATGAGTAAAAAAAAAACTATCACACATACCGATATTTGCGACAACGTCCACTTGTGCCGAGAGCGACAGAATACCAGAATGTTACAAGATTTTCTCTGGTTACACACAACTCAAGACGATGCTTCCCGTGGTAGCGAAGTTTTCAATCTGTAGAGACAACAAATCAAAATACTTTAGTGAACCGAAAAAAGTAAACAATACATAGCTGTGGAAATAAGACACGTTAGTGATCAGAAGATGGGAAACACTAGGTACTTCCTTAACTTTATATTTCTGGTGTTTTACACCGTTTAAAAAGAAGAAGAAAAAAATGAAATTGTTTTAAAAGCTTAAATTTTTTAACTTGCATAGTTATCTTAGCACGGAGCTAGATGGTGCTAATAAATATTACATTAATACACCTGTAGTATTATTTACCACTAAGAAATATCACAATGGAACAAACAAGTACACGGGAACATTCTTAAACAACTGAAACTGCACAATAATAGGATGCCTTGAGAGATTAAAATAAGAATTGACATGATGAAAACCAAATACGAAACAACAAAATAAACAAGTGCCCCTATGCAACTAGCGTGTTAAAATACTACATCTTCTTCTTCTTCTTCAGCGTTCCGAGCCATTGAGGTTCTTTGCTGCAGATACAATCCGTCTCCATTCGTCACTCTGGTGGACCTTCTCTTGCCAGTCATTGATTCCAAGTGCTTGTAGGTCTGTACATGTATTATCTCTCCACCGCCTTCTTGGTCTACCTCGGGGTCTACGGTCATTTATTTCCTGAGTGTAAGCGAGTTTTGTTTCCCTATTATCTTCCATTCTTTCTATATGCCCCAGCCATTGTAGTCTATTAGCCTTCATGATACCATTGATTAGCGGGGATTTAAACAGATCATAAATGTCTTTGTTACTTCTTCTTTTCCACTCTCCACTTTGTGTATTCCTAATGGGTCCAAAGATGCGTCTTAAAATTTTGTTCTCAAAGGTTTGTAACAAGGCTTCGTCTCCTTTCGTTGTACTCCAGGTTTCAGAGCCATACAACACAACTGGTCTGATCATTGTTTTGTATATTGTGATTTTGGTGTTACGAGATAGCGCCTTTGATTTTAGTAGATGTTGTAGTGCATAGTATATCTTATTTACAGAGTTGATTCTAGTTTGTATTTCTTCCCTTATGATGTTGGAGCAGTTGAAGATTGTACCCAGGTATTTGTATGTTTCCGTTCTTTTAATGGTCATATTATCTATTTGTATGTGGCCAGAGTTTTTAGCCATTCCGTCTCTTGAAATTACCATATATTCTGTCTTATCTTGGTTGATAACCAGCCCCATCTGTTGGGCTTTTTCCTTTAAGTGAGTCAATATTTCCAATGTCTTTTGTTCACTTTGCCCAATAATATCTATATCATCTGCATAACCAAGCAGCTTGGATGTTCCACCAATATCACATTCCTCCTTTACCTTCCTTACAACTTTCTCTAAAGCCAGATTGAAGAGTAGCGGCGATAGTGCATCACCCTGTTTCAAGCCAGATGTTATTTGGAAGGGGTCTGATTTCCTGCCTTTATATGTTACTATATTATAAGTATCTTCTATGCATAGTCTGGTCATGTTGATTAACTTCCTTGGTATTCCAAATTCCTGCATAGCATTCCATAGACTATTCCTATGGACACTATCATAAGCCTTTTTAAAATCCACAAAAATGTTATGGAGATCTCTTTTATATTCCCAATGTTTCTCGGCTATTTGTCGTAAGATAAATATCTGATCTATTGTTGATCTGTTTTGTCTAAAACCCGCCTGGTAGTCACGTAATATGTCTTCTGAATATGGTTTTAGTCTATTTAGTAATACTGCGGATAGTATTTTATAGCTTGTGGACAGTAGTGATATTCCTCTATAATTTCCACATTGGAACTTGTCTCCTTTCTTAAAGATAGGTATCAATAATGACTCTTTCCAGTCATGGGGTAAAATACTACATAGAAGGAAAAATAATACCAAGACTGCAAACTGGTTAGAGAAAAATATACAGACACAAGAAAAATAAAACATAAACTTGAAACGATGGCGCAGCACGTCACAATATCAATCTCACCTGTGTCTTGAATCGTTGGAGAATAAAATTAAACAGCAGCGTGTGTGTTATTTATACAACTTTCACAACATGTCAGCGGTTTGTTGGTAGAAGATTTACAAATGCCTATTCATGAGTACCTGTTTGTGTATACATTGAAACTGACATGATCGCTACACAATAGACCATACACCCGTTCGCCCTAAGCAGGCTTAAGTGGCACTATGAATAAATTATACCACCCATACAAAGGCGGCTAAGGACCATACAACACAAAGGCGGCTAAGGATGACCCGCAGTCGTTAAACTGAATTAGCGTTTCACTAGGTAAATCGTGTTGCCATACAAAAGGCGACAATGTTGTTAACTAACGAGTCGCTTTTGTTATCGTAATCCGGTTTAAGTGGTCCGACAGGCACACGTTTCCCGTTATCCGGCTTAAGTGACACTCTGAATCAATTATACTACCCATACAGCATAAAGGCGGCTAAGGACTTGAGAAGATCTTGTATACAACCGATTACGGTCTGTTCTTCGTGAACAATACAGCTTAGGGGACTCTTAAGCATTTAACCTCTGCTGTCTATACAACACACAGGCGGCTGAGGAATTAATAGACTTTTGGCTTTAGCCTATACAACCGATTAAGGTCGCTGTGAACAATACAGCGTAGTAGGTTAGGGGGACACTTGACCCGTCATTTATGCAAAGGCTGTCACGCACTGGATAATAACTGACAATACAACATGCGACAGACTGTGCCAAGGTCGACCAGATGTAAAAATCATTTTACCTCGTATATTTTATTTATTTATTTTATTTATTTATTTATTTTTTATTTTATTTTCCCCTAGACTCTGCATCCGACATCCTCCTCTTCGTCCTGTCTCCTCCACCGCCTCCTCCTCCTCCTCCTCTTCGTCCTGTCTCTTCCTCCGCCACCTACTCCTCTCCCTCTGACACCCGCCTCCCTTCCTGTCTCTTCTCAACTCATCTGTCTCTTCCTCCTCCTCCATTCTTCCTTCTCCTCCTCCTCCTCCTCCTCTGACACCGGCCTCCCCTTCTGTCTCCTCTTTCTACTACAAGGTTACCGCCTCCTATTCCTCATCTTCATCTTCCTGTCTCTTTACTCCTATTTTACCTCCTTCTCTTCATCCGACATCCTCCTCTTCATCCTCCTTAGTATACAGTATTGAAAACCTGTCTTACACCCACACAACAACCACTTCCCCGCCGTGAGGACAAGAACTGTATTTCCTCCTCCCCCTCTGACACCCGCCTCCCCTCCTGTCTCCTCTTTCTACTACAACTTTACCACCTCCTATTCCTCATCTTCATTCTCCTGTCTCTTTACTCCTATTTTACCTCCTTCTCTTCATCCGACATCCTCCTCTTCATCCTCAATAGTATACCATATCGAAAACTTGTCTTACACCCAGATCCACAACCACTTCCCCGCCGTGAGGACGAGAACTGTATTTCCTCCTCCCCTCTGACACCCGCCTTCCCTCCTGTCTCCTCTTTCTACTACAACTTTACCGCCTCCTATTCCTCATCTTCATCCTCCTGTCTCTTTACTCCTATTTTACCTCCTTCTCTTCATCCGACATCCTCCTCTTCATCCTCCTTAGTATACAGTATCGAAACCCTGTCTTACACCCACACCACAACCACTTCCCCGCCGTAAGGACGAGAACTGCATTTCCTCCTCCCCCTCTGACACCCGCCTCCCCCCTGTTTCCTATTCTCCCTCTCCCTAGACTATTCCTCCATCATATCCTCTTCCGCGATAAACGTGGACAAAGAGACAAGGGCAAAGACACGTACACAATTTACATATACATACATATGAACAAATACAATGGAACAAAGAGACAGGAACAAAATCACAAATGAATACAGAGACAAGTACAAAAACATTTAGTAAAACACCAAAACAACAATTTTAATTTATTTTTTTTTAAATATTTTTTTTTTTATTTTCACATAAAAAGAGCTAGACACGTTTCTTGTTTTTTCTGGCCTTCTTCTCTGGAATACAATTGTCTGAGTAGACTGGTTGGTAGCCTGGTAAATATCTGTCGTTTGGTGTGTAGTCGTTGGCTGACTGTTGGTCTCTCGGCTGGTAGCCAGGTAAATATCTGTCGCTTGGCGTGTAGTCATAGGCTGGTTGCTGGTCTCCTGTTTGATCTGAGTATTGAAGTCACAGAGTGCGTCAAACATCTGACTGTCGGGTGCATCAAACATCTGGTTGTTGTAGTTTGGTTGAACAACTGGGGCAGCACACGGTACACTGTTGATGACTGGAATTGGTTGAATATCTTGAATACAGTTGGTGACTTGGTTTGGTTGTTTGTTAACTTGACTGGGTCGATCAAAGTCTGCGATAATCTCACTATGCATAGTGATTAACTTCTCATATTCTTGACGACTGAATGTCATACCTAACTTGGTTGGAAATTTGTTCTCGGTTTCACCAAAAAAAGTGACGGATGTGTAACGTTGTAGTTCCTCTGTAGGATGAGACAAACACTGCCTTGACACCAGTACCCACGGGTCTAACGGTCTCACCACCACAAGTCATGTAGACCCAGTTAGCAGGCAGTCTTGAGTTCGGTAGTCATTTTCGGAATACGTGACTGTTACCGACAGCGGGTTTATATATACTAGTGTTTGTGTGTAAACCGGTTTCAGCTGGTTTTAGGTCAAGCGTCTCAGGTTAAGGTCACTTTGTTTTACGTATCGCGTGACTAAGCGCCCTACTAACCGATCGTTGACCCATTGTTTGTTTGAAAAGGGTTGGAGAATTCGGGTCATGCTCGCCCCACGCCCTTTCAGAATGATGAAATAGATAGCGTAGAGGCCACAGGCGTTACTTAATACGTCTTGTAGCACACGTGCGTTATACATAAGCGGTCTGTCTGAGTGATGGTCTATAAACTTGAGGAGGTCGCTGTGTAAGAGCGGCAGACCAAATGAATCAAAGTACTCGCATTTACCTGGTCCATCATAATACATGGCGATCCAGTGGGAACCCGGTTTATCGCTTGAATCAGTGTTTACGACAAACGCCGCTGCTCTGGTTCCATCTAGGTGTCTAGGTAACTGATCTCGAGCGCACACTATGACCTGTAACCGGCACACATACGTATCAGCTAGTGGTATTCTGGTAATCTGGTCCGTGTCCATTACGAGGCGTAATCTGTTAGCACTTGTCTGGTCTTGGAAATTTCAATTATCCCGTCGTGCTCGGCGTAGACGACGACTAGTAATGGTTCTGGGGTGGGTGAGTTGAACTTAAATTCCAGTGTTAAAGGTCCAGTCCTCGGCATCTCAAACTGATCTCCGTCCAGTAAACTGGGACTCAGATCAAAGGCGTACAGAGTATAACCCTGTTTATATTGCGTATAGTCAATTGAATTACCGGCGTCTTTACTCACCAGACACATCGCTAGATTAGTACCAAAAAAGGCTCGTACGTATTGATTACGGTCAAAGTCCATGGTTAAAGGTTTGCTGGCGGCAGATCGACCATCGACAGTTACGTTCAGATACGTCAGTCCAAAGTTTTGAAAATTATAAGGATTAGCGTTGAAGGTGCCGTTAAAGGCGGTTGTTGTAATAAGACTAATCACGATGCGAGTGGGTGTTTGGCTCATAAACAGATTGTCTTGGGTATGAGATAACATACCTCGAGGGATAGCTAATGTTTTTAGCGCCACACGCTTGATCGGGAATTTGGCGTTGGTTCTCATCAAGGCCTTCTCGTGGGCGAGAACGATGGCGGCGTTTAGTCTGGCTTTACGAACCACCAGCGTGGCATATGTTATAATCGATGAGTAACCAACCGTACCGTTGGGGCCAAGAGGTTAAAGGTGGATTTCGATGGAGTCAGCTTGATTTTTACATCCACACCATTTATCATGTAGCGATGTTGCACAAAAATGTCGGCATGTAGTCGACCCACCATATCTATTTCTTGACTCTCACTGGCTAGTTGACGACGTGTATTTAGTCCTTTGTTGTTATCGCCTTGCGCGTCATAGAGAAAATTGGCTGTATCATAGTAATAAAGCGCGGCTGAGAGATGACTTTTCTTGGCTTCCTCCCCATGGTTCAGAGTGGCTTCCAGGTAGGCTCTATGCGGATATGTGTTTTCACTAGGAGTGATAAGCGTATCGTTGAGTAAAACGTCCCCTTGAGAAAACAGACTGTGCAGGTAAAAGTTGACTGGGGCGACGTCGGTCGTGGGTGGTAGATTGTCAACGTTGGGTAATGTGACTTTTGCACTGACGTGTAAAAACGTGTTAAACAGATCCAGATACTCTTCACTGGTACCAGATATGACAAATTCTATAGGTGCGCCTGGAGCTAGAGACGCGAATTGATGTATCTCCACACACTGCCTCTCTTCTACCGCCGTTTGCGTGGGTGGTACGATAAACAGATCCAAACCAGAATGAAGACACTCACAAGAATGAGGGTGAATTAAAGCCATTATGCGAAAATATCCGAATACTTTTTCTTCTTCTTCTTATGAGCTCTAAGAGGAGCGGGGGTCATTTTTATACGTTTACTGGGCTCGTCGGGTGGCGCTGTGCGTCTCTTTCTTCTAATACCGCTACCCGATTGACTAACATGGTTGACCGCTCATTGCAGTAAACGTTGACCGGCTTGTTTGGCATGGTCTTTAAAGGCTTCTCCAACATTCCTACCAGCCAAAGCATCTTGGGCCACTCGCAGACCCGTGCCGACACCTTCTCTGAGTAGGGCCTTACCTCCTGTCTTTAACCACGGTAGAATCGTGCGACCGAGTCCACTGAAGAAACTACCGATACCATGACCTCTATGACTCCGACCACCCACAAACACTGGCATGCGATGACCAGCTTGGTTGCAGTAAAAGTCTTCGTACAGTCTGGGATTTCGACGTAACGCCACGTATTTCACCATTATTCTACGTCTGAATGTTTCCGCGCGCAAAAATGTAACGTCAGCACCGAAGTTCCGTTGGCAAATGAGATCGTTGTCCCCGTCTCAGTGGTTAAAAGGATCTCCACCATGTCGAAGGAATACCGACTCAATGGCACATAGTGTGGTTTGTCGTAGATAGGAAACGCCGAGGTTGAGAGTTGGTTCATAACAGGCACTGTCCTTAGTAGTGGAACCGTGGCGTCTCCCACTGGTCTGGAGGCTATGAGATCGCAGTAGACGTAGACATTTTGCAGGTCGTTATTTACGTCTAACGCAGCACTTTCAATTATATCTAACAGCTCATGCAACTTGTCGCTAAAGGTAACAGTGGCTCCCGGTTCGATTATCTTCACGATGACCTTCTTTGATGTCTTGTTGAAATGGAATCTAACACGCATCTTGTCACCCGACTCCGGGTCTTTCATTGGTCGATTCAGCTCCGCTATAAACGCGTTTGGTGAACTGTACAGCCCCGAGGGACACGATCTTTTTATTATTCCGCCGTTGGGTTGGTTATATCTTATCCACACTTTATTCACTACCACATTGCAGTAGTATTTGGGAAACTGAATTTCGGCCAGACCCACTTCGTAGTGTTGATTCACCTCAATAGTCTGCGGTAGCTTGACGAAATAGTGACCTGGAATATTATTGGGAAACATGTTCGGTGAAGCATTGCTGGGTAATATCACGTAGAAACTCATAATTTAGGGTTCGGTAATAGGTAACCCAGACAACTACTTAATAGAGCATTCCAAAGCATACCCTCGGGTTCTTCGGTGCCGCCTCGAGACAGATTGTAAGATTGTTTCGATCCGATACACTTGTTTATCGCCGACTACTTGGATCTCTTCTCAATAGAATGAACATTGAAGTTCCTCTCCCGAATCGTCTTTTAGCACATATGTCACCGGACTGGTCTGGTTTATACGACAGGCGGTAAAAAGTTCTTCTGTTCACGCAGGCATATATCCCTTTTTAAAAGGTTGTTTGGGTTGAGCCAGTCTGACTCGGTCCCCTTCTGTTAAATGGACTTTTCGTGATGAGACTGACTTCTGGTACATATTATTCCACACCTCTTCTTGATTAGTATAGTTGACTTGCACGGGCGCCATGCGAATGGTTTTGTGATACGAACCGCTGTAGTTGCGAATCAGCTTATCTTTCACGTCAATGTAGCGTAGTGTATTGGTCTTGGTGAAATACCGCCACATTTTTTCTTTAAGGGTTTGGTTGAATCTTTTCACTATCGCGGCTTTAACGTCTTCGTTCTCGGTCGTAAAGAAATGCACACCTTGGTCTTTCAGAAATTTTAAAAAGGATCGGTTGACAAATTCTGACCATTTGTCGGTCTGAAAATTTATCGGTTGTCTATCGGCAAAAATTTTACTCACTGCCTACACTAACTCTGTTCCCGTCTTCTTCTTGATCGGGATGGCCCAAGCATATTTACTAAACACATCGAGACACGTCACTAGGTACGACATCCCATCGTTGTATCTTTGTAATAGTCTCCTATCTATCAAGTCGGCTTGAAACTGTTGATTTATACCACCGGTTATGGTCTGGCGCCTCTGAAAACGACGACGGATCGGTTTATGTAGAGTATACGTATCCTGATGTCGTAACCAAGTCTCTATCCTTTTAGCATTCAGTTTAGTGTTTCGTTTTAAGGCGACGGCTCCGCCATAGGCCCCGGGTTTCTGAGGATCGTAGTAATACTTTCTTATTTGCGCGGCCATTTTTCCCACTTGGGCGTGGGTATCTTACTCTTCTTTTTGTGTCGCCTAAGTCTGTAAGGCGGTGTTGTCTCGGCTAAGTCTGTAAGGCGGTGTTGTCTCGCCTATCTTAGGCTCGACTATTTGACTACTTGGTGTTTCTTGAATAGGTATTGGTTGACTGGGTGTCTCGACCACTGGGGTTGGTAAAAGACTGACTTCAGGTTTTTGTTCCTTGATATTCACTGTGCCTAAAGACTTGTGTCTGTATTGCTCAAGTCGATTCAGCTACCGCGGCAAGGTATGCTGATACACTCGAGCTTTTTTTCGCGGTGGTAGATCTTCGGTTTCCAGGACTTGTTGCATTTGCTGATCCAGGTCACAAAGGTTATCAGTTAGTGTGTCGGGTGGTACATAGGGTTTTTCCAGCAGCCGAGGGTCGATTAGGATCATTTTCTTCATTAAAAACCCACGACGCCTTTCAACACGTTTATAATAGGACCTAATAAAGCGCCTATGAATCCACCTTTTTGCAAGATTTGTTTCAGTTTCTTGATAGACAGTTTCTTACCCGTAAGCACTCTATGACTGTTTTTGTGTCGCCGCAGTCGTCTCTTCTGAGCCGGTGTCAGTGGAACATTACTTTTTAATACATTGTGACAGCACTCGCAAATTGATTGGACGAGGTCCGGGGACGCTGTTTTAATTACGCCCAGAAACCGCAGCATGGCCCCGTGACGTTTCACTCGGCTGGACATATTATTTAGGGACGTAGACGACTTGACGCTGATCGGGGAAAATACTGCTTCGTAAACGGAGCTGGTCCGGTGATTCCTGTCGAAGGTCAAAGAGCAAATACCCGTCTGGAGCCGATGTGGCGTCTTTAAAACTCTTTTGGACATATGACACGCGGCCTGAGTACATCTGTTTGGCCAGATTGGTAATCTGCGATCCGTCTCGAGGGTTCTTAAATACCACTAGGTAATGCGAATTTCAAACTGATGGTTCTTTGTTCTTTATTCTTACCAAAGAGGTTCTGGACTATATACATAACGCTGTGGTTGCGATGATGACTACCCTTAGTAAATAGTTTAGACACTCTATCATCTGTCTCGGACATTAGGTCATCTATCACCACTAGTCGACGTCTATCTCCTGTCCATTTTTCCATATCCGGTAGACCTTCGTTAAACTGGACACACTTCATAGTCTCATACATGGGTTGCCATTCTCCGTAGCACCATATAACTTCCTCTGGAAGCGGGTCGACCATGTCTGGAAGATGAGCCAGAAACTTTTGCACAAAGACGGATTTTCCACTCCCCGTTGGCCCCGCAATCAAAACCGTAAAAGGATGTTTCCATCTAGGATCCATGACTAATAATAACCACCTACCCATCCACGTCACATATTTTGGCACTCGAACCCACCCCACCCGCGCACGCACACACACCCGATCACCCGCGCGCTCCTCTCGCTTTCGCCCCGCCCGCACATGACACTCAATCACCCACCCGCCAACGACACCACCTCTAATCCGATAGACAACTCGACCACTACGACTCCACCACCTCTTAACAATGAAGCGATATTTTTTTATTTTTCCCCCACCACATACTACTACAAATAACAATAGCCGCCATCTTTAAATCACACACACACACACACACAAAACCAGAAATGAGTTATATCCCCTTTGACTCCGGATCCGCAATCCGGAGTCGATTTTTGGCGGAGCGCGTGACGTCACATATAGGCTATATAAGAAAATATTGCGGAGCTGGCACCGCATTTAGGGTGGCAAAATTTCCTACTATACTACTCACATGTTTCTTTTTATAATTTGTCTTCGTTTTTTTTTTTTTTTTTTTTTTTTTTTTTTTTGCACACATGCTTTTTTTATGATTTGTCTTCGTCTTCAATTATTTTTTTTTAATTCATGTTTTCCTTTACAATTCCGAATACAACACATGCATTAATATACACATATGGGATAATATTGCATTCATGGCATGGTGCAATTACCTACACATTACTTGATGATGATGATGATGATTATACAGAAATAAAATTCTAACTTTTTTGTCAAATAATATTACATGATAATAATACTACATGAAAACAGCAGCATGAACACATAATCACTTGTCTGAATCAAAGTAAAAGTTGACGCTGCCATCTTTGTTCCTATCCGCCATTAAATTCTAACTTTTTTCCCGTCACGTATTTATGAAAACTATACGTTTATCCACGCATGACTAGGAGTCAAACATACATGAACATAGACACTACCGACAGAGATATATACATACCAAATATACATACAAATTTATGTGTATATTTCCACCTACGCACACACACACACGTATACCCATTTATACGTATATGTACAAACATATCTATGCATGCATGAACCAATACAGATTTAGATGTATCTCTATGTTTGTATACCTTATCCAAATCTCACAGACAAATTTTTAATGTGTATATTCCCTTTTGTCTAAGTGTTTTGGAATATTTGTGTGATTTTGTTTTGGACTATGTGCTGTATTATATGTGTGTTGTATGTTTTGAACCTGTATGTTTCTGTATTTCTACAGGTCCATATACTGTACTCTGCTAGTGCAGTCAACAATCTTATGTGATTATTTTCTGTGGTTTTGGGTATTGTGTTTAAAATATTGCCTTGTACATATCAGTCTTCTTTTTGGTGAATATCTCAATTAGTTGTCTTAAAGTGTCTAGTGCGGTCTGTACTCTTGGGCATGTAAAATAATGTGGTCTCCTGTTTCTTGTATGTCTTGTCTACAGAGTTGACATGATGATATTCGTTTTGACCTGTGTGCTTGTTTTTCGGTAGTAGGTGTCATGTTAAAGATCAAACGATATGTAATTTCCCTCGCCTTGGGAGCTATGTTTGGTTTGTGGAGATTAGTAAATGTGCATGTGTAGTCTTGTATGTAGTATGTTTTTTCTCTTTTAATTCTAACTTGTATTGGGGGTGTTTGTTGTTTAACCAAGTATTTGTAGATTTGGCGTGTTGTCTGGTGTAGTAAGTGCTCACTCCCTCGGAGTGCTTGTATACATGTCTTATAGAACGCTGGTAGAGTTCCAAAGTAGTGTGGTGTATTAAGATGTATTCTCCTAAGGTGTTGCAGTCTCATTTCTATATAGTAGAGTTGTTCTGGGTGACTAAGGATGTGTCCTGTATGTTGAATTCTCAGCGCTTGAATCTTTGTGTGTATGTCTTGCAGTGCTATTCCTCCTTGTTTCTTGTCCTGTATGAGTGTCTTATGCTGTATGCAGTAAATTGTGTTGCCAAAGATGAAACGTCTGATATGTTTGTTGATGTCTGTGATTGTCTGTCTTGGAGGGTCTAGTACTGTAACTAAATATATAATTTTGGGGATAATGACAGTGTTGACAATGATGCTCCTGCCGAAAATTGTAGATGTCTTGTACTTGTATCTGTGTAGCATGTCTATGATGTTGTGTGTGAGATTTTGCCATGTTTGTGCGTGTATCTGTCTGGGGTTGCTGGGAAATGTGATGCCATATACCTTAATATTGTCTGTGACCATTAGATCTGGAGGAAAATCGGCTTTATTCCGCCATTTTCCGAGACCCATTATGTGTGATTTGTTTATGTTTAATTTGGAACCACTCCCTTTACCAAATTGTGTAAATGTATGGAGTATCTTTGTGATGGATGTTTTGTTGGTGGGGAAGAAAACGGTGTCGTCTGCGTATGCAAGCAACTTCCGCTCTCCTCCGCCTGGTATGAATGTGCCTGTGATGTTGGTGTCTTGTCTGATGGCTTCTAGTAGTGGTTCTAAAACTAGTACATATAGGAGTGGCGACAGAGGACATCCTTGTCTCACCGATCTTGTGAACCGGAACCCCGCAATGAGTGTGTGGTTAACTAACACCTTACTCTCAGGATTCCGGTACAAGATCTCTATCCACCTCCTAAAGTATATTCCTAAGTTGCATTGTGTTAATGTCTTGTGTAGATAAGAGTGGGAAATTCTGTCAAAGGCCTTCTCCTGGTCTAAGGACAAAAGAGAGGCTTGGCAGTCTTTCTCCTGTGTGTATGTAATGATGTCTCTAATGAAATGTGTGTGTTGGTGTATGTTCCTATGTTGTACTCCGCATTGTTGGTCAGGGTGTATGAGCTTTGGCATGTACGGTCTAAGTTTCTGGGTCAGTGCCTTGGTAAGTATTTTATAGTCTGTGTTCAGTAGTAATATTGGTCTATAATTTTTCATCTGTGTTTTGTCTGTATTGTCTTTGGGTATGAGTGTGATGTAAGACATGTTGCAGCTATCTGGTAGTTGTTGTTTATCAAAGGCGTCTTGATAGACTTTAAGAAGAAGATCACCTAAGATAGGAAAGAAGTGTTGGTAGAATTCTATCGTTAAACCGTCTGGCCCTGGTGTCTTGTCCTTGTTCATTTTGCTGAGTGCGTGTATTATGTCAGCCAGTGTTAGTTCTGTGTCAAGTCTGTCTCTGTCTTCATCTGACAGCTTTTTACTGTATTGTAGAAAATTGTCTTGTGTCTGTGTGTCTATTGTCTCTGCTGTAAACGGTTGAGTGTAGTATTGATTGAATGCTTCAGTTATTTGTGCTGGTTCTGTTTGCATATTGCCTTGCATGTCTACTATTTTGCCTATGTGTCTGTCAAGCTGTATATTTTGTTCAGTTGCCGTAAATGTTATCCCTACTAATAGAAGTAAAGACTTTACAGCTTCAAGTATTGAATAGAGGGGGGAAAACCGTTGAAACAACCTGTAGACTGTTTAATCACGAAAAACAGAGACGTTGACGAGCGGCTGCATGATATGGCAGTTCAAGTCCAAGAGCAGAAATTGCGAGACCTTCGAACAGATTTTTAGTCAAGTGGGGAAAGGCGTATTCTAATAACAAATGTGAAAAGTCATGTGAAAACACTCATGGACGCTAATGAGTGTACACTGGAGTGCAGACGAGAAAGGTTGCAGGACATTTTGGCCAATGTTACATGAAAGAAATTGAAGATCAGAAAGAGACAGTGTTGGAGAGGCATACAAAGATGAGGGAGAGGGCAAAGTTCTGAAGGACAAGCAAGAATCAGAGAGACTTGGCAATGGGGCAAGGACAAAATGGCTCGCAAACTTCTCATGAATGATGTGATGGAAGGTCGGGTTAAGCAGCTTCAGGAGAGATTACAAGAGAACGAACGTCGTCAAGTAAAGGTTGCCAGGGAACGAGAACAACTTCTTTATCTGATCGAAAAGAATCGAAGATGTGAGGCCAAAGAATCTGCTACACGTTTGCAAAAGGGACTCAAGCATCAGCGTGACCTGGTTGATCAAATGTCTTGGAATATACAAACCAGAGATGAGGAAAGAGAACTCGAGAAAGAAGAATGTAAGAATTCACAGCAAACAGAGATAGAGTTTCAGGCCCGTAAGCAGCAAGTCTTGAACAACCCACTGATAGAGAAGATTCATCGTTGAGAAGAGCAATTCTAAGCTCATACCTTGCAATGCTGATCACGAGATTCATCGTGTGTAGGTTTTCATGTGAAGATGCAGACTGTGGTTTGTTTATGCACAAGCTTGGCTGTTGATTGCGTAATTTTATGTAGAAAGGTACATTGTCAGTAAAATTAATTCCTTTATGTCTAGCTAGTTCATTCTGTCGATGACAGGAGTTTTGATGAAATTAAAAAACCTTAATTTTTAAAAACCAAATTACTTGAATTCTTTTCCTAATCCGCCCGATCCTTACTCGCCTTTCTCTTCAATCAATCAATCAATCATGTGCCATGCCGGAAAGCGTGGGCGGTCATGACTCTCCATTTCACTCGATCACCAGAGTCGTGGATCAGCTCAGTGTTCCTGCCTCGTCCATGCCATGTGGCCAAGCCATCCAGGTACTTGCTTCTAGGTCTTCCCCTTATGCTGTTCCCCTCGATCTTACCAGTTGTCACCAAGTTCTCCAAATCATTTATTCTCATAACATGCCCAAAAAATGTTGACTGTCTACGTCTGTCTCTAATCAGTTTACGATCTTCATTTGTTTCTTGAAGGACTTGTTCATTGGTTTTTCTGTCTGCCCATGGTATTCTTTGCATTTTCCTCAGAAACCACATTTCCACAGCCATCAGCTGTTTTTCAGCTTGACTGCTTATTGTCCACGCTTCACATCCATACAAAATTATAGGTTCTATGTAGCACCTCAACACTCTTTTTCTCGTTTCAATTGATATCTTTTTATTGGTCAGTATGTTTTTCATCTTGCAAAAGGCTACCTTCGCAATGGCAATTCTTGTTCTGTTCTCTTCAAGGCATCTCCCATCAGATGTTATGACTGTGCCGAGATAACAGTATCGATTCACTTGTTTAAGAATATGCCCATCTACTCGTATATCACATTGTGGTATTTCCTTCTTCCCAGTGACGACCACAATCTGTGTCTTCTTAATATTCAGTTCTAACCCTAGTTGTTCACTGTGTGCAACAACCGCATCTACTAAATTTTGCAGGTCCTGTTCATTGTCTGCAATCAAGACTGTATCATCTGCATATCTAATGTTATTGATGTATCGTCCTCCAATGTTGATTCTTTCCATATCTTCTATATTTCTGAATACATTTTCACTGTACAGGGGAAAAAAAAGATCTGGAGACATTACACATCCCTGTCTCACACTTCTTTTAATAGGCTGATATTGACCTACATCATTGTCAATTCTGATGGCAGCTTGTTGTTTCCAATATATGCTTTTTACAAGTGTTTTTTTACAAAGCGTAATTTAAGGGGAAACAAATACCCTTTTTTCACGGGAACATAATATTCATTTTATTGTTTGCAAGGGAAAAAACTCGCCAATGTTTCTTTAAAGAAGCAATTAGTTACATTAATTGTTAAATGTTTAATATAATGACACCATCTATTCACACTTAACACAATAATTTAACATCCTAAAGTTTGAAATACTTTTACTGCTAAGAATGAATAAAATGTACTTGTTAATGCTATATATACAATGTTTCAACACTGCAAGCTCCGTGCACGATGTTAACGACTGTCACCCAATGGCCGCCCTGACATTGTTACTCTGGTTTCTCTTCACAACGTATAAATCTGGTTATAAGCTCTTTTTCCAAGAAAAATTGTCTCTTTAGTCTGGAAATTCTTTGGAAAATGTGTCTCTCTTTAGTCTGGAACAACGTATAAACGCCTCTTCTCATACATTACTGTCACAACGTATAAAAAGTTTCGCGCACGCCTAATGCCACTTTCTCTTCACAACGTATAAATATTTCAGACATTAAATATATATTTCACAGCAGCAGCAACATTAAACATTGTGGTTTTCTTTGTGCCGACAACCTATACTGTGTGAAATTCATTATACACGGAGTTACTTATTGGAAAAAAAGTTTGTTATTCAAGTGTGTTATTCTAAAGGATATTGATAGAAAATGACAAGTTCATCTCTAACACTGACGTCAGATGTGCTCAACGGAAACCTGCTCCACCGCTCAGGTACAATTGTTGTGTCTCTCTCCGGCCCTGGAGCCGCCGCCAAGTCGACGCCAGCGTTCATAGCGAGCGCACTCGCTGGACTGGCTGGCGTGCCGCTAGGTGCGATAGCCAGTCTACACAGGTATGAGTCACCGACACGGTGGTTCGTGACTTTAATAGAAGACATGTCAAACTGTACGATAAGCTACACCGGGTACAGTTACAAGTACCGAATTCGGACATCAATATTTGTTTGGAGCATGTAGACAAAGAAAGGCAAAAACTTACTTTGCAATTAATCCCAACGGCAATGAAGATAGAGGGTGTTAAGGCAATCGCCGTACATGCCACTGCGGACTCGAATGTGGAGGTATTTCCACTAAGAAACTCTGGAGGTAAATGGGGAGCCTAATGTAACCCCGTCCAGGACATCCCCAATTACATAAATCTAAACATAACAGGGGTTACCCAAAACACTCACAAAATTCTGATAACATTGCCCAGCAGGAGAACTGCTTGTTATGTGTGTGGTATGGACGACCACTGGTCCAACAAATGTCCAGCCAAACATGCAAACAAGCCTGTTGTGGCACAAGAAGATGTAATAAATTTTCCACCTCTGAGAAGGCAAGGACCAGCACAACATCAACAAAACGAACAACGCGGGAAACAATTTGAACAACAGCCCACACAACAAGAAAAGCAACACACAGATACGCCAACAGACAATCAAAAAAAACTACATTCTGGAAACGCAAACAGAAGAACCCTTTACAACTGTTTACCACTCCAAAACCAGAAAAAAGACAACTACGAGGATTAACTCCAAACTCAACAAGCAGTACTAAGGAAGAAGAAGAAGAAAACTCACCAACCAAATCAACGCCAAGAAAGAAGGAAAGACAAACCGAAAATACTGACGAAACCATCAGCAACGACACCTTTGATTATATAACTAAATCAGAATTGACATCTAAGAACACTACTGACACTGACACTGAAACCGAAGAAGATGGCCTACTGTTTTAACATCTACAATCAGATCACGTCTGCACCAAGACAACAAGAAAAAATAACTATCTCAACTAGACAACCTCGTTCGTATCTGATTTCTTATTACTGTTAGTCAACAATATCATTTGCTTGTTTTGATTAATTTATGATGACTAATGATATTGTTATTATTAGCCTGAACATTTCAGGTTTACACACAAAACAAAAACACATCGTCACACTCATACACAAATACAAACCCGATTTCATTCTCCTACAAGACACAAACATATGCGAATACACACACGCAAAGCAAATCACTACACAATTAGGGGTCAGACACTCATGCTTCAGCCTGTCGACACATCGTACGGGTTCTGGAACCGCTATACTGCAGACTTCAGACAAATGGGAAATTACTGGCACACACAAGGACGACCAAAGAGACATTACCATCATACACGTTAGAAACAACACACACACACATACGCTTTAGTCAACATACATGCCCCAGCAAATTACAGCTACCAACCACAATTCTTCGAACACTTAGAAAACCTATTAGCACAAACATTCAGAGGGAAGCATGTTGTTTTAGCAGGTGATTTTAATTGTTGTTTAGCTTCGGCTGACATAATAGGCGGGGAAGTGAAAACGCATTTAAGAAGAGCTGGCCGAGACGACATGAATCAACTCAATACATTGCAATACATAATTGACACACATAACCTAGTAGACGCATTCAGGCACAAACACCCCAACAGTCACAATACAACGCACAGAAACCATGCACATAACAGATCATCTAGGTTAGATAGAATATATGTACCATCAACACACCGCATAACACAAACTAAACACCTACAAGAAACTCTCCAGTATACAGACCACAAAGCAATAATAGCACACATCACTATAAATAACACATCCACACAGCCTTTCAAACGATCACCACACTGGAAATTTAACAACGCATTACTCCAAAACACAGAATATATACAATGTATGACAGAGCTGATACATACATACACTGATAGTATACCAACTGACAACATTAGACAATCTTCTTCTTCTTCTTCTTCAGCGTTCCGAGCCATTGAGGTTCTTTGCTGCAAATACAATCCGTCTCCATTCGTCTCTCTGGTGGACCTTCTCTTGCCAGTCGTTGATTCCAAGTGCTTGTAGGTCTGTACATGTATTATCTCTCCACCGCCTTCTTGGTCTACCTCGGGGTCTACGGTCATTTATTTCCTGAGTGTAAGCGAGTTTTGTTTCCCTATTATCTTCCATTCTTTCTATATGCCCCAGCCATTGTAGTCTATTAGCCTTCATGATACCAGTGATTAGCGGGGACTTAAACAGATCATAAATGTCTTTGTTACTTCTTCTTTTCCACTCTCCACTTTGTGTATCCCTAATGGGTCCAAAGATGCGTCTTAAAATTTTGTTCTCAATGGTTTGTAACAAGGCTTCGTCTCCTTTCGTTGTACTCCAGGTTTCAGAGCCATACAGCACAACTGGTCTGATCAGTGTTTTGTATATTGTGATTTTGGTGTTACGAGATAGCGCCTTTGATTTTAGTAGATGTTGTAGTGCATAGTATATCTTATTTCCAGAGTTGATTCTAGTTTGTATTTCTTCCCTTATGATGTTGGAGCAGTTGAAGATCGTACCCAGGTATTTGTATGTTTCCGTTCTTTTAATGGTCATATTATCTATTTGTATGTGGCCAGAGTTTCTAGCCATTCCGTCTCTTGAAATTACCATATATTCTGTCTTATCTTGGTTGATAACCAGCCCCATCTGTTGGGCTTTTTCCTTTAAGTGAGTCAATATTTCCAATGTCTTTTGTTCACTTTGCCCTATAATATCTATATCATCTGCATAACCAAGCAGCTTGGATGTTCCTCCAATATCACATTCCTCCTTTACCTTCCTTACAACTTTCTCTAGAGCCAGATAGAAGAGTAGCGGCGATAGTGCATCACCCTGTTTCAAGCCAGATGTTATTTGGAAGGGGTCTGATTTCCTGCCTTTATATGTTACTATATTATAAGTATCTTCCATGCATAGTCTGGTCATGTTGATTAACTTCCTTGGTATTCCAAATTCCTGCATAGCATTCCATAGACTATTCCTATGGACACTATCATAAGCCTTTTTAAAATCCACATTAGACAATACTGGGACTTATTGAAAAACACAATACGGAGCAGGACACAACAACTAGCATCCATCATACACAAGCGTAGACTACAACAAGAACAGATAATACAAACAGCAATACATTTAACAAAGCAAACCGACTGAAACTCACCATACTTACAAGCATTAGAAACGCAACTGGAACAACACCAACAGCACAGATACTTGGGTGCACTAATTAAAACAAAACTCAACACCATCACACAAGAGACACCCAGCAAACAATGCATGGCAATAGAACAAAACATACAGCGTAACAAACAGATAAACACAATAATAGACATGCAAGGGATCACACAAACAGAAACCACATGTATAACAGAAGCATTCCAGCAATACTATACTCGCTTATTTAAAGCAGAGACAGTAAACACACAAATACAAGATATCTTCTTACAATATACAAAAAAGATATCAGACACAGATAAAGAGATATTGGACACACAATTGACATTAGAAAACATAACACATGCACTTAGTAAAATGAACAAAGACAAGACACCAGGACCAGATGGATTAACAGTAGAATTCTATCAACAATTCTTTCTTATCATAGGTAACCTTCTTCTAAAAGTCTATCAAGAAGCCTTTGACAAACAAGAGCTCCCTGATAGTTGCAACATATCTTATATAACACTTATACACAAAGCAAAGACAGACAAGACACAACTGAAAAATTATAGACCAATTTCGCTTCTTAACACAGATTACAAAATTCTGGCCAAATCACTAGCACACAAAACCACACAATTCCTACCAAAACTAGTACACCCAAACCAGCAATGTAGTGTACAGCACAGGAATATACAAAACCACACACACCTCATTAGAGACATTATAACGTACACACACCAGAAAGACTGTCAATCCTCCCTCTTGTCTTTTGGCCAAGAGAAGGCCTTTGACAGAATCTCACACTCCTATTTGCACAAAACCCTAGAACACTGCAATATAGGACAGTACTACAGAAAGTGGATACAGATTTTGTATAATAACCCTGAAAGCAAAGTCTTAGTGAACCATTCACTCACTGCTAGCTTCAGGCTGACAAGATATGTAAGACAAGGGTGCCCACTATCACAACTTCTGTATATACTGACACTAGAGCCATTATTAGAAAAGATCAGACAAGATACCAGTATTAAAGGCACTTTCATACAGGGAATAGGAGAACAAAAGGTCATTGCTTATGCAGACGATACTGCATTCTTCCCTACAAGCAACACATCCATCAGAAACATACTGCACACCTTCTCCCACTTTGGGAAAAGCAGTGGAGCCAAAATTAATATACAAAAATCACAAATTATGGGCCTGGGAATGTGGAAACAAAAGTCTGATTTCCCTCCAGACCTAACACATACACACAATATGAAACTGTATGGGATCACATTTCCATGTGACCCCAGAACAACACACAGAGAAACATGGCTACAACTAACACACCACATCACAGACATGCTACATAGGTATAAATACAAAACATTAACAATATTTGGTAGAAGCATAATAGTTAACACGTACATCATACCAAAATTAATATACTTAGTGACAGTTTTAAACCCTCCAAAACAGACAATCACAGACATAAATAAACAGATAAGATACTTCATATTTAGTAAGACAATACACATCATACAGCATAAAACTCTCATTCAGGATAAGAAACAAGGAGGAATAGCACTTCAGGACATACAAACAAAAATACTAGCACTTAGAATCAGCCACATAGGTAATATTATCAGACATCCAGAACAACATAGATTAGCATTATATTATATAGCACACAAAATAAAACATCTCACAAAACTAAACAATGCAGCAGCACATTATCAGGGCATACTACCATCTTTCTATCACGCATGTATACAGGCAATACAAGGACATGAACATTTAATAAATGAAACAACACGAGAAATATACAAACAATTAGTAAACAAGCACCACCGCTTAAACTGAGAATCAAAAGAGGACAAAAATATTTCATGTCAGACTACACATCCACCTTTTCCAACTTACACAACAAACACATCACATCTAAGGCGAAGGAAGTACCTTACAGACTGATTTTTAATATAACTCCCATAATACCCAAATTAGCATTCAGATCCAGACAAATAGGAAAATGCCAATTATGCAGGAACAACACAAAAGAGACAGAAGAACACATATTTTTCACATGTCAAACAGTCACAGATGCAGTGGAAACTCTACAACAAATAATACAAACACACACAGGCAAACAAACAGACATTTACAAACTTTCTTAACACTCTTCCTAAAACATCCGAAGACACACACACAAAACTACTTCAAACACTAGCGGAATACAGAAAATTAGTTTGGACGTGCAGAATCAAAGCAAGGTTCAACTCACTTACATACAACAGAAACTTATTTTTACTAATGTTCAAATACAAACTAGCTACTATTTTTCCTGACTGAAATGTGTAAATTTCCTTAATTTCATTTACTCTTGCAATTAGAAAAAAAATGCCATTATTGTTATTTTTTTTTTTTTTTTTAAATTAATAATATCAAAAACATATAAGATTTTTTACACCCAATCGTCTTGACAGACGATATTTGGTTTCTGCTGCAGGGCACAAAATCTACAACCCCTGCAGTGGAAAATTTTAGAACGTGTGTGCGTCTCGCGAGCCCTGTGTGTGGCTTATTTTGTTAATACTTGGGAGCACTTCTCACTAGGTGGTAGCAAGCATTGGAGAGCGCAGATAGTACACGCCGCAATTCTTCCCCAGCGTGCTTTGAATCACAAATCCACCCCTCTCCCCCCAAACAATTTTAAAGAGAGATATACAGCTCCTCAGGCCTAGGCACACAAAGGCTTTGTAAAAACTGGCTGCGTGTCCGCTGTAAGACCGTCTTGTGCCTGGTGGTCACTAGGCAATTTTTGCGTTCAGCGGTTTGCCCTTTGCCTAAATTCAACACGATTCCCCAGCACGAATATAAACATTGTTGTAGAATACAAAAGGCTAACATGTATGGTATTTATATATGGGTAGCCATGTATGGGTGACTTCGTGTAGGTATTTATGTAAATATAATTATGGCTTTGTGTTGATATACAGGTATTTATATGAATATGTGCATATGGAAATCCCCCCACCCCACACAAAAATAAATAAATTGGGAAGCCACAATTTAAATAGAATGAAAATGTAAAGATCACGAAAATCCATGTACTATTATCTACAGAAAGCAAGAGATAGATCAAGATTGAATGTGTGTGTGTGAGAGAGAGAGAGAGAGAGAGAGAGAGAGAGAGAGAGAGAGAGAGAGAGAGAGAGAGAGAGAGAGAGAGAGAGAGAGAGAGAGAGATGGACAGGTGTAACATGCATTCCACTTGTGGAGATGGAAATGAAACGAGGAATGTGTGTTTACATGCACTATGCCATAAATGTGATATTATCATAACTGTATATGCATGTATTTGTTTTATTAACGCATGTGACACATAACACTAACAAACGGCAACGCTCTGTAATATACACAAACAAAGAAACACACCTTGTAAATATACATTGCTTTGTATGAAATAAACGTTGGAAAAAAAATTTATACCATTTATTGTCGGAATCTTGTTGATTCTACTTGAACTTCTAATTTTCTTTCTTTCAGTGCTTTGTTTGCGTTCTCTAGGCTTGCCGTATTGTCGGGCCCTCCTAATCAGGGTTTCTCTTCACAGCGTATAAATCATTCGATTAATTTAATTATTTGCACACTTGCGTTTCTTCAGCTGTTACTGGTTAATTACCACAACACCACGTGTAGATTTGGATTTAAGATTTTCTCATTCACGGATTATTTAAACATATCAGTGATATTAATTTTGTGGAAGTGAATTCGATAGTTTTTTCACCACGTGTAGATCTGGATTAAAATTTCCTCTGTCACGGATTATTCAAATATATCAGTGATTTAAATTTTGTGGAAGTGTTTTCGATTGTTTTCACCACGTGTATCTGTATCTGTGCTTCTCGTATTGAAGATTTCCTCTGTCACGGATTATCGAAGATGGAAAACCAAATTGTTAAACGTGTCAAAGTCAACACAAGTGAAGGTTTCGAGGGAGGAGCGTTCCATCAAGCGAACACACTTGTGTTTTCAATATCAGGACCTCATGTATTCCGGTTCAACTACTCGCTGATGGCGAGCGTCTTGAGGGGGCCTTGTGGGATCGGTAGGGAAGGGATAAAATCCATCTACCGTTTTGAGGATCCTAAAAGATGGTACGCTACGCTGACACCGGAAGCAAAGGCGGCTCATTATGAACGGCTCCACGGGATGAAGCATGAACTGCATGATCCTAAAGTAACTATTGTAATCGAAAACATAGAGAAGGAAAAGACCAAGGCTATGATTCACTGGATGCCTACAACCGCAAAGATTGAGACAGTGAAGCAAATAGCGGCGGATATTTCGGGAGATATACATGCGGAAGTGCATAAACTTAAAAACAGCACGGACAAGTGGTTACTTCTGTGCAACCCGAAAAAACCTCTGCCACATTACGTGGACATGGAGTTGGACGGGGTAGAAGATAAGCTACACCGTCTCTTTATCACAGTCCCGGGGCGCCGTACAGTCTGTGGGAAAGACTCCCACTGGAGTAATAAATGTCCGGCCAAAGTACAAACTAAGAAGAGACCTATACTGGCACAAAAAGTCACCTCGAACTCCCAGACAGATCAACATAGTAAGGAGGATGAAGACGGTTTCCAGCTGGTCGGTAGGAAAAGGGGACGCTCAACCAAGAGCCTGTCTGACGGTGAGAGCTCGACACCTCCAGCCCGCCAAACGCCTGTTACCACGCTGCCGCCCCTCAACAATCACGGCTACCCTACACCGTCTGAAGCGCACAGGTCAAACAAAAATAAATGTGTAAGTAATTATACTGAACAGATAACTACCAGCGCCATGACCGGAAGAGACTGTGATAACATCAACACACCACCCCGACAAAGAAACCTGTCAGATTCTTCTCCACGCCTCGTTATAGACTTAGATATTTCAAGCCCGGCGAAGGAATCTACTGAATATCTCCAAAAATGATAACATGGAGACAGACAGTTCGAAACAAGAAACATACTTATACTCAACCTTTTCTTATATTACAACAAAAATGGCAGCGGAAATTAAAATAATGAGTATTAACATTCGAGGTATAAGATCCAAAATTAATCATCTTTTACCACGCATACACAAATATAAAGTTGATTTTATACTCATACAGGAAACTAACGTTAACATCGACGAACACGCTCATGTATCACAACATGCTTAGGTCTAAGACACTCATGTTTTAGTCTTAGTACTCAACATATCAGATTGGGTACAGCAATAATACAAACATCGGACAGGTGGCAGATTATAGAGAAGGACAGGGACTGCCAGGGTAGGATAGCTATAGTACAGGTGGGAAATAACATACATAAATACACTATTGTCAACGTACACGCACCGCCTGACTACAGAAATCAGCCGCTCTTCTACCAAACACTGGAAAATTTATTATCACGCTCATATCGGGGTCACAACATAATTCTAGGGAGACCATCAATCGTAGAAAAGAGTGGGCTGAAGTTCCAGAAGACATGACGGACTGGCTCAATGTAAAAGTAACACTGGGTCGTGAGTGCAGAGAATGAGCAGCGGGCCGCACAGAGTTTGAAGTGCAACAACTGATAAGAGTAACACACATCTGTGACGAAACTGGACTAGATACAGTCTGTCCTCTGTATTATTTCCCTTTGATCACATAAGACGGGTTAGTCTCCCTTGATATGGTGATCATAACTAGGGAATTCCCCGGTGAAAAATAGTCCGTGACGCCATACTTCTGGTGACTTCTTGAAGATGCTAGAATGTCCCCGGCCCAGTGCGTGATGTTTGCTATCACGTAGGACTCATAATTGCGCGGGACCCACGGGATTTTGGATTTCTCCATGATCCTTGGGACTTTCGGGACCCGACGAGGTAATTGTGACTGCGCACTTAGCTATGCAACGTCAGTCGCTAGCCGAATTTCGCCAGGGAAGGCCGCAGTAACTCACTGCTAAAAGAGATGTCGTTTATCGCAGCTAAAGCGGACACCTGCAGTGAAATGTTGTAACTCTTAAGATCACAGGTAATGTGGAATTACTTTATGTATCAGCCGTTGTCCTTAAATATCGCCGACCGAAATAATCTCCGCGGAGCGCATAAATTGACCGTCGCCTGCCTGCATTTTTAATTAGCGGTTATTGATCGGCTAGGTAATGTGTTTATCAGACGTGTCCGGTAACGCCAACTGTTGTGAACGTGTATAAACATTAGGCCTGTATACGTGTGTTCCATCTGATTAGTTGTGTAAATCCGATGTTAGTAGATCTGATAGAATTTACTGTTAGAGTACAAATTATCTGCATTGTTAAGGACATGTACGTTGATATTTTCACTGCTATGTGTAAGTATGTTCGGGTAATTTACCAACTGTGTAGCAGATGTGTTAACTATCTGGTTTAGTGATTACATACTCAGGGCTGTCCGGAAGTTTGACATTAGTTACACTGTGATGTTAGAATCATTTAATAGTGATGAGTTATTGCTTATTATTATTGAGGTGTCATGTGCTTAGCTAGAATAGGATTGTAACTTATGTCTTATATCAGTTGTGGTTATTATTCCGGGAAACAAGGTGGTGTTATTTCATTGGGATGTGCAGGTAAGTACTTGCTGTGTGAAGATGCCAGTGCTATTCCACCTAGGCAGAAATGTTTTATATGTACTGGATAGCTGTTGACAGAAAGTATTTATGATGCCTGATGTCACTGCTTGTTTACATGCCCGTCCGCCAGAGTGACCATGCGTGTCCAATCGTGCGTATTTCTAGCCAACCGACTGATTATTAGGCCTGTCCGACCGACCGTTATGTTGCATTTCCGACCCAAAGCGATCGTGCTTAACCGAAGGTGAAATTAACATACCCGACCGAGAGCGATGCGGCGCTCTGTAATCGAGGCCGTTGCCTCTATGTAGATCCGACCTATGTACAGAACCTGGTCTGTCTCTGTTATTCTCCTCTTCAAGAAACCTGACTCTGATAATGGAGTAACTTATTCACTGCAGTGAGGAAGTAGTAGTATCCTCTGTGGTAATTGGACAGAATTTGGAGGACTGGAGATTTAGGAGATGAGGGGCTGGAAGCCTCTCTAAAATGGATGATGTGGCCTAATTCGCCACGGACCAAGATGCGCTGTGCCCACAGCAGCTGTGGGAAAGTGTTTTCGGTGGGTGGCCACCATATCTGTGCTAGACCTGCACAGACTTGACCGTCATGGATGAAGGTCAATTACTAAAGGTCACACCTTGTTCTTGGACGGAGATCCCAGAACAGAAGCTGTTGCTGTGTTATGGGTTTGTTAATTAAGTTTAACAATTCCTAGTTTATAATTTATTAATGCTACGTTAATGAATTGTGATGTAGATAATTTATTAATGTTGTGTAGTCATTAATGAATTAGGTTAATTAATTGATCAATGGGTGAAGTGATTGATTAATTGTTGAGTTAGGTAGGTGAGGAGATGTCCGGCTGGGCACCTCCTAGATAATGTAACCACTACACTGAAAGAGAAGTATGTGTATTTTCTGGTTGATGGATGGTGGAGAAACATGAGTGGATTAGCACCAGGCGAAGGATACTTTGACAGAGTCATACAGTATACTCTGGTGCTATCGGGCTATCTGTTGCCCAGACGAGTTACTTGACTATACACTTGTGTATTATTGCTCTCTCTTGCAGCCTCATGCCCATACATTGTATTTAAGAGTGGATCGATGATGTTGATGATCACTTATATATATTGTTTTATATATATTACTGAGAGGCATGTGTTTAGGTGGAGATGCAGTGTAGTCCTTGTTGTAGTTGAGTACTCACACCAACCCCTCCATGTTTCAGGATCTGTTATAGTATATCCTATGGAGATTCATGAGTTCAACCATAAACTCGACGGGACTTGCTCGTTCCAGTGCTAATCAAGATGAGGTTTGAGTAATTACTGGGAGCAGTCTTCTGAATCTGCCTACGTCAACACGTGAGAGTCAATTGAGTTGAGATTAGCCCGGTAGGTCTATGCTAAGACCACCGCAACGAGTCCGACGAAGTTAGTCAACTGATCCAGGTAGGATCAAAGACTGAAGCGTCTAGTGGTTCCAGCCAGTAAGGTACTGGTATATATCTAACTCAATGATAACCTTGTTACTTTCAAGGCAATGAATTCCAGATGTTGAAAAGAGTGTTTACCAGTCATGACAATGGCCAGTTTATTATGTTTCCGGCCCGGCTGGGTCGTCATGGGACACATTGTCTAATTTCACTAGACCTAAGGTGTGAATCTACAGTTGTGCTTCTTATTGAAACCATGAACTAGGTCATGTGACCGACAGAAGGGATTTGATATTCTGGTGAACTGTGAAGGTAGTTGATACCTACCGATCTGAGTTGATGGACAGACTTGGTGAACTGTGAAGGTAGTTAATACCTACCGAACTGTGTAAGATAGCTACATGAGAATATGTTCAGTTCTAACATTCACTTGTTGAGTCATGCAATTGTGACATTGTGGTACTATGGAGCCAGTGCTCCAGTTATAGGTTGCTGATAAGTGTTTCCCAGTAACTTGCGAGACAGAAGAGCAACCAGGCTCTTATATATTAGTGTATTGTGCTATAGGACTTTTCTTCAGTTGGGGACATCTAGGATTCTAGGGTCGACCCAGACATCATCAGCGGAGTGGAACTTGTGATTTAGGAAGTCATTGAGGGATGATCCTCAATTGTTGGTGGAGTGTCTGTCAGGCATTAGGCCTACGCCTGACCAGCCCGAGATCTTTTCACAGTGGGAGGAGAGAACTTTGGAAGGATCTATGTCTTGGTGTTCCTTTACACTGGAGGTTTCTCGGGTGAGTCGTTAACTACGACGGGACAGCTTCATGAACTGAAGTCACATGCTCTGTGATGAAGACGGATCATCAGATCTTCTCGTGTACATATTGTCTTCTATCCAGGTTTTCAGCCATCCTTCTCTGGGTTACAGTTGACGTATTTAGAAATTAAATTTTGCTTTGTTAGCCATGGCTTTGTGTATTAGTATGACTGTTGTCTTGACCGAGCGCCCTGTGGGTAGGAATCCATAAGAGGGGAGGGAAAGGTCAGATGTCCCGGCTTGTGTGGGGCCTTGTAGATGTAAAGTCCTAATGGGGTGGTCGGAGCAAAGGCTGGGGATATTAACTATAGTAACAAACCCAGTGGCCGTCTCCGTGGCCGAGGAGTTAGCAGCTTTCTCCGCTAACCCCGAATACTCTCGTCACGTGACGCGACGAGAATTAGCAGTGGTTCGAATCGCAAAAGTGACTTATGAGAGTATGGAGCCGGTCGCTCAGAAAGTCGTGGCGTGCTGATGAGCGTAATCTAGCCTAGGAATCAACATACAGCTGAAAGATGCTGGTGTTGACCGCAATATCCTGAAACAGGATGGAAACGCGGGGGAAAAAAAAAAAAAAAAAACCCAGTGGCGTCACTGGGGTTGGTGTCACCCAGTGCGGTAAACTCTTGGTATCACCCCTCTAGACTTTCACCATGGTCCTCTTCCGAGTGTTCCTGTACCATATATAATCGCATATAGTAATATTTGTAAAATAAGTCAAAAAGTTAATAAGGACATAAGAAAGAAAACAAATTGAACAATATAACTTCAATACTTCAGGTAAAACATAAATAAAGAACTTCGACAAACTCGGACAAAGTTAAATTTTTTTATTTTGCTATGTCTGCTTTATCAAATTTGCAATTTTTTTATTTTGGTGTCACCCCTTGATGGTGTCACCCGGTCGGCCCGCACCCCCCCCCCCCCCCCCTAGTGACGCCCCTGAACAAACCTGTCCAAGCCTGGGGGTCTTGTTACACACATCAAAGTGAATAGTCATCTAGAGGGAAGACCAGGAGAACGTTAAATCAGATAGCGGTTGGAACTATTAGTAGTATGACTCTTCGCTGGCTGTTGAATGAGGGGACAGAACACATATGGGAATGTCCTGAGTGAAGCGATGTCGGTTCTGAACACAACACATGACCCCAGGATCTGGCCGGCACTCGGGACTCCGAGGAAGAGTCAGACGGACACATAATTAGACTGCTACTGGTACCATTAGTGTTGGGACTCATCGCTGGCTGTTGTGAATGTCTCGAATGCTGCGATGTCCTTTCTTGACTCAACTCAACCCTTGACCTGTGGAAAGTAGTCGTGCAACGTCATCATGATTTAAATTATATGAAGAACTCTTACCGTTGAAGGCAAAAATAGTACAGTTTTTGGAAAGACTTCTTCAAAAATGAAAAGCATAAATAGATTGTATAGCGCCCCCTCAGTTGTCAGCCATCGCAGTAGGAAGCTTTCGTTTACGCTTGTCAATGGCAAGAAAGTTTCAGAAATACGTTTTTTATGTTCATTATAGTGATTTAAATTGAAAGGGATTATATTCCTGATTGTAAATTATTCATGGAATATAGGACAATTGTGTATAACGCAGCTAGAGACGGCAAGCTCGGCCGTCTACGTGTATTTCTGGATCAGCGATCAAAAGATGAAGTCTCAATGTTGATTCATGCCAAGACGAATGGAGCTACACCTCTTATCATGGCAGGACGAAACGGCCATCTCGAAGTAGTGAAATATCTCATAGAACACTGCAAAGCTGAAATAGAACAAGTAGGATCTGTAACGTTTGACGGTGAGACGATCGAGGGCGCTCCGCCGCTGTGGTGTGCAGCAGCTGCTGGGCACTTGAGTATCGTCAGGTACCTTGTCGAACATGGTGCCAATGTAAATAAGACAACATTCACCAACTCAACACCTCTTAGAGCAGCTTGCTTTGATGGACATTTTGCAATAGTTAAATACCTTGTGGAGCAGAAAGCTGACATCGAAATTGCTAACAGGCATGGCCACACTTGTCTGATGATATCTTGCTATAAAAAACACTTGCCCATCGTTGAGTATTTGCTGAAACTGAAAGCTGAGGTGAATAGAAAAAGTGTCAAAGGTAAATATCATGTGTATAGTTCTATGTTTATGATGTATGTGAGTATACTCATTGAGTCACTAAGGAAGCATGCCCGAGTGAAGGTCTATGTCTCGAGCCATGTTATTGCTTTAGTTACTGTCATGACTTCCATGGTCAAGGCAAAAGCACCAGAATCTTCCTTCACAATTCTCCCTCTAGCCTGAGACGTTAAAGCCCATGAACTTCTCACTCGTCCAACAACCGACCCATCTGTGTAAATGACAGCATCACTCTCTAAAGAATTCTCTAAGATCAAAACCTGTACTTCCACCTCCACAGCAGCCAGATTTCTTGTCTGCATTTTCTGTCTAGTTGGATGCAAATTGAAAAGGACGTAAAGAGCTCTGTTGGCACTTGTACTCACTCACTGAGAGGTTCTAAATCCTCAAGAGAACACACCTGTTGAAGGTCTTTGGCTAGACCCACCCACAATTTTCCTCTTTCTAACCTGCTGTGTAGCGAAGGGGTTACAGACGCAGTTCGTATTCTTGCAAACCCGCATTCGAAACACACCTGTGGGTGATTTGGCAGCACACCGCCTTGCGTTGGTTTTATATGAAATTGTATGGCTGCCAGTCGTTCAGAAAGCATTGGCAAACTACTGCACATAATCTTGTCAAGAAATCACGAACAGCTAAAAAATGCTGGTGTTGACTGCTGCATCCTGTAAAGGATATGCAACTAACTAACTAACCTGCTGCCATTTACCTTCTTAATTTTACTATGCAGTGAGTGTTGTGTGTTTGCGTTGACTCTGTGGCAGGCACATGCTCGACAGATTTTTATTCTGTCCCCCATGGTTGAAAAATCAAAAAGGAAGGACATTGCCCTGCATGCTGTATGAACTGTACACCCAAGTATAATTAATATGCATAGCTTCGTTATGTATCCTTTCCATCCGCTTATGGCTGAGAGTCAGGATTGTCATCGCATACTCAAAAACAGAAAGGACCAGACCCTCGTAAAGAAGACATAGATGGTGCTGCTCACAGTTTTCCACCGCCATCACCCTCATCGCAGCCAAACCCCGCTTGACCTTTGTTATCACCTGGTCTATGTGCTTAGTATAATGAAGGCTTCAATCAAATCGTACCCCCAGGTATTTGGTTGCCTGCATTCTTTCCACAATCTCTGAGCACAGATTTACAGTTGGTGTTGGAGTGTTGACAATATGGTTATTCAAAGAGAACCATGTCACTGAAAACTATACAAAAATCTGATCAAATCGCTTTGCACATGCTTGCAAATGGCGCACATACTTATCGATAACACCAGACGTAAATAATTGGAAGTCTCGGAAAGCTGCGAGATCACATTTTTACAACACTTAGTAATCATGAACGCTTTGGGACGTTTTGCCCGTTCCGGGATAAAAACACTCTAGACCGTTCTGCCCGGCAAAGGGTTAATCACGTTACTACAGACACCCCCATATTTGAAAGCAAAATGAATTGTTATGGCATATCTTTCTGCATGCATCTCGTCGGGTACGCCTGACGAGACAAGATGCAGCAAAATATACCAGCACTAAACCATCATCATCATCAAGTGCCCTGCCAGCTGGCCTAGGCGTTCATGACTCTCCACAGATCTCGGTCTTTGGTGTTCTAGGTCAACTCTGCTGATGATATTCCTCCGTGCCACTGTCTCATTCCATCCAGCATCTTTTCTCTTGGTCTGTCTGCCTCTCTTCCCCTCGATCTTTCCAGTTGTCACGATGTTCTCCAATGTCTCTCTTCTCATCACATGATCAAAGAAAGCTCTTTGTCTCTTTCTTATTGTTGTATATAATCTTCTAGTTTCATTAACCTCTTTCAGGCAATCGTTGTTAGTTTCTCTGGCAGTCCAAGGAATTCTGAACATTCATCTCAAAAACCACATTTCTGTTGCTTCTAAGTTCTTCCTAATCTGTTCATTTACATTCCAAGATTCACTGCCATACAGCAAAACTGGTTCTATATAGCATTTCAGCAATCTCTTTCTTACATTCATTGATAGTGACTTATTGCATAAGATACTCTTCATTTTCTGAAATGCGGCTTTTGTCTGCCCTATGGTGAGAATTGATAGCGGTTCTCGCCTGTTGGTGACTTACGGGATAAGTGAGCCGGCCGCTCAGAAAACAATGGCAAACTACTGAGCGTAATCTTGCCAAGAAATCAACAACAGAGGTAAAATGCTGGTATTGACAGCGATGTCCTGTAAAGAATATGCACACACAAAAAAAAATTCTGCTCTTAATCTCTGTTGTACATCTTCCATCTGATGTTATAAATGCCCCTAGGTATATCAAATTATCCACTTGGTTAAGAGTTTTTCCTTCTATTTCTATGTCACAATTTGGTGTCACCATTTTCTTTGATATCACCATTGTTACTGTTTTTCTATTATTTGTGGCTTCAATATTTAAAACTCATGAACCTAAATTCATGTTTGTGAAAATATATTTGCTTTGTGTGAATGTGTGTGTCTGTATACCACAACATAGTGGCAGGGGTAGAAAAATTTATCCCAGGCACTTGAATTTCCATAATTTGCTTAGGCCATATGTTAAAAATTTATATGCTATCTCCTGAATTATGTTTAATTTTGTTCTACCTTTGCATATTGGTATGCAGTAGTACCTCTTTTTTAATCTCTTGATATATATTGGACACTTCCTCAGAAATACATTTATACTGATTGCATATCTACATTATATTTTGATTTTTTTTTAAAGTGCCAGCTCACTTTTCTTTACATATCAAAGTAGTATTTTCACACTTCATACCTAAGTACATGTGTACATACATTCACACACTGACACACAAATATGTATTCTGTGGCTTTTTTGAGTCAATGTAATGTAAGTAGAGTAGAACCTTCAAACCATACTACTGTCATCAACCAGTCGGTCAGAAATTCATGTCTTTTGTTTGTTTTTTATATCACCAGGCAACACAGCACTGCATGACTGTGCAGAATCTGGAAGTTTGGAAATCATGAAACTGTTGCTAAAACATGGAGCGAAGATGGTCAAGGATCATTACAACATGACTCCTTTAATGGCTGCTGCAGTTGCTGGTTACAATCTTATAGTGGAATATCTCATTAGCCGCCCTGATTGTTCACGAATAGAAAAAATAGAAGCTCTTGAACTGTTAGGTGCCACATATATTGATAGAAAGCGAGATAATATTGCTGCAGTAGAAGTTTGGCAGAGGGCCATGAAGTTACGGTTTGAGGATGGAACAAATATTTACCCAAAACCAACGAATGTAAAACCTGTAGAAGCTTATGAGTATGCAGTGGAAGCACAGTCCAGTGGCATGTTAGATGAGCTAGTTTCTGATCCAGATGAAATGCGAATGCAGGCGTTACTGGTTAGGGAACGAATTCTTGGACCAGCGCATCCAGACACTTCTTACTATATACGATATCGAGGCGCGTTGTATGCAGACATGGGCAATTTTGACCGGTGTATTTCGCTGTGGATATATGCTTTGGAAATGCAACAGAGTGCGTTGGAACCTGTCAGCCCCATGACACAGTCCAGCTTTTTGTCTTTTGCAGAATTGTTCTCATTTATGACTTCAGAGTGGCGTGGAAGAGACTTGTTTTCTTGCCTTAAATTTGAAAATCTCATGGCGGTTTTACAGCGGGCGGTTGAAGAAGTTCAGCGTGCTGTAGCCAGCAACAAGTCACTGAAAACATCTTCAGCAGATGCTGAGAACAGAACCCTGTCCAACCTCAATAGATTAATGGTGATAGTTTTACATCTCTTGTGCTTAATGACAAGATTGGAACTCCTACTGTCTGTGGATGACAAATTAAATTTTCGAAAAATTGTTTACCGTCTGGTCAGAATGGCTCCCTTGGGACTGAGAAAGAGCACTTTGCTTCATTTAGCGTGTACCAGAGACACAACAGAGGTCGGCCGGTACCCAATTTGCAAATTTCCCAGTCTTGACGTCATAAATCTACTAATAGAGGTTGGTGCAGATCCTAATGCTTTAGATCAAGGTGGAAACTCTCCATTGCATATAGCTGCCAAAGATGTGCCATCTGACAGACAGGTGCTCAAAGTGTTAATAGAAAGTGGTAGTCATATTGATGCTTGTAACAACAAGGGAGACACAGCTGGCTCCTTGCTGCACACTGTACTCCTTCATAACATTGTCCCACCCCTGAAGTACACCTCCCTTCAGTGTCTTGCTAGCAGGGAGATTGCCAGATATAGAATTCCTTATAAAGGCATCGTTGGATTGGAGCTGGAGAGGACAATTGAACTACATCAGTGTAAATTTGATACTTTGAAAGCTAAAATGGATGAAAGTTCTTGGCCAAGGGAACCAGAGAAGTGACTGCATTAGCATGTGTAATATAATCTACTGGACGTATGGTATGATGCAGTCACAGAATGAGTGCTTGATTGGATGATGACAGATTTTATAATGCACACATTATATAAATTTATGAGTGTAAAATGTAAAAGTTAATGAAAGCATATGGCTATAAATATAAACTAACTTATGTATAAAAGTGACGTTGTTTTATTTTATAGTGTAGACCAATGTTTCCCACAGTAGGGTTCAAATGCCTAAAACAGTGTATTTTGAACTAGTTTGAGAAGCCGTGTGATAGTGCGCTTTGCCGGATCAACAAAGCTTTGCTGATCTGTCAGCTTCTGCAGCTTGTCTTGTTCCAGACATATTAATGTTGCCTTGTCTCTGGAGTAAACTAGGCAGGCTGAGAGCGGGTCATGCTGCATATGCAATGCATGGTCTCTAAATTCAGCCCATGCTTTGTGCTGTGGAGAGGTATAACTCCATGTTACAAATTATCATCTGGCAAGGTGCCAGTCAGTGGTAATGCCCAAGGTGAAACAGTACTACCTATTCCTGTCAGGTAAACAATAAGTACCAGCAAATAACTCAAACAAAAATAGCAGTTCATCAAAAAGTAAGGCAGTGGTTAATAAATCACTCAAACAAAACTATGCCAGGTGTCCATTCATCAAACAGTGACGTGGAACGTTAGTAATCATGAACGTGTCAGTATAGAAATAAGAGAACACATCGTAAATGTTCATCATGTGTCATGCCTATAATGTGGGCAGCCATTGTTCACCATTTCTCAGTATCACCAGTGTCTTAGGTCATGTCTGTGTTCTTGTCCCAAGTATATAATGTGGGCAGCCATTGTTCACCATTTCTCAGTATCACCAGTGTCTTAGGTCATGTCTGTGTTCTTGTCCCAAGTATATAATGTGGGCAGCCATTGTTCACCATTTCTCAGTATCACCAGTGTCTTAGGTGATGTCTGTGTTCTTGTCCCAAGTATATAATGTGGGCAGCCATTGTTCACCATTTCTCAGTATCACCAGTGTCTTAGCTCATGTCTGTGTTCTTGTCCCAAGTATATAATGTGGGCAACCATTGTTCACCATTTCTCAGTATCACCAGTGTCTTAGGTCATGTCTGTGTTCTTGTCCCAAGTATATAATGTGGGCAGCCATTGTTCACCATTTCTCAGTATCACCAGTGTCTTAGGTCATGTCTGTGTTCTTGTCCCAAGTATATAATGTGGGCAGCCATTGTTCACCATTTCTCAGTATCACCAGTATCTTAGGTCATGACTGTGTTCTTGTCCCAAGTATATAATGTGGGCAGCCATTGTTCACCATTTCTCAGTATCACCAGTGTCTTAGGTGATGTCTGTGTTCTTGCCCCAAGTATATAATGTGGGCAGCCATTGTTCACCATTTCTCAGTATCACCAGTGTCTTAGGTCATGTCTGTGTTCTTGTCCCAAGTATATAATGTGGGCAGCCATTGTTCACCATTTCTCAGTATCACCAGTGTCTTAGGTCATGTCTGTGTTCTTGTCCCAAGTATATAATGTGGGCAGCCATTGTTCACCATTTCTCAGTATCACCAGTGTCTTAGGTCATGTCTGTGTTCTTGTCCCAAGTATATAATATGGGCAACCATTGTTCACCATTTCTCAGTATCACCAGTGTCTTAGGTGATGTCTGTGTTCTTGCCCCAAGTATATAATGTGGGCAGCCATTGTTCACCATTTCTCAGTATCACCAGTGTCTTAGGTCATGTCTGTGTTCTTGTCCCAAGTATATAATGTGGGCAGCCATTGTTCACCATTTCTCAGTATCACCAGTGTCTTAGGTCATGTCTGTGTTCTTGTCCCAAGTATATAATGTGGGCAGCCATTGTTCACCATTTCTCAGTATCACCAGTGTCTTAGGTCATGTCTGTGTTCTTGTCCCAAGTATATAATATGGGCAACCATTGTTCACCATTTCTCAGTATCACCAGTGTCTTAGGTGATGTCTGTGTTCTTGTCCCAAGTATATAATGTGGGCAGCCATTGTTCACCATTTCTCAGTATCACCAGTGTCTTAGGTCATGTCTGTGTTCTTGTCCCAAGTATATAATATGGGCAACCATTGTTCACCATTTCTCAGTATCACCAGTGTCTTAGGTCATGTCTGTGTTCTTGTCCCAAGTATATAATGTGGGCAACCATTGTTCACCATTTCTCAGTATCACCAGTGTCTTAGGTGATGTCTGTGTTCTTGCCCCAAGTATATAATGTGGGCAGCCATTGTTCACCATTTCTCAGTATCACCAGTGTCTTAGGTCATGTCTGTGTTCTTGTCCCAAGTATATAATGTGGGCAGCCATTGTTCACCATTTCTCAGTATCACCAGTGTCTTAGGTCATGTCTGTGTTCTTGTCCCAAGTATATAATGTGGGCAGCCATTGTTCACCATTTCTCAGTATCACCAGTGTCTTAGGTCATGTCTGTGTTCTTGTCCCAAGTATATAATATGGGCAACCATTGTTCACCATTTCTCAGTATCACCAGTGTCTTAGGTGATGTCTGTGTTCTTGTCCCAAGTATATAATGTGGGCAGCCATTGTTCACCATTTCTCAGTATCACTAGTGTCTTAGGTCATGTCTGTGTTCTTGTCCCAAGTATATAATGTGGGCAGCCATTGTTCACCATTTCTCAGTATCACCAGTGTCTTAGGTCATGACTGTGTTCTTGTCCCAAGTATATAATGTGGGCAACCATTGTTCACCATTTCTCAGTATCACCAGTGTCTTAGGTCATGTCTGTGTTCTTGTCCCAAGTATATAATGTGGGCAACCATTGTTCACCATTTCTCAGTATCACCAGTGTCTTAGGTCATGTCTGTGTTCTTGTCCCAAGTATATAATGTGGGCAACCATTGTTCACCATTTCTCAGTATCACCAGTGTCTTAGGTCATGAATGTGTTCTTGTCCCAAGTATATAATGTGGGCAGCCATTGTTCACCATTTCTCAGTATCACCAGTGTCTTAGGTCATGTCTGTGTTCTTGTCCCAAGTATATAATGTGGGCAACCATTGTTCACCATTTCTCAGTATCACCAGTGTCTTAGGTCATGTCTTGTGTTCTTGTCCCAAGTATATAATGTGGGCAACCATTGTTCACCATTTCTCAGTATCACCAGTGTCTTAGGTCATGTCTGTGTTCTTGTCCCAAGTATATAATGTGGGCAACCATTGTTCACCATTTCTCAGTATCACCAGTATCTTAGGTCATGTCTGTGTTCTTGTCCCAAGTATATAATGTGGGCAGCCATTGTTCACCATTTCTCAGTATCACCAGTGTCTTGGGCCATGTCTGTGTTCTTGTCCCAAGCATATAATGTGGCAGTGCCATCCAGGTATTTGTCTACACCTTCTTCTTGCTCTTTTCCCATTAATTTTGCCAGTTGTCACATTTTTCAAGTTTATTTCTCATAATGTGCCCAAAAAATCATCTGTCAGTATCTCATTTCTCTCATTAATTTATGGTTTTCATTTATTTCTTGGACTATCTCAATAGTTTTTCTCCCCATCCATGTATTCTTTATATTTTCATCAGAAGCCACATTTCCACCACCTTTAGATGTTTCTCAGCTTGTCTGTCTATTGCCCATGTTTTACATGCATACAAAAGTTTAGGTTTAATACAGCCCTTCAAGTCTTCTTCTCACTGCAAATCCAGCTTGTTATTGATAAGTATATATTTGACCTTTGCTGAAGGGTAGCTTGGCTATGGCTCTTTTTATCTCTACAAGACATCTTTGGTCATATGTTTTGATTGTTCCAAGATAGTTGTAAATCTGTATTTCTTGCAATCCTGAAGAAATCATGAGCTTTAAAATGTGATCAACAATGAATAATTAACACAAAGATTTTGCTAAGAACCATCATGCAGAAGGATTAAGTAGAAAATACAATCAGAAAAAAGGAAAGAACAATGTGGGTTTGTAGAATGCTCTGTATTTGCAGAGAACATTGATAGAGCTTTCAGCATAAGTAAATATAGACCTACATCTTTATTTCTGTGACTAAACAAATGTTTTTAATAGAGCAAAGCATGTCTACATAATAAAGATATTTGCTGACCTCCAAAGTCATAGGAAAGACCTTAGACTTGTAAAGCACATATATTGGAAACAAGCTGCTATAAAAATTATTAGTATAATAATTACTTATCCATTAAACAGATTTATAAGTTGGTGAGCATCAGTCAGACAAGAGAGATATATGACATAGATGTGTAATGTTTTTCCTACATAGGGAAGCATTGCCCTCGGAGCACATAGCATCAACAGTTTAAGATATGCAGTTGATACAATATTTATTGCAATAAATCAGTTGAACAAACATTGCTTTCATTTAGCAAACAAAGGGCTCGCAATTTCCTTTAAAAAAAATTTTATTCTCAGGAAACATACTTTTACAAACCACATGTCAGTTCAAAAATAAGAGAGTTCAAAGCTACTAAATTGCTGGAACATTCTTTCTTTTAACAGAAAAGCACCTTCCTTTTGAAATTATTATACTCATGAGTAGACAAATCTAAACATAATTCAAGAGTCTGCCCCTTTTTCTCAGAGGCCAGCTTATTTTTTTTTTTAGTATGAACTATGAAAACCATGAATCAAACTAAAATAAACCTACCTATTTTATCTTATGCAATAAGTCGCTATCACTGAATGTAAGAAAGAGAGTGCTGAAATGCTGTGTAGAACCAGTTTTGCTGTATGGCATGAATCTTGGAATGTAAATGAACAAATTAAGAAGAAATTAGAAGCAACAGAGATGTGGTTCCTGAGACGAATGTTGCGAATTCCTTGGACTGCCAGAGTAACTTACGACGACTGCCTGATGCAGGCTAATGAAACTAGAACATTACATACAACAATAAGGAAGAGACAAACGTCTTTCTTCGGTCATGTGATGAGAATAGAGGCATTGGAGAACATCGCGACAACTGGAAAGATCGAGAGGAAGAGAGGCAGAGGCAGACCAAGAGACATGATGCTGGATGGATTTAGATGGTGGCATGGAGGAATACCATCAGCAGAGTTGATCCAGAACACCAACAACCGAGATCTGTGGAGAGCCATGAACGCCAACGCCAGCTGGCAGGACACTTGATGATTATTTTAAAATGTGCCATTGAAAGACTTAATTTATTAATTAATACAAGATTGAATTAAAATTAATTACTTGTTTAAGAGGCACTAGCAAAAATAGCCATCAGTCAGTTTCCATTATATTATATTATTTTTTTTTTAAAAATAGCATTATATGTTTCTATTTAATTTTCCACCAAAATAACAACGATCGATGGGTTTTGTTGCATGGAAGTCCGTTCTTGGAGGCTGTTTCAAGGATATTTGAAAATTCTGGAGCCAGGCAACAATTTTCAGTTGCCCTGGATTTGTCTACCCCTCATCGATCATACTCATTCTTACTCATGAATAATACTTACAAAAGTGTATGTGTATACCCTCATATGCCCTATGCAGCCACACCCTGAATATTCTACCTCTGACAGATTAATTGGTTTTGGAAATATAAAGTATATAAATCCTGTCATTTGACAAGTTGAGTCATGTCATTTGTTCGTGATGTCATGGGGTTATCATTGCATGTTTGAATACATACTTTAGATTAGGTCTATTTTGCCTCCAATTATTGGATCGGTATATACTAGTGAGCAAGACTGTGCCTGTAAGTACTTCTTGCATACCCTGGCTGTGTGAATCTACTTCTTCATTTGTGACATGCTAGATGCAGTGTAGATTCTTGATTATATACTGCTAGATCTGTCATGAGAAATGTCATAAGTCACATCTGTCACATAGTGTTTTGGAGATGTCAAGGACAAACCCTGTCATTTTGGTATGGTACGTTATGGTCTTTCACAGTACACACTTTCCAGTATTTGGAAATGAAAATGATTTTCATTTGTCATATTTTATGTAAATTAATCCTCATTGACATTGAACTATTAGTTTTGTAAGTCCACATACCCTCAGTGTAATTCCCTCAGCGTGTAGTGACTGTGAAAACCAGTTTTGTGTTTGTTGGTTCACTATTCTCCATTGGCTTCCCACATATCTCACTTGGCCCCGTTTGGCTTGATGTTTTGCAGTCTGTCAAAGTTGCAGAATCACATCTATCTCTTGTGTCATTTACTTGTCCAGCTTTCATTTGTTACCTCTTACACCGGCATGTCCTGGCACAAAAATTAAACAGATATTAGTCACTCTTGACCTCAGAGGGGGTTGTGTGGTCTCGAGGTATGGTGTCTGTCTTGAGTGCTCGAGGTCCCGGGTTCAAGCTCTGGTGAGGGCCGGGATTTTTTCACGTGGACGTATAGTAACAAAATTTTCCCTGGTCTCTGGGTAGTGAGATCGGATGCCCATGTGTATTGTTGCGCATGTAAAAATCCTTTGGTAGTTGGAAATCAAAGAAGAGTAGCCTAATGGCGCTGCCCAGGCAAAATTTTGAGTTAAAAATCTACCCAAAGTATTTTCAGGATCTTCTGCGGACTCAGGCTTGAGTTAGGAGTAGGACGGAGCACTTATAGGTTACACCCTTGTACCGTGATAATGATCCGTCAACTAAACTAAACAGACCTCCTCAGAGATTCAAGCCATTGCCTTCTTTTCCAGCCCATCTTGATCGTACTTAGCTTGCTTGTGGAGTTACTGAGAATACATGCATGGGTGGGCGTTATTGTCTCCAGCCACGCTATTGCCTTTGTTACTGCCATGACCTCTATGGCAGTAGCCATGATGATGATACTAAAGAAGTCTACTGACCCCAGTGAATCACTTCCACTGTGTATTTAACTCTTTTATACTAATGCACCCCTGACTTTTCATAGTGGTTACTCTTTCTTGTTCACTTGCCCGGACTTCTGCAGCCAAACCTTCTGGTGCTGAAAGTTTAGTTACGTGCATGTCCTGTACAGGATGTGGTGATCAACCCCAGCATTTATTGGCTGTTTGTGATTTCTCTGGGCAAATTGGGGGTTTATCTTGCTTACGTTTAAACTTGCTGTGCACTGACGGCTGGGAGTGGGTGAACACCAGTCAATTGGACTTTCATGTTGACTCCTCGTTCAAAAGGCAATGGTAAACTTCTGAACGCAAAATTGCCTAGGAAACCAACCTGGGATTGATCGCAAAGTCCTGCAAAGGACATGTGACATTTACTTGAAGATTGTCATTGTTTTGTGAACAGTTAGTTGATTATCATGACAAGCGTATTGCTTCCAAAACGTCTGTGGCTGACTTGTAACCCAGTATGTCTGGATTGTGAAACGGTGTTTACTGGCTTTGAGCCACAAGCACCGTCTGGTACTGAAAGAGTTGAACAAACAACAGTAGTTTGGAAATGCTGATTTGTCTTGTTTGATTCTGTTCATAATTAGTTCCCATATTGTAAGACAGATGACACATTTCACCAAGAATGGTCTGTGATGGCACTAACATTTAAGAATGCCAAGAATTGTTAGTTTAATATACATATTCATGGAAATAGCTGTTTGTTAGTAAACTACTTTACTTTCTTCGATCCCTTGTAACAAGGGTATAGCTTGTGTATATATGTTAGTTTATTGTTGATAAAAATGAGTAGAAGATTGTATAATTTGGTTGGCATACAAGAATGGAAAATAGTTTTGTATTTCAGTGTTCTGAATGAAATGATACTATTGTTCTTGGTGATAGAATTTCAGTCTCAACCTGAAGTTGTAGACACTCCCTGGTAGTCATTTGTACTGACACAGTATCAGATATGTTAGTTTCTCTTAAGTGTCCTTGGACACATAGGCTGTTATGAGCCGATAGATATGTGATATTTTGTACATTAAAATTATGTAATTTATGCTGTTTGTTTCTTGTGTAATCTGAATGCAGAAATAACAATTGTGTATTTTTTCATCGGTTTGATTTTTAAGAGTTGATTTCTGAATCCCCAGCCTGTCATATGGTGAGTTCAGGCGTAGGCACAGGGGAAAATTAATGCAATGTGTTGCATATAAAGGGATACCCTACACCTCATCTTCGGTGTCAGGAGCTCTGTGCTTGTTGTATGTAACCCCATGCAAGACTTCTGCTGTATGTTCTCATCATGCACCACGGATAAATGACAATCATAGACCTGAACTAAACTGGCATGGGGTCTCAGAATTTGTGCCCTCAGAGATGTAGTGACTAGAAACTTTGATGTTAGTGTCCCTTTGGCACTTACCAGCCTACCCTCAAATCATGGGTGAATTATGTCCCATCAGTAGTGTACTGAAGTAATTTAACAAATGGGTTCTAATATTCACGGTGTGTGATTTTTACTAAATAATATTTAAATGTAAAGTCAACCCCAACCACAATGTATTGGTTAGACCGTCCAAAGCTGTCCCACCTTCCAGGGAAAGATTTAAAACAACGCTCAGCATTGTTTTCCAGGGTTGGTGCTCTGCTCGGAACACACTGCTTGACAGCAAATCAATGCTGAAGTCACTAACCAAGACCTTGATCCTAGAAACAATCAGAATGATCCTGACAACAAACAGCAAAGTATGCTATAAGAGCTATTGGCACTGTGCTGAAGGATTGAACTACTCATTGTATGGCATCAATTATTTCATTCTATGTACTATGAAGGGTGACGATTATGTCACCACTTTGATTCTGTGTAATATCCTTTGAAACTACTTGGGAAGACTGAACGGCACAGCTCTGCTGTAAACAGACAATGCAACTATGCCCAAAACAAAAAGGTTGTCGGCCGAAAGTAGAGGTCTTTTTTTTAACCTGTTCAGTAGTCTACAATTGGTCTTATGTTGATCTCTTAAGCATTGTTAGCGCAGTTGTTAGAAAGTCTTATTAACTGGTTCAAATCCTAATGGTGGATGGAATATTTTGCACTGGGTTGATACAACCTCAAACAATCTATGTGCAATGATAATGAGCCGTTTATATACCATAATGCACCTATAGATTACCTATGGACAAGGGAAAGGTGGTCAGGTAACTGTGGAGATAGTGGAGAATAGTATGGCAGGAGCTCTGGATGAATCTCACAACTGAGAGGGAAGACCAAGAGAACTTTCAATCAGATAGCAGTTGGAACCATTAGCAGCATGACTCTTCGCTGGCTGTAAAACTAGGGGACGGAGCACTTGTTGGAATGTCCTGAGTGCAGTGATGTAATTTCTTAGCTCAACTCATTTCAACTTATGTGCCAATTAGTCATCAAAAACATGGGGGACAGGGTCATATCCATACAATGACATGAAAATGGGCTAGCCTATTGTTATAGTTGGTCTGGACAGGGTTTACAACTGATCTCTGTTTACAAGTAACTACTGAATGGCAACTTTAGACACATAAGGGGAAATAAACCTCAACATTTTGTAGTATTAACCACTGCTGCTTGATTTGTCAGATATTGAGATGCTTTATATATAACTGAAGCCAGGTTTGTGTGGAACGTCAGTTTTTACCTTTGTTGCACAGAGCCAAATGATTTTTTCCTGACATTTTCTAAGCAGTCTTGGTGTGATGTGTGAAATAGAAACAGATTTTGATTAGTGCCAGTTAGCTGTGTGTTTCACATTTTCTTTGAAATAGATTGAAGTTTGCTTTATTTGTTTTACTGTGTGTCTCAGACTTGTGTAATATTATACACATTGTGCACAGATGTAATATTAAATCAGTAAAACTTGCATTATATATGTTATTCTGTTTGTCTTGTTATTGATATAGCCACCATCATCTTATTCATTACTATTGCTTTTCATTTATTTCCAGTACTTTCTTAAATTTTAATTTTTTTTTACTAAATTGGTATATTCAAAAGTATAACACTACATAGAACTTATAGTATTTGACCATTTTAAGCATCACAGTGGCTTGGAAAGAACAGCGGTTCCTCTTGAAAGATGAGGCGAGGGTCAACCAGCACAAAGATGGACACAGAACATGGCAGACACCTGGGCTATGGGTTGCATGAGGCAGGGGAACTGGCCAGAGATGGGGAGACTTTACTGTGGGCCATGATGAGAGATGGGTTGCATGAGGCAGGAGAACTGGCCAGATGGGGAGACTTTTCTGATGGCATGATGAGACGTGGGTTGCATGAGACAGGAGAACTGGCCAGAGATGGGGAGACTTTTCTGTGGACCATGATGAGGCAGGAGAACTGGCCAGAGATGGGGAGACTTTTCTGTGGGCCATGATGAGACATGAGTTGCATGAGGCAGGAGAACTGGCCAGAGATGGAGAGACTTTTCTGTGGGCCATGGTGAGAGATGGGTTGCATGAGGCAGGAGAACTGGCCAGAGATGGAGAGACTTTTCTGTGGGCCATGATGAGAGCAAAATTGTGCACAGAGCATGCTAGATGATGATGAGTCTCTGAGTAGGCTGCAGACACTAGTGGAAGCATGTCATTCACGGTGTTGTTGGAGATCCTACCTCAACAGCCTCCTAGGTTATGGGTAAGGCAAGGCATTTAGGCTGTTAAAACATTTTACACAGCATAGTGGTGGTTGGGGGAATTCCCAGTTGTTTAGGCTTACATTTGTTTCTGACCAGTGCAATATGGCACTAAAATTGTCCAGCATTAGACAGCAATGTCAGGAAGTTATGCATTGTGTTTAGTAAAAATATATACTGTTTGGGGCGTTAAAAAAAGTTAGTTGCATATCATTTACAGGACGTGGTAGTCAACCCCAGCATTTTTTTACTGTTTGTGATTTCGTAGCAAATTTACGTTCAGTACTTTGCTATATCTTTCTGAACAACTCACACCATTTGATAAAAACCAATGCATGGCGGTCTGCTGCCAAATCATCCGCAGCTGTGTTTTGTGGTGTGTGGGATTATAAATTGCGTCCGTAACCCCTTCGCCACAGAGCTGGTGTATGTCAGAAGAAATGACAAGTGTAAATTTGTTAGTGACCAGCATAGAAGGACTAAAATGACGTGGCAGAATCACAAAAGTGAGCTTCATGAGAGAAGTTAACAAATATAAGAGATTCAAAAGGTGGGGGAAAGATGCAGGTGCGGGAATAACTAGAAAGTCCTTTCATTGGGCAAACAAAATAGAGCTAGACCTAAAAATGCATGGAAAATATAATTAGAGATGAAGATTAAATACATGTGGAGGATATGGCACAAGTTGCAGGAATGGCAAAGATAGGATGGCTTGTGGGTTTATGCTCCAATAGGAGATCAAGGACAAAAGAAGGTCATTAGTGGTACCTCAAATAGATTTTTGTCTGAATTGGTGATAAGCATTTGCTAGACAAGAAATTAAAAACCTGTGTTAATATAAATTATAAAATTAAATATATTGGCGTGGTCAAATATAAAGTGACACATATGATAACATACAATTTATATCAGTGATGCTTCTTGTCTTTTGTTATTAAGTAAACAAACAGTTAGTGACCATCATGCACAGGGGCATCGTGCAGGATAACAACAAATTCTGTATACGCTGCGTGGTCCATAACCAACTACCAGAAAGTATCTCATTGGTCAAAAGCTGTGCTACAAGCTATACTTTTCCAGCCTGTTACTGGAGTCAAAATCATGTTAGTAGGTCAGCATGGCCGAATGGATAAGAACATGTGTTTTTAAGCAATCCAGTGTGTTGATGCTGAGGTAAGGTGTTTAATCCCTAGACCGGACATTTGGACTTATATGTTGACTTATCGTCCTAAACTTGGGGACGTAAATTACAAGCACCTCTGAAGTCAGAGTTGATTCGCCTGATGGTGAGGAACACTTAATAGGGAAAGCTAATCCACACACAAAATTCAGTCCAGCACTACTGAAAGTAGTGTGTATGGACTACGCTTGAGTTCAAAGTGAGCAAGTGAGTGCCAAAGAAAATCATGTTAGTACTAGTGATAGTGCTAAGGTCTCTTCTGAAGGTGAATTTATTTCCACAATCTGCTTGTTATAATAGTTTTTACATTGGTATGATTGCTTCTAGTAGCGAAACTGAATGTCTTGCTTGTCCATCATTACCGAAGACGAGCAAATTGTCATCTGTAGCCTTAGACTGGGTTCAAAGATACAGTAGCTAACTGGGCTTATCTGAGTAATATCTGATATCAATGAGGGCAGAGGAATGCTGACTATCAATCAGACAGAAATAACTATAAAAAGATCGTGTAAATGAGAATTTGATGACATGCTAACAACAATCCAACCATTCATACAGGCACATGTGTTGTGAGGGGTCTGCTTGCCATAATTCTATGATGAAAGTCATATGTGTGAAACCATACTGTTTGACAAATAATCAAAAATATGTTTCTGGGTGGCAACATTTGTTACATCACTACTTTTTAATGTGTATGTGTGTGTTTCTGTGCATATTGTGATTTAGTCTCTACAATTGTTTAAGAAACTGTTTTTAATAACATTCATGTCACTGTACATGCTCTGAGTGAACTATTAACCAATTAACCATCAGAATTTATATATTTTCATTTTGATCACAGAGTAAACAGTCTTAAGCAAGGGTTCATTTGCTTAATGTCTAATTTCAGTGTTAATTTATTTTCACACAAGATCGTTTTCTAATGCTTGTTTCCAAAAGCTGTCATATTTTCAGAGATTCCCAACTGGCCAAATGGTTAGTCATTCTACTGCACTTGATGATGTGTGCATGTCCATATAGTGCATTTTGTGTCAATGTTTGATTTCCACTTTGTAAAATATTAGCACTAATTGAACTGTTTGATAGATCTGAAAGGAAAAGATTTGTTAACTTAGTTATCTCTGGAAAGACAGGGGGTTGAATTGTCTGATCTCTTGTATCAGGAGACTTTGATTCTCATCCCTAAAGGGAATGTCATTTATTTGTCAGAGAAAAATATAGACTTGCCCTGTCAACTGCTTGAGTAAGTGGCCTTAGTCTTAGTCTCTCAGCAGTAACCTTCTGCCACGGTCAACAGCATTTGGTCAGTTATGTTTGTTTTACTGGGTCAAAGAAGGGAGGATGCTCTCTCTCTCTCTCTCTCTCTCTCTCTCTCTCTCTCTCTCTCTCTCTCTCTCTCTTTCTTTCTCTCTCTCTCTCTTTCTCTCTCTCTCTCTCTCTTTCTCTCTCTCTCTCTCTCTCTCTCTCTCTCTCTCTCTCTCTCTCTCTCTCTCTCTCTCTCTCTCTCTCTCTCTCTCTCTCCTTCCCCACTCAACCCCTGCTTTTACATTACTATGCCAGAGAAATACCTGCTGCCAATTTCATGAGGCTGAATTGATTGTAGAGCCATGTATGTTCAGAGAAAATGCCGCCCTGTTGCTGAACCCACAATTCTTGTGTTGGATGAGTGCACTAACCACTATGCCAGCACATCTTGTAAGTCATGAAGTCAAATACCTTATATTATTTTATTCAGTGTTTTCCCGTTGTCATTTTCTTGTGTTTGCCCTTGTAAATGTAAATATATAAGAAATGAAAACACATAATACTTGTTAGATGTGTATGTAGTTTGTGTGTGTGTGTGTGTGTGTGCATGCTAGTTGCAGAAGCAGTCAGTTGATGTATGTTTCAACTTCAGTTGATGGACTTCACTTGTACAGTAGTGTACCCAGAGTGTAGTATGTATCATATACATTTGTAGAAATGAACTGTCATTATGTTCAACTCAGAAATGTTGTGTCATTGATAGCAGTTAGTTTGAAAATAATAAACTGCTAAGAAATATAAAAACTTCATTTTGGTCGAGTATGTTTTTTTGTCTGTATAAGTCCAGCTATTTACAGAAATTTAACTTTATCACTAAGTAATTTGTTACATTAGAAATTCTGCAACAAATGAGTAGTTTAACTTGAGATACGTTTTAGATGTCGCCAAGCTTCCAGAAAAACTGTACCTCAGCAATACAGTTATGAAAACAATTAATTCTCCCGTGTGTTTTTAAATTATATAATTCCCAGACAAACTACTACACAATACAGTTATGAAAACAATTAATTCTCTGGTCTGTTTTAAAATTATATAGCCACTGGTTGAGTGCATTCTCTTTAAGAGTATAGGCTTCTTGTAACTGACAATGAGGGTTGAGTTAAAGTACTTGAAGAAGAGACCAAAGGTTAGCAGCCTCCTATTTAGGTCAAATACATAAGGTTAGATGTTTTCCTCTACACTTTAGTAAATCAAACGAATGGCAAAGCATGAGGAGAAAGGAACATTATCATAAAATGAGTTACAATGAGCTTTTTTCATCAAGTCTATGGCTCAGTACATCCAATTTCAGTAGGTAATGGTTCAGGCTTGCTTTTGTAACCTTTGTCTGTCACCAGTGTACCTTCAAGACAGCAGCTCTGTATCTCTGGAATCTGGTCTGTATCCCTTGACCTGTTCAACATGAGAGACCCTTCCAGTAGCTATGCTGCCATCAGCATAGATTTTAGGGTCATTGTAACACACAATTCCCTTTACATCTTAACAGAGCAGAAAGAAGAAACTAGATTACACAATGACTTCCACTTGCAATAACACTGCTTTCACCTTATTTCTTTGTTGCAAGCATCACACCTTTCATCCCCTGAGTTCAGATGCTTTTATGTTGAGTTTCCTTGAGAAAGAAATAGATTTGTTTGTGATCGCCTACATTTGTGCTAATTACCTTTTAATGTTTTTATGAATGTCATTCTTTAAAGTACTTGTATGATGTGTAGTGCACATTTTATTTTGTTATCTTTCAAAAATAAAGAAAAGTAAGGACATTTTGATACATTTTATCAGATTACGACTAAGAACCCATTTTCATGACATTGGAACATGCTGCAAATGTTGGTTGTGAACCCTCTGGAAGACTGGGATCTAACTCTTAAGTACAAAGGATTGGTATTCAAGTTGTCTAAACCTTGAAAATGTCTTCCATCTCTCAGAGTAAGGTTTGTGTAGAGACTCTTCTCCTGACCCTGTAACAGCTCCACACTGATTGTGTTACAAAGCTCTCCTTGCCCTTTCCAGGCATAGAAATGAGCGGGCTGTACAAGACCAGTACTGGAATTTCACATCTGCAGGTAGGCATTAAGATGTAACTAGGTCATGATTCAGCACAGCACAAACGGACTGGCTGGGGTTAGGCCTTGTTCAGTCATGTTTCCTCCATGGGTTTTAGGCATTTAATTGTCAATAGACTCCAGCCCAATGCCCAATGAACATGCTGGAAATACCATGCTGGGCCCATGTTTTCTTGGTTAAGTAGCACGCAATGCATGATGATTCCACCATCACACCTGCCACCTTACCTCACAGGATGTTTTCTTTGATCAGTTGTATGAGGCTTGGCTGCCTCTGAATCATGTCAGGAAACATTTGGCGTAAACAAGATTTAAACCCAAGTGTACAGTACCAGCCGGCTAGAGTACTAGCCACTTCACTACCCTAGCTTCCTTTATAAGAGTTAATGATACATAAATTGTTTGTCTGTGGCTGAGAATGTGTGATATATTTAAAAGTATGTGAAAGATGTTATGAATTTAATTACAGGTATAAGAGAAATATGTTAGGAATTACATGTATAGATACATATAAAAGCTATATCTTAGGAATTACATGTATAAATACATATTTTAAAATTCTGTTAGAAATTACATTTATAAATCATGTGAAATAAACAGAAATACTGACTTCTTTTACAGGTTTCTTCTTTCTTTGTGTTGCACCTTATGTTCTCCCATGCTTTAACTCATTTGCTGTGTAATTATTTATGTACCATAAAGGAATTATACATCTGGTTCACCATGTTCTCACCAGAATGATTTAGTTTTTCTATAATGTTTTGTGGGATTCCAAAATTGCTATGTATACCACCAAGTGGTACCATGTAATAGTCTATGTATGTTGTAAAAGATATGTGCTGGATTAGTTATTGAAGCATATGTGTGGTCATTTCCTTTGCAGTTCTGTATTTGTGAGTTGATACTGAATTATTGATTGTCGTATTCTTTGCAGTGCTGTATTACTTAGTTAACATTTATTTATGTTTATTTTTCTTTATCCCTTTGGATTACTTGGTTGTAGGTCAAGTTTTTTCAGTCTGAAAACTGAAGTGAATCAAGTGAAATTATATAAATGTATTAAATATAAAGTTGCGGTAAAGGCAATCCCCAGGTAGCTACTACCATAGGAGTGTGAAGTGTTAGATCTTCAAATATACAAGGCCACATCATAATAAGGTGTGGTGGGCAGCTTTCTTCTTCACCTAGTTTCCCTCTTGTTTTTATATCATCTTTCACATTTAGAATCTATGGATTACACCTGTGTGCCGTGATGTTGATCCGTCGACTAAACTAAACTAAAACATTTAGAATCATTTTCTTGCTGGCCAAATGCAATATCATAGTTTCTCCGCAAATCTGTGTCTGTATTTGCATTTCTGTGTTGCCATACATCACCAGTGAGAGTACTTTGTTTAAAATATCTGATAGTAAAAACCATATTTTAACATAGGGAAAAACCAGTATTAAAGTTGCCGACATATGAGTGTTGAGAAATGTTACTTATTTCCCCGTGTGTTTATAGCTAAATTTGTATATGTGTTAACGTGTAACATAGATCAAATTTGTGTAATTAGACACATGTGGACTGACCTGCATGTTAGACTGGTTTAGATGTTTTGCCGTTGAGACACTTTTTGCACCAGGGGTTTCCATCAGCATTATATGAACTTTGAGTTGGTTGTAAAACTGGGTCAGATTTGCCCGAGGTCCCTTTGTTGTTGCACAACTATTGCATTCAATTGGGAAATTATGGAGAGTGGACTATTCAGATTTAGTTGTTCATATTTTGGACACTGCATTTTTTGTTGAACTTAGTGAATTCTTTCTTTGTTAGAAGAGAATGTTTAACCTTGTTTACCTTTATTATGTTATACTTATTTACATGTCTTTAAGTTATATTCAGGATGTACTGTCAAACCAATAATTTTGGTGGCCTGTACAAAATATCACATTGATGATGTATGTATTAACAAGAAATTAAGATGATGTCCAAATGGTGTAACAGTTTTTAGAGGTGCACTGTCTGCTAGGTAAAATTAAGTTTCAATTCAGGAGATTCATAACATCTTATAAACATGTACATCAATACACTGTAGGATATCAAACCAGTGTTTTCCCGTAGTGAATTTGAACAATGAAGACACAAACGATAGATTGTACAATTTATTGCCTGGCAAATGTTGCTGCATCTCGTAGGATAAATACTGCAGAAATCACACAACATAAAGTAAAATAGCTAGATACACCCTTCAAGCTCAAATATACACATGTTCACACAGTAATGTCATTTATCTAGTTATTTTACTTTATGTTGTGTGATTTCTGCTGTATGTACCTGAAGAGATGCAGTAAAATATGCCAGACAATAAATCATGCAATCTAGTGTAGGATATCTCAGAAATCAAGAAACAATTTATGGTCACAGTGTCAGAGATGTGCCAGGTCTGGCATCAGTTAGTAGATGAGGTGAGTGCAGAAGACTGCTGGCCGCAGATCAAAAGCAGATGGAACAAACCATATATGGAAATCCTTGGGAAATGGTAACAAAAATATAAAGCATGCATAACACCAAAACACTTTTAATCAAAGAAGAAAGGAAAAAGAAGAAAAGTAGATTTAAACAATAGCAAAATCAAAGTTGCAAAAATCAGAGCCAAAGCAAAATACACAGAAGCTAATTAAGAAGTTAGGAAGCAGATACGGGCAGATAAAAGAACACATTTAGATCAGTGGTTCTCAACCTTTTTTTTTTAACTGTTCCCCCCTTCACCATATTTTCAGAACGTCATTCTCCTCCTTTCCCCCCCCCCCCCCCCAACTTTCCAAAATTGTCAGCCTCAAAAGGTGCATTAAAAATAACATGCCTATAATGGTGAAAATACTTATTTTCTTCCATAGTTGTACATAACCTTCACATGTAAAGATACATTTTATAGTGTAGTTTTCTACAGTTAATAGCAAATGAATATGCTTAAATAGAAGCATTTTTACATTCGCAATATTTTATTAAAACACCACATTAATCATACTACAATAAACAAACAGTTAAAACGTCAAAGAATTGTAGCTTAATATACGACACCAGGATGCCAGAAAATTGTGCTTCATCAAACAAAACGCTCATTACAAAACCTGGATATTGTAGATTCGTAATTTAAATGAAAATTGTAATCAATGAGAACACTCTGATTGTTTTTCCCGCAGCAATTCTGAAATACGCGGAGGAGTGCTTGAAAGGGCACAACGGAGATCGTTTTCAACATCTAATCTGTTGCGTCGTTTCGTTTTAATTTCTAGCAGAGCTGAAAAGCCTGACTCACAAAGATATGTTGACGCAAATGGAAGCAATGCACGGATTGCTTTTTCTGCCACTTTTGGGTATGAACCGCACATTAAAGGCCAAAATTCAGTGATTGGTTTCTCACTGAACACATCCCTTGCCCCCGAATCATTTTTCAGCTCCAGAAATTCATCTTGACAATCATCAGAAACTTTTTCAACTGATAATTTGAATGGGTTTCGCACCAAATCCAGCTCATCATCACTAAGTTCAGGAAAATATCGCTTAAATTCATTTTCTAGCGCTGTCAAATGCTGCACAATTTCATGTTTTGCAAATTGTGGAAGTACTTGGTCTTTACCATCAACAACGAGAACGGATGACAGCTTCTCAAACATTGCAACATTTGTCATATTGACCTTTCTTTTCCAGTTTTCCAGCTTGCTCATAAAAGCTCTGAAGGCATCCACAAATTGTATGATATTTGTATTCCTTCCTTGCATCTGAAGATTGAGTTTATTCAACTGCTCAAAAATATCAACTAAATAGGCAAGGCGCATGATCCATTCCTCATCACCCAGCCAGGCGAAAAAGTCCATCTTACCCTGAACTTCAAAAAATAATTTGAGCTCGCCTCTCAGCTCATATACTCGCGCAGATACATTTCCTCTTGACAGCCATCGAACATTTGTGTGGAAAAGAAGCAAATAGTGGCCTGCATCCATGTCAACGCATAACTGCTTAAAAAGCCGTGAGTTGAGAGCTCCTCCTTTGATAAAATTCACTATCTGAACGGTTTGATCCAAAACCTTCCCCAAAGGAGCTGGAAGTGTTTTGGAGGCCAGTGCTTGACGATGGATCATGCAATGAATGCCTTTCACTTTTGGGGCACGTTTCTTCACACTAACTTGAAATCCTGATTTGGTTCCCAACATAACTGGTGCTCAATCTGTACAGCACCCACACATATTATCCCATAAAAGATTTTCTGATTCAAGGAAAGATGAGACCTTTTCCAAAATATCAGAGGCCATGGTAGTTGTTTCAAGAGGAGAACAAAAAAGAAGTTCTTCTTTAAATGATCCTGAATGCACATACCTTGCAAACACTATCAACTGAGAACACGATGCCACATCAGTCGATTCATCAATTTGAATTGAATAGAGCCCAAATGCTGCAGACTTGATCTCTTGCACAACTTGATCGTTGATGTCATTGGCCATATCACTGATCCTCCTTTGAACAGTGTCATTTGATAATGAAACCACTGCAAGTTTTTTCTCTGATTCATTTCCCAACACAATTTCCACCATCTTGAGACAACAACGTTTGATCAAAGATTCCCCGATTGTATGTGATTTTTTCTGCTTCGCTATCTCCAGTGCTACGACATAGGAAGCTTCAGTAACCTTTTGTTTTGTTTCTTGGAATACCCCTGTTAAATCCAGTCTCATCCCTTTGACAGCATTCCCAAGACGTTAAAAATAGGTTTTGTCCTTGTCCTTGTATTGAGGATGAACATTCAACAAATGATTCCTCAACTGTGTCGGTTTCATAGAATCATTTGACAAACTTTTACTACAAATAACACACTGAGGTCGTTCTTCTCCGTTGATGACGATATTTGTGAATCCATAATTCAAATAAGACAGGTCATACTTTCGTTTCTTGACACTCATCATGGGCTTCAGATTCTATAAATATAAAACGATAAAGTCAAGATCAACACACATAAACACCAACAGCCGTGTATACACACCCACACGCACATATATACGTACACACACACACACACACACACAATTATATTGCATATCCTATTTACAGTACATCGCTGTCAACACCAGCATTTTACTGCTGTTGTTGATGTCTGGGCAAGTTTTACGTTCAGTAGTTTGTCATTGATTTCTGAACGACCGGCTCCAATACCTACACGCTAAAACCCCAGCACGATGTGGTCTGCTGTTAAATCGGTCACTGCTGGCAAGCCTTTATGCCACGGAGACGGTGATATATATATATATATATATATATATATATATATATATATATATATATATATATATATATATATATATATGCCAGTCTCCCTGATGAAGGAGTTAAGGACGCTGTTCGTAATCCCATATACCCAGGTACGAAACACAGCTGCGCGAGATTCACAAGCGGATCGCGTTGCATCAGTTTCTTATGGAAACGTATGTGAGCCGGACGTTCAGAAAGCAATAGCAAACCACTGAACATAAAACTTGCCAAACATCAACAGCAGCTGTAAAATGCTGGTGTTGACTGCAATGCCCTGTAAATAGGATATGCAATATATATATATATATATATATATATATATATATATATATATATATATATATATATATATATATATATATATATATCCACGAGTCAACTTACGTCTTAAAAAGAAAAGACAGTCTCCTTACCTCCGCAAAAATAATAATTTGAAAAGCTGAGACGTGTAGATTCGTAAACAATGGAGGGATCTCGGTAATCGGTTTCTGTTTTAATGCGATCTTGAAATAATCAGGAAATTTAACATGATGAGTACTCTAAACCTCATTAAAACGGAGAAGCAATAACAAAAAAACGTAAGTTACCGCAAATAAAATCTCTGGTAAAATATGGCTACCTAAATCATAGAGGCTAGGTAGAAGGAAAAGAACCGTATATTATGGAGGGAAAACAATATCCAGTAATCGGTTCTTGTATTAACGTGATCTTGAAATAATCGGGGGATTTAATGTCACGAGTACGCTTAATATCCCGATCATGTTTTGTGTGGTCCTGAAGCCAATTTGACAAATCCCCCCCCCCCCCCCCCTGGAAACCTTCAAATTCCCCCCGGAATTCCCCACCGGTTGAGAACCACTGATTTAGATGGTTCAGTTTAGCAAGACTGGCAGAAGTTGCGGCAGCAAAAGGCGACCTTATCAAAGTATCAAAATATAAGTTGTGGTTGGTCAACACATGTCACATGTGATGTGCTATGTCCTCATCTTAAACAGCCAGAGAAGGGCCCCAATACTAATGGCAATGGTTGCAGTCTGATTGTGTGTCCGTCTGCCTTTCTTTGGAGTACTGAGTGTCGGCCAGATAACTGAGTTATCGCTTGTTTAGGGCTAAACAGTGTGTAAGAGTAAGTCAATAAGTAAGTCACAAAAGGCTGTAGAAGAATAGCTAAAGATGATAACAACTTAAAACCAGGTTATTTTTATACATACATTGTCCCTTTATTTCTCAACATAATTTCCACCAACATCGATGCACTAATCCCATCGTTTTATCAGTCCCCCCAAACCGGCTGCATAGAACTGCGTGCTTAGTCTTTTAAACCACGTTTTCACTTCACATTCAACTTCGGCGTCATTCGCGAAATGTCTCCCGCCAAGGTGGGTTTCCTGTTTATGCTGACAAATGTTTGTCCCGAAAAGCGGTGCATTGCTGGGTAGAAAACGTTACGAGGGTGAGTCACTAAGTAAGTCACACAGTCCTGTGGGATGGTAGGTCAATGAAAACAAAGCACGCAGTTCTATACAGCCCGTTTGGGAGGACTGATAAAACGATGGGAAAAGTGCATCAATCATCATCATCATCTTCTTCCACTTCTGCCGTTAAGCGTCGTGGGGAGGAATAATAATAATTTGCGTTCCAGCGCCCGTTGGGCGGAACTGGATTGTGTCATTCCGTGTGGTTGTACAATGTCTCTGATGTCGTCAATCCATTTTCTTCTTGGATGTCCTCTTGGTCTCGTCGCAGATGATCTTTGATCATGTGATGTAGTTGTTGGTGTTGCATTCTAACGACATGGCCGAACCACTTGATCTTCTGTCTTTCAATAAATGTGGCACAAGGTGTTGATCCCACAGTCTGTCTGATAATAGCATTTCTAACTCGGTCTCGGATTGTTAAGTTGGCAGCTCTCCTCTGGCATCTCATTTCGCAGGTGTTGATTTTGCGAAGGTGTAATTTGGATAAAGTCCAGGTTTGAGATTGGTAGCATAGGGTTGGTGTGAATATGCTATTTATTATCTGTCGTTTTGCGGACATGGGTATATTTGGATGTTTCAGTAAGGGTGATGGTTGATATGTAAGTGCACTAGCTTTTTGACATCTGATTTCGATTTCTCTGTCCAATCTGCATCTTCTGTGATCATACTTCCAAGATATTTTAATTCTTTAACTTGTTTCAGAGTTGTGCTATTTATCTGTAAACTTAGTGGACCCGGCGATCTGCTAACTCGCATTACTTCGGTTTTGGATGTATTTATACTCATATTGTATCTCGTGCATGTTGAATTCAGATTATTAATATGATTTTGCAGTCTGCCCTCGTCGCTATAAAACAAGCACTGATCGTCTGCAAATAGAAGTTCATTTATTTCCCGTGGATCAGTTGTTTCATCTGGAGTACAGAGTTCTAAATTTTCTGAATCTGTTCTGTCATGACTTGCTTCTTTGGAAATTCTGTCCATGTAGACATTAAATAGCAGGGGAGAGAGCACGCATCCCTGCCTCACTCCTGCATCAATGTTGGTGGAAATTTTGTTGAGAAATAAAGGGACAATGTATGTAAAAAAAAAAAAAAAAATAAACTGGTTTCAAGTTGCTATCATCTTTAGTTATTTTTCTACAGCCATTTGTGACTTACTTATTAACTTCTTCTTTTTTTTTCCATATCCTTTACAGGACATCGCTGTCAACATCAGCATCTTTCAGCTGTATGTTGATTTCTTGGCAAGATTACGCTCAGTAGTTTGCCATTGCTTTCTGAGTGAGCGACCGGCTCACATACCCCGTAAGTTACCGACCCGATTCGAACCACTGCCGATTCTCACCGTCGTCACGTTACCCACGAGAGTATACGAGTTTACGGAGAAAAGTCGCTAACCTCTAAGCCAGGAAGCCGGCACTTATTAACTTTCCCTCGTAAAATCCCGGGTTATATGTCATTGACAGTTTTCAATGTTTGAATGACCTCCCTTGTTTAGTTACAGGCGTCACAAGTCACGGTGTTGTATCAGTTATTGCCCGTGTCACATAATCTACCAATCTGTCCGATAACTGCTCTGTGTCGAGCAAACATTATAAAATGACACAAAGTAATGCAGCTGTATGTTTTGCATATCCTTTACGGGACATCGCTGTCAACATCAGCATCTTTCAGCTGATTGTTGATTTCTTGGCAAGATTACGCTCAGTAGTTTGCCATTGCTTTCTGAGCGGCCGGCTCACATACCCCGTAAGTTACCGACGCGATTCGAACCACTGCTGATTCTCACCGTCGTCGCGTTACTTACGAGAGTATACGAGATTACGGAGAAAAGTTGCTAACCTCTAGGTTAGGAAGCCGGCAATGCAGCTATATACAGCTCGGAATTCTGAGGTAAGTAGGAACATTTTTCCAATTTTCATTTTCTCTTCATTGCTTTCATTGTTTCATCTTTTTTATTCTTCTCATCCTGTCGTCACGTCTTAATGTAGCCACCGGAGATCTCCGTGACTATATGTTGTGTTTTATGTATGTGGTTGTTTGCTGATGAAGGCTAGTCGCCGCAACGTCATGTATGTGTCGTAATTCTGTTATGTAAAGCTGCACTACTTTGTGTCATTTTATATTGTTTACATTTTCACAGCTTTAACGTAGTTCCACCAAATTTTATTCATATTTTTATTGTGTCGAGCAAAGAAGAGGGAAAGTATTCAGTTAACAAAACTGTTCAGTGTTAACTATCTCATGGTTAAATTTCTGGACAATTCTCGCTCTGCTCGCGACTGCAGATGTCTATATTGACTGTGTTTGGACACACATCACGTTGTCTGGGACATTTCTGGTGTGACATGGTTTCAAACTTCACAACCATATTTCCCTTTGGTGTTCGTGAAACTGCTATGTTGTGTATGATAAATTATTATATTGCAAGTGGTATTGATTAGCACAGCTTTTAATCTTTGTCTCCCTATGCATTATTAAACATGTATGTATTTTGAAGTGCATGTGAATTTTTATTATTTTTTTTCTGTTGGAAGTGTAAATTGTCGTGGCTTGGTCGCAGTATAAAAAAAAAAATGGAGATACCATTCCATACTATACTATACTGAAAGGCAAACTTGAAAATGGTACGACAAAATCACTTAGATGGAACTTAGAGAGATTCCAGCAAGTTGAGAGGTGGGGACAAGACTGGTGCTGGAATGGCACACATTGAGATAAACTGTTAGTGGTTTAACTACAAAATTCTCGCTCATATGGCTGGAATCACAGCATTATACCAACGTGTGTGTACTAAGTGATTCAATGGGCATGATTCAGAAGGTCGAAGCTGGATCTGTACGTAGACAGTGGACTGGGTCGCTGCGGAAGTCTGTTGTCCGTAAAGTCACATTCATCTTCGTCCCGGGACATGCGGGAGTCGAGGGAAATGAACGAGCTGATAAACTGGCTGGCTCTGCACCCCCTGTAGATGGCCAGCCCATGGATCGTGCCGATGTTATTAACGTCCTTAAAGATATGTCGATAACAGAGGACTTTGACGTCAGTGAATCCACATCGCTGTCCAGGATGAAAGACTTGGGAGTAAGAATTGGCACGGCCAGACACGAGAGGTACATCGGGAAAACGAGGTGCCGCGTCAACCAGCACAGAACTGGCCAGCCACCGAGCGCTGATGCATATGCTGGGGGGAGTGAGGAGAGAGGGAGAGATCTGAGCACCTGTCCGGAGTGCAATGAAGACACCCCAACTGATAACTGATTCTCGCTATGAAGCCTGCAGGGCCAAAGAAATAGGAGATCTGAAGCATGCGGAGATGAGAATTAGAGACGGAGTGAATAATATTGTGAGGACATATAGGGAGATGTAGGAGATAACAAAAGAGAACGACTTGCTGTGAGTAGGTTAATGGTCCGTGCTACAATGGTGGATAAAGCGCAGAAGAAGAAATTTAAAATTAAAATAAAAGAGAAATTCTAGAAGACCATCAAAGACAGAGGATCAGAGGAAGGACATGAGAGCCTGTGCCATTGGGCAATGTATGTTCGGATGATGGCGAGCCTAGAAAATTTATTAACTTATATTATGATTTATAAATATCCTGCCCATTTCGATCCATGGCCTTTACAAAATGATTCATTAATGCAAGTTTGAAGTCAGGAAGGAGGGAAGGGACAAGATCTTGTAGGGTTCTCGAAGTAGTTCGTTAAAAGCATTCTTTTTCCCCTGTTGAAATAACTGTTGTTGGGGTGCACCCTTTATCTAGCAGTGGAAAGTCCTGGCATGAGGTCCCATAAACAAAGCTAATAGCAAAACTGTGGGTAACCCTGCTGTAAGCCCATTAATATGACTAGAACCGTCAGGTCACCACAAATCTGTTACACGTGTATGCAAAAGGTGTCTCGTGCGCATATTCCTATTTTACGGACTGCATAACCAAAAGGAACAGGCTTTAAGCTCAAGATGGATTAATCAGATGAAAAGTCTTCAATCATTGTCTTTCAGTCATCCACGCCATTTTCCCGAAAGTTCGCTATATTTACGTGTTAGTCCTCGACTTGGACTCGATTTGGAACCTCGTTCCAAATTCACAACAAAGGATCATCCCCATTATGCTCCGTTCCTGTACCAGTGAATATCACACAAAATTCTCCCCACTGTCCAATGTGAAAAAGTGGAATAGGCAGGAGTCTCGGCAATCCAACAGCCCGCACAGGTGCACTGTGCATAATGCCGCCGCCAGAATGTCAACACAAAATTAATCCACGAAAATCACAATTCATCGTCGATGGACTCAGCCGTCACCAGAAATACCTCATTGACCCGGGTTTTCTCACATGGCTCTGTCTTTTACCGCAAGGCTACCCGCCGAAAGTGTCGCATAAAGCACTAACTCCGCAGCTTAAGCGCCGACCCCCGGGAGTCTCCTGAAAAAAGCACTCTTGAACCGAAAAGGCAATTCAGCAACAGCCGGTAGCCATTGTTCCGAACATGCAGGTCACTGTACAGGGCAGATGTAAAAGCATTCCCCGCGAATTCCACAGCTCACAGTGTCGCCCACGCACTCACTCAGTAGCAGGGCGACAGAATCATGTACTACCAGTCCAAAATGAGGAAAATGCGATTTCAAACCGTAGCTGCAAGCATAAACACGCCACATCCGGTTCAACGCCTGACCGCCATGTTCACGACCGGAAGTCTATATTTACTTGTTGCATCGTGACACCAAAGGCCAACATCGAAATATACTGATGTAGTGGAACAACAGACTTTATGGTGTTGCCTTTCCTCGGGAGTAAACTAGGCAGGCCGAGAGAGGGGAATCATGCTGTATGGGCAACACATGGTCTCTACATTATGCCCAGGTTTTGTGTTATGGAGAGATACAACTCCATTTTACACATTATCGTCTGTCAAGACGGCCAGTGTGTCAGTGGAACAACAGGCTGATGAGGATAGCGGTATGCCTTATCAAAGGAGAAGTTAGATGCTTCTTCACCTCCGCTCTCCACGGAACACTCATGGAGTACCCGTTTAATACAGTAGAATATTACAAATTAATTGAACGACAACTGAAACAAAAAAGAAATGTATCCAACAACTGATATTGAAGAAGACTGCCTATTAAGACAAACAAAAATGAGGGAAGTGAAATATTGTGGGCGTGTAACAATACACGAAAGTCTAGAAAAGATCATTAGGGAGATGTACCAGGAAGCGGAGAGGACAAAGAAAACAACGTTCATGGATTAAAGATTTGATAGATAAATTACGTAAGATAGCAGCAGCATCTGGCACATGATAGAGAGAAATGTGATGTCGTCAATGTTTGCGCAGGACAAGCCAGTGTGTGGTGAGTGGTAGTCACTAAGCTTCCGTAAACAATTACTAAATGAGCAAGCGCACCCACTGAAGCCCTAAAAATGTAATTTTACCAGAAGAAAGGAAAGGTGAAAATATTCAGCGCCTAACAAAAAGTAGGTTTGGGCCAAACATGGTGCGCAATCAAATCACAAATAAACACACATAGTTTTGTTTGGCGCTCACAGAAGGAGAAGAAGGAAGTAGAGATTAGAGCACGCACTAGACTACATAACATTTGAAAGCCATAGTTACTGTCACAAAATGAAACCGTGTGTTTATCCGGTTGATTATTACAGAGGATTTTCGGATTAAGCGGACGATCGACCAGCGACATCTATTTGTACTAACAGAGTAAACACAGTTGTACAGGTTACATCGTGTCAGCCCATAAACACATTTGGTGGTGAGGGAGAAGGATATGGAATGGTTCCGTTTGTCATCTATACTGCCGGACATCAGACGGAAATGGCTGCTGGGATTGTCACCACGGAACAGAAGAGTGACAAGTTTGTCAACATTTGAATGCAGATGGAAGCCGTGAGATCACAGGGGCAGATGTAAAACGGAAGTACCTAGTACGGAAAACAGTGCATCTGTCAATTCTTGGTTTCCGGAACATCAAGATGAATGGCAGCTTGGTATCGAAACTCTTTGTTGGGAGTTTACAGAAACTAGCTGGCTTGTTTTGAGAATCTAGGCAATTACTGACAACTTTGACAGGATTTAAGCCAGGAAAATAGTTCTTGACAGGGGATGATTTGCCACTGTGCCACCTGTGTGGGGGAGTAAAGGATAACGTCACGTGGACAACTTTGGTAGTTTGCCATATAAACTCGAGTTGAGATCAACTAGGGTGGACTTGAATAATGCTCTAGACAGAGTGCAGGGCACTGCAGTGCCAGTGGAAATTATATCTACCGTGTGTTAATTAGTGACTTAATTTTACACGTGCCTATATGGCAGATGTAGATATGATTTATAGGACTGCAGTAGTGCCATTTAAGGTATAACTAATATATATATTCGTTATAATTAATATAGACTGTGGCCTTGTTAAACTATAGTGTGATGATTAGCACTGTTAGTGGAAACTAGCTAGAGTAGTGAAGTGATACGTGGCTCTGTTAGCTAGAATAGATTAGTGAAGTGCTGATAAGCTTTACTAGTTGAGAATTGAGTAATGAGGGATAATTGGGATCTTCCCGTAGGTGTCCCTGGTGGGCGGGGTTCCGCATTCTGTTTGCTGATTTTTCCTTTGTCATAGCCTGATTCGACTCTAGGTGGGTAGCTAATCTGCTCTATGACTAAGTCTAGTTAGCTAAAGATCATTAAGCAAGGTGATAGGCTTACACTCAGCCGAAGGGATCAGTGACTAGTACTATCACCAGATGTGTTGTTTCTATCCTAGGTTCCCTACCAGATCCAAGGAAACTATACAAGTTTGGGAAAGAATTAAAAAATCCCATTAGGAAGAACACCAGTTCAAGAGTCACTAGAGTTGCATACAGAACGTAACTTACGCTAGAAGGAAATTGATTCATCAAAGAGAGTGATGCATACTGATGCACCACACAGCATTAGACAGTAGTAACGAACCGAGAACCGGCTAAGAGTACCTAGTGTTAGTACAGCAACAATTAACATTAGAAATTAGCACTTATGGACTGAATGGTTCGATGTGCAACGAGGATGATCTGTCGACTATCTAACTAACTAACTAACTGCGTACACACTACAAAAGACTTGTGCAGTTTGTTAAGGAACGTTAGGAACGGACATTGTGTAGAGTGCAACCGGTCCATGATTAACTGTTAATACCACCGGTGTCTATTTCGGATGTTCATGAAATTGGATTACCAGAGGTCTACAGAGGCAAAGCAGTATCCGGCAAGATGGTTTCGGCAACGGGTGAGAAGTACATGTTCTGACGTAACGTGCTGTGGTCTATCTTTGCTGGGATCAGCTGACTGGGTTGCTGTCTGAGAGTCAGAGTCTACACACTTTATAGAACACGTCACACATTTTCTTCACATACACGTCTCATATACGTTACACTTTTATTTTAATAAATTACTCTTTATTAATTTTTAGAAGCAAGAGTTGTTGAGTATGTTGCGTTGGGGAAGTATGAGAAGGGGGGCATAGTACGACAGTGAGAGAGTGATAGGAAAAGGTGTCCATAGGCTGGTGGAGTGTGTTGGACGGAAGCTGGTGGATTCTCCAGAATAGTGAGAGGAACAAAATATTATAATGTGGGTGTCGACTCTCTTCACTCCAGGGACGACACTTTAAAGGAGGACACGACAGTTACCGACAGGAATTCGAACCTGTCACTTCCAAATTACGACGGTGCCTCGCTGCAGTAACAAGTGTACTTCGACGCATGACCAACTAGACACTCCAAGAAAGTGTCTTCATTAGCCAAGTCTATCATACAGATGAACCTACAACTATGGAATACGGACAGAATTCGTATCAAACCATTTAGATAACACCACATGTCTCATAATTTTATATTAAACCAACATAGATCAAATAACATCGGACCGTAATGCTGTGTCCAGTATGTTCACAACCATTTAAAGAAGAGAAATGATGGCCGGTGCAATCTAGTACACGTATTACACTACACAATCAAATGAATAATTAAGTTTAATTTCTGTGGGTAGGGGGGGGGGGGCTGACTGGTCTCGAGGTATGGTGTCCGCCTCGAGTGCTGGAGGTCCCGGGTTCAAGCCCCGGTGACGGCCGAGTTTTTGTCACGTGGACGTCTAGTAACAAGATTTCCCATGTTCTTTGGGTAGTAAGATCGGACGCCGGCGTGTATTGTTGCGCATGTAAAATATCCCGTCTGTAATTGGTCACTGTTTTATGGACGGACGGCGCTTCATACCATCGAAACCAATGCAGGCTTCCATATCACCCTCGATTGATTTCCAATCCTCGGCCCGGTGTGTCGAAGAATTGTAAAACTGCGTTTCACCATCCCTTAAGCCTGTTGGTAATCGAAAAAGAGTAGCCTAACGGCGCTGCCTGGGCAAAATTTCGAGTTAAAAATCTACTTAAAGTATTTCAGGATCCCCACCGGTGCTATGGAGTTCGTGCACTGAGATGAGATTCTCCAGACTCAGGCTTGAGTTAGGAGTAGAGTGGAGCACTTATGGGTTACACCCGTGTGCCGTGATGTTGATCCGTCGACTAAACTAAACTAATTTCTGTTCACTGAGAATTAAAATTGCGGAAGATACTGCGAAAAACAAAAACAAAAACAAAAAACAAATAACACGATGACCTTAGTATGGTGATATATCATCTTTCTGTAGAAATGGGACGTCGCATTTGGCGATATGTTATCTTTCGGCACTGAATCAGTTAAATTATTTGAAAAAGGTCAAGTCGCAACGAAAACTTGTCCAGGCACGTGAAGAAAACATGCACAATTCAGTCCAGTACTACTACTACTATAAGCTGTATTTTTAATGGCTGTGTAGTGTTTGAAAATATTGCCGGTCCAAGTTTTGTATTCACCCTCTGTAAAGTTCATGCAATATAATAGGTACATTTGAATAACGAAGACACAAACAATAGATTGCACGATTTATTGCCTGGTATATTTCGCTGCATCTCGTCAGAATTCACACAACATAAAGTAAAATAACTAGATAAATCCTTCAAGCTTAAATATACACATGAAACAGTGCACGGTGAAAATCGCAGAGAATGCTCGCCTCAACAGACCACTCAGTACTGAAACGATAACAACGTTAGTACTAGACAATCTAGAGAAATATGTGAGGAACTTATCGTCGTACGTACTGAACAATATTGAAACTGAGGCCCTTGCATACGGATTAAAATTCTCCATAAAGCCCAAGCACATCAACCGTATTGAGTCGCAAATACAATTTGAAATGTTGTTTGATCAAGTCTGTAAGTTATCACCTAATTCTGCTGAGTCGGTCGGGTGGCTGAAGGCCAAACTTGTAGATTTAGAACACCAGTATCGCACAACACCCTCTAAACAGACATGTCCGCTGACCAACGAACACCTTACTGCTCTAAAAGCGTTAAAAGCTAACAAAACCCTCGTAATACTGAAACCAGATAAAGGGAGTGATGAACATGTCAGACTACCAGAGTTAAATGGAAGGGATATGCTTGCTTGCTTGCTTGTGTTCGTTGGCTTGAGCTCCAACGCAAAGTCCTGTATGTCGGATGAAGACATCCTGTTGTCCAACATCAATGTGATGTCATACATGACCTGAGTTTTCCGTGAGTATCCGTTGTCCCATGTCTGGCTTATTGGTGTGCAGACTGGTGGTTCCTCGCCGTACAGGCAGACACTCTCCGACTTCGGAGGAATCGGCGATCCTACTGATTTTAGCCAGGACCCCGAAGGGACCTGTTGCCCAGGACGCTCGACGTGGACGCGTCAATAGGTCTTGGCCAGTATATAACCCGGCCCTGGTGCCTTGGAAACACCTCTGCGTCCCGAAGGGATATTATCAGATGAATTTAAATTCAGGGTAGATCAAAAAGTAAACAAGTCAGAGGACCTGGATGCAAAAATGAGGAAAGAGATCCAGTCACTTGTGAATGCGGGACTCATCAGTGAGGCCACTACAAAAACGCCACACCGCGTGGCTCCTAAACTCCCCAGATGTACAGTCTACCCAAACTTACAAGCCCGGCGTCCCGCTAAGACCTTTCTTGTCCAAGGTTAACTCTGCACAACACCGATTGGTGAGATGGCTGACTGAAATTTTACAGCTAGTACGATAGTCCTTCGATCCAAAAATACTCAGAGATACATTCGAAATGGTGGAATTATTGGATACCATGGACATAAATAATAAACATATGGCATCCATGGATATAGCCTCCCTATTCACCAACGTTCCATTAGATGAGACAGTGAAAATAATAAGTGAACGCATTAAAGACAAACAACTAAAACTAGGCATACCAACATATATTGTGGAGATGCTATTATTACTTTGTACCGCCAACATCCAATTCAATTTTCTATAATAAAAAAAAAAAAAAAAAAAAAAAGTCATACCGCCAAATTGACGGAGTGGCCATGGGGAGTCCTCTTAGTCCTATTCTAGGGGACATCTTCATGGTACACTTAGAAGAAAAGAGAACCTTAGACATTAAAAACTTGGTCTTCTACAGTCGTTATTTGGACGATATACTAATTATCACCATAGACGAGCTACAAGCAACATCGTTCCAGGTCATAATGAACATGACGCATAAAAACATCTCTCTATCTATGGAACATGAACACAACGAAACGTTGCCGTTCCTAGATATTCTAATGAAACGTAGAGCAGACGGCACAATTCAAAGATCGGTGTACCGCAAAGAAACATGGATTGGCCAATACTTAAATTCTCAGAGCTTCACACCTGTCTGGTGCAATGTACTTAGTACTGACCCTGTTTGCCCGTGCTAGGAAGAAATGCACCCAAGACACGCTGACAGAGGAATTTGAAACTCTGAAGAATGTCTTAAACCCGAATGGGTACTCCACGGGATTTATAAAGCGCTACTGCCAACAGCCCAAGCCAAAACCAGACGAAACTATAGTCCCTAAACTCAAGGTATTCATCCAGCTAACCTTTCGAGAGGATGACGTAATGCAATGTCTACAGGACCGGCTCATTACAGCAGTCGGCGAACATTATGTGCTGCAACTCAAGTTATTAGGTTAGTTAGTTAGTTAGCTAGTCGAGGTTCCAACTTCACGGCAACGGGTCGTCCCCATTATGCTCCGTTCCTGTGCCAATGAATGTCACACAAAATGCTCCCCACTGTCCAATGTGAAAAGTGAAACACACAGGAATCTCGGCAATCCAACAGCCTGCACAGGTACACTGTGCACAATGCCGCCGTCAGAATGCCAACACAAAAGTCCTCCACGAAAACCACAGTTCATCCTCGATGAAATCGGCAGTCACCAGAAAGACCTCATTGACCCGGGTTTTCTCATATGGCTCTGTCTCTATCCGCAGGGCGACCCGCCGAAAGCGTCGAATTAAGCACGAACTCCGTATCTCCAGCCCCGACTCCCATGAGTCTCCTGAAAAATGCACTCGTGAACCGAAAAGGCAAATCAGTCAATTCAGCAACAGCCGGTAGCCATTGTTCCGAACATGCAGGTCACTGTACAAACAAAAGCGGACATGTAGAAGCATTCCACGTGAATATCACAGCTCACAGAATCGCGCCACGCACTCACTCAGTAGCAGGCCGACGGAACCATATACTACCAGTCCAACATGAGGAAAATGCGAAATTCAACCTGCAGCCACAAAGATAAATACTCCAGAGGCCGTAGCTGTTCAATGCCTAACCGCCATGCTGGAACCGGAAGTCTCCAGTAATTAGGTACAGAACTACACCTATTCCCACCCCAGCAGTAAAAGAACCTGTTCCTTTGTACGCCAAATCTAATTGTATTTACTAATTCACATGTAGGTGCCAGTCTACCTACATCGACAGAACAGAGCGGCAGTTGAACAACAGAGTTGCTGAACACATACAAGATACTACACAAAGGCGATGGGGGGCCTAGAGAAGTTGACACACCGGAAGCTTCCCGCAACATCAATTGCTAGGCATGTGTTGGAAAGTGGTCATGTGATTGATAGAGACAGTGCCTTTCTATTGTTGTTCAACACACAAAATAGTCGCTTGTTAAAGTTTGCAGACGCCATAATGATTAATCTACATAGGCCAGTTTTGTGCAAACAGAAAGACATGTTAATCAGTTTAAAATTGCCGTGGTAGACAATTGACTTTACTGTGCGAAATGTGTATATTTTAGCATAAAGGATTTATCTAGTTATTTTACTTTATGTTGTGTGAATTCTGCGGTATGTACCTGACGAGATGCAGCGAAATATGCCAGGCAGTAAATCGTGCAATCTATTGTTTGTGTATTCGTTATTCAAATTCACTACGGGAAAACATTGTTTAGAATAATAGGTAAATGCAAAACTTGGACCGGCAATATTTTCAAACACTACACATCCATTAAAAATACACCCTGTATAAGTAGGTGTGTGGTCTACGCTTGACTTTAAAGCAAGCGAGCGTCCCCCTCTCCCCCCCCCCCCCCCCAAAAAAAAAAAAATTTACCACGGTGTAAGTAGATTATTTAACTGGAACATGTTCTAACCGGATGTTGCCATAGCGCAATGGCTAACACGTTTGCTTGCCAATGGAGAGTTACCGTTCTACATGTATGGATGGAAGCAGTTGATGAAGAAATTATGACAGAGCAGGTTCATGTAACAGTTAGTTTGAGACAGTTGGTTAGTTGACAAATCATCCTCACTGTACATGGAACCATTCAGTCCATAAGTGCTCGGATCACCTCAATAAATCCCGCAGCGTGTAGCAGCTAATGACAATAGTTCTGTGTCGGTTTATTAATCTTCCTTGGCTTCTTGCATTGTGTTCTTATTTGGCTACACCTCTTTTAATTTGCTGTTCTCGCAGTCTGACCATGGTTGTAGATTTACAGTCGTCACTTGGTTCTCGCAAACGAATTACTTCTCGCAGAGCAGTGGTTCTCAACCTTTTTTTGGCCCATGCCCCACTTCACCATATTTTGAGAATGTCATTCCTCCCCTTTCGTATGTCGTCCCTATAAATCCCCCCCCCCCACCCTGCCCCTACATAGTATACGTAAAAATGGAAGCTAACTTTAATAACATATACTAGAACAAGAGAAAATAAACCACCTCCAAAATGTTTCAGGGCAAATTGGTCTCCAAATGAACACCACAAAAACAAAGACTATTGATCTTACCAACAGTTCAGATGACACTAAATTGAACAGCTACGTCCTTGAAAAAGTCAACAGCTTTATATACCTAGGAAGCAAAATGACATCTACAGGGGACTCAACACCAGAAATATCATCTAGAATCGCACTGGCATCTAGTGCCTTCAATAAACTGTCAAACATCTGGAAGTCAAAGACACTCAGCAAACACACAAAACTTAAAATCTTCAACTCTTGTGTGATTCCAGTGTTAACGTATGGATGTGAAAGTTGGAAATCAACGGTAGCTTTAGATAAAAAATTAGACAATTTTTGAGAACAAATGTCTTAGAAGACTTCTAAACATCCACTGGACAGACTTCAGAACCAATTCGCAAATAAGACAAGAGACTAAGCAAGATACAGTATCCAATTTCATAAGAAGACGCCGTTGGAACTACATCGGCCATGTACTCAGAATGGACAAGTCAAGACTCCCCTACCAAGCCCTCATATGGTCACCAGTAGGGAAAAGACAACGGGGAAGACCAAGAGAGACCCTGCGTAGAACCATCATTAGAGAAGGCTCATTCAATGGCCAAGTAAATATCCAAGATCTACAACAGGTATCAGCGAACCGCCAAGCATGGAGAGACAGGACTTCTGCCCTATGCGCCGCCTTAGGCTCAAGAGGAAAGACTAACTAACTAGAACAAGTTTAGACGTCTACATAAAACGTGATTTGTGGGTATACTTACGTTATAAGACGAATATCAGAAGGGCGAGGAGTACAGAACAGTAAAGTATGGAGGGAAAAGCAATATCAAGTAATCGGTTCTTGTATTAACGCGATCTTGAAATAATCTTCATCTACCCCCCCCCCCCCCCTTTCCTCCCATGGAAACCCTAAAATTCCCCCCTAGGGGGAAATTCCCCACCGGTTGAGAACCACTGTCGTAGAACATTCAGTATTGTCCATGGCGAAAGTTTGAGACAGTAAAACGATAAGTTATAAACAAGACAGAATAAACAAAAACTTGTCCCGAAGCAGGAACTGATTGGTCTGTGATGTGATAAGACCATCACTTTTGTAGGCCTGAAATGCACAGAGTAATAGGAGGCCGGTCTTTTCCTCTGTTGGCGGACGACGATTGCTAGCGTTCAGCCCTCTCTCGGCCGCGCTCATGACATTGTCAGCGTAGTCCCCTATCAGCTTACCTAATGCGCCCACCAGGACAGAACAGGTTAATGTTTTAAACAAAAACTGCCTGGTTTGGAGTTGAGCTCCTCTTTCCGTGTTCGGCCGTGCGAATCCCCTTCTGGGCGGGGATTGTTTTCGTTCAGATAATGTGGAGAAGGAGTTTACAGACGTGTGAGATGAATGTGAAATGGCATACAATGCTCCTGGATTGACGGGGCTGTGAAGACCAGGTTAAGGCTAAGGAGCGGTGAACGCATTTCCCACTTCTGGCACATAGCGTGTCGAGGGTTCTAAATCAGCCGCAGACGATTCAGAAGTAGACCGCTTAGCGTTATTTTCACTGTATTGGCGTTGGTCGTTCAGAAAGCAGTGCCAAAATACTGAACGTAAAAACACTGCCTTGTAATTCACAAACAGCCCCAAAAATATGCTGGGGTTGATTACAGTGTCATGCAACTAACTATAACTGACCTAGACTTTGACCCAGGCTAAGAAGAAATAGATTCAGAGGTATTGATCTGCACTCAGAGAAATAGATCAAAAGAAATATTGATTGCAGGAAACACTCCAGACAGTATCAAAATTGAAAACTGTGGTGACCACACTAAGATTTGAACCTGCCGCAACCAAATGATGACAGCGCCTCCCTGAAGGAACAAGTGTGCTTCGACGAGGTGAACAAGTGGTGAACTAGAACAGGCGCGATATTAACCATACCATCACCAAGTGCTCACTGGTCTAAATATAGGGCTAGTAACATATACTCAACACGCATCAGGGTCTGAAAAAGGTTCCTATTCATTACATTAAAAGTTAATTGCATGTCCTTTGCATGATGTTGCAATCAAACCCAACATTTATTGGCTGCTTGTGTGTGATTTACTGGGCAATTTTACATTCTGTAATTGATCATTGTTTTATGGGCGGGCGACGCTACATACCGTTGGAATCAAAGCAGGCTTTCGTATCGCCCACGGTTGATTACGAACCGTCGACTTGGTGTGTCGGGGAATTGTGAAACTATTTTTCGCCATCTGCTGAGCCACAGACGCCGGTTTACGTCACCGTTACTTTATTATAGCAGTCGGGTAAATTAAAGGGAAAAGCGTTATGGGACGGCAGTTGAGAATATGAGATGTTACTGTGCCAAGTGGGGGTTATAGCGCTAGGTTTTATTAGAAGGCAGCATGTCAAATGGTTAGGCCATATAACTAGGCTACCAACTAACAGTATACCACAAAAAGCAATGATGTACATACCAAATGGAAGCAGAAGAAGAGCCGACCACGATTGACAGAAGGAATAGCAGAGTCCATGGGAATCTCGATACACGAAGCCCATAAGCGGGCGCTCTCCCGCTGTTTATACTTCACCTCAACACCGCAAGGCACAAGAGGAACATGATGAGATGAGATTAGTCTGTACCATAGCATGGAAAGATGTCAGCAGACACACTGGTACACGGTACAAGTGGATGAGAGTTGTGTAAAAGGCACTTGATGCTGCTGGTGATTATACACACTGAGATCTCATATCATAGATGATTCTTCCAGTCGTAAAACTCGTCTCGTAAGGCATTACATTTTCTTTTTACTTTAACACTGCTTGCTATTTTAAGCAAAACAACTTAAAGCAGTGAACGCTGGGTATGTTCACAACAGACAATGCATATGCTATTGTTGTTGTTGTTGCTGCTGCTGCTGCTGCTGTTGTTGTTGTTGTTGCTGCTGCTGCTGTTGTTGGTGTTGTTGTTGTGGTTGTTGTTGTTGTTGTTACTGCTGCTGTTATAACAATTATCATTATTGTCATTCTTATTATTGATGGTGTTCATGCCCCATGAATAGACGCATGGTAAACGTAGATCGCGTAAGAAGAATTGGAAGAAAATGTATGGTGTTATCCTTGTCATTGTGTCATAACTGCAACCATATGTTACTGTCTGCACAGAACGGCTCAGAAACAACAATTATCCTGAATTTCCCGATAGAAATCATGTTACTCGTGGTAGTTCAACTACAGATTGAAATACAGAATGATATTGATTTTGAAGTATTTTCCTGCAGGAGTTTCACAGCGGAAACAAATGTATGATTGCCAACGCTGCACAGTTTAAAATTGATTTCACTTGTAAATACTAAATCAGAGTTGCTGCACGAGCATGAAAAAGAGCGTGATCGTGAAAATAGAAATCGCATCAATATTGATCTACAATTTACTAGAACTCGGGTGTTTTTGAGAAATTGTGGCCTTCATAATAATATTGTGTCTGTTGAATATGAGAGATAACTCCCCAAGTATTGATTGGCATTCACAGATGAGATAAGGAAGTAGATAAGAGAGGACAAAACACTGCATTACAAGACTGTGTTATACTGCATGACAACGCTTTGTGTTGTACCACACGGCAAGACTGTGTTATACTACATGACAAGACTACGTGTTACACTGGGTTACAAGACTATGTGTTACATTGAATTACAAGACTATGTGTTACATTGTATTACAAGACTGTGTTACATTGTATTACATGACTGTGTTACGCTGCATTACAAGACTATGTATTACATTGAAGTACAAGACTATGCGTTACATTGTATTACAAGACTGTGTTACATTGTATTACATGACTGTGTTACGCTGCATTACAAGACTATGTGTTAGATTGAATTACAAGACCATGTGTTACATTACATTACAAGACTGTGTTACATTGCGTTGCAAAACTATGTGTTACATTGTATGACAAGACTATGTGTTACACTGTATGACAAGACTACGTGTTACACTGTATGACAAGACTATGTGTTACACTGTATGACAAGACTATGTGTTACACTGTATGACAAGACTATGTGTTACACTGTATGACAAGACTATGTGTTACACTGTATGACAAGACTATGTGTTACACTGTATGACAAGACTATGTGTTACACTGTATGACAAGACTATGTGTTACACTGTATGACAAGACTATGTGTTACACTGTATGACAAGACTATGTGTTACACTATACGACAAGACTATGTGTTACACTGTATGACAAGGCTATGTGTTACACTATATGACAAGACTATGTGTTACACTGTATGACAAGACTATGTGTTACACTGTATGACAAGACTATGTGTTACACTGTATGACAAGACTATGTGTTACACTGTATGACAAGACTATGTGTTACACTATATGACAAGACTATGTGTTACACTGTATGACAAGACTATGTGTTACACTGTATGACAAGACTATGTGTTACACTGTATGACAAGACTATGTGTTACACTGTATGACAAGACTATGTGTTACACTGTATGATAAGACTACGTGTTACACTGTATGACAAGACTATGTGTTACACTGTATGACAAGACTATGTGTTACATTGTATGACAAGACTATGTGTTACACTATATGACAAGACTATGTGTTACACTGTATGACAAGACTATGTGTTACACTGTATGACAAGACTATGTGTTACACTGTATGACAAGACTATGTGTTACACTGTATGACAAGACTATGTGTTACACTGTATGACAAGACTATGTGTTACACTGTATGACAAGACTATGTGTTACACTGTATGACAAGACTATGTGTTACACTGTATGACAAGACTATTTGTTACACTGTATGACAAGACTATGTGTTACACTATATGACAAGACTATGTGTTACACTGTATGACAAGACTATGTGTTACACTGTATGACAAGACTATGTGTTACACTGTATGACAAGCAACAACGTCCATGTGCCTGTGATCACCGCATTTTATACGTCTGCGTGCACAGAGAAAAGTGCGTCGAAGTCTCATTCGCCCGCGCTCATGGCACAATCAGGGAAGCCTTCTAGCCATGACACTAGCGCGCCGGGACGCAGTGTTTCCAAGGCACCAGGGCCGGGTTATATACTGGCCAAGACCTATTGACGCGCCCTCGTCGAGCGTCCTGGGCAACAGGTCCCTTCGGAGTCCTGGCTGAAGTCAGTAGGATCGCCGATTCCTCCGAAGTCGGAGAGTGTCTGCCTGCATGGCGAGGAACCACCAGTCTGCACACCAATAAGCCAGACATGGGACATCGGATACTCATGCAAACCTCAGGTCCTGTATGACATCACACTGATGTTGTCAACAGGATGTCTTCATCCGACATACAGGACTCCGCGTTGGAGCTCAAGCCAACGAACACAAGCAAGCAAGCAAGCACTAGCGCGCCTTTATCTAGTGCTATCCCTATGTTGCTATAGACCGGTCGGCATTCGCCGGGTGATGTGGTCGGTGTGTGTGTGTGTGTGTGTGTGTGTGTGTGTGTGTGTGTGTGTCTGTGTGTGTGTCTGTGTGTGTGTGAGAGAGAGTGTGTGTGTATGTGTGTTTTTTGTTTTTTGTTTTTTGTTTTTTTTAAACGTTAGGTTGGTTGATAGAACTTACTGATATTCATGATACTATGGCTTGAACTTGTGATATCCCTTTTCCTATCGACTGAATTTTGTGATATCCTTGTTCCTATCAATCGAATTTTGTGATATCCTTGTTCCTATCAATTGAATTTTGTGATATCCGTGTTACTATAGCTTTAACTTTATGATATCCATGTTACAATCGCTTTAACTTGGTGACATCCCTGTTACTGCCGCTTTAAATTTCTGATACCCACGTTACTATCGCTTGCCTGTCTCGATAGTGGTGCCTGTTGGATCCGCAACAATTTCGGGATAGTTTAATCCTAGCCGTGGGTCGACTCAACCTCATAAAAAATGTACCAGTCAATTTCCTGGGAATTGTCTGGGAAGGACAAGGGCTAGTGCTTTGTCTAGAATAAGTGGAAACGTAACACCCCACGCCACAACAATAGTATCGTCCATGGACGTATTTACTTGTGATACTGTTAAATTGGCTGACTGCATATGTTGCCCACCTTACACAGTTGTTAGCTAAGTTTCGTGATTAATCTGGCTAGGGATGGTACAGGGTGTATTTTTAATGACTGTGGGGTTTTTGAAAATATTGCCGTTCTAAGTTTTGTATTTACCTAGTATGCTGCATGAACTCCACAGAGGGCAAATACAAAACTTGGAACGGCAATATTTTCAAAAATCCCAGTCGTTAAATATACCCTATGTTTAGTTTAGTTTAGTCGACGGATCGACATCACGACCCATGGGTATAACTCATAACTGCTCCGTTCTACTCCTAACTCAAGCCTGAGTCCGGAGAATCTCAGCTTAGTGCACGAAGTCCGTAGCACCGGCGAGGAAAAAATACACCCTATATCGCAATGTTAGTTTGCCGCTACTCGAAGCGTGTGAAGATGCTAGGTTCCAAACTGTGCGTACATACAGCTTTCAGTTGTTCCAACTATAGTGTACTGTATCCTATAATTTCACTTTGTCCACATGTTTCTGTGAGTGCCAATCAATATTTATGAATCAATTGCGCGTGCTATTTCATGGCTCTGGGGGAGAAAGCCGTGGTAGCTTGGTCGTATTGAGCTTGCAGATAACGTGGTGTTGAGTTTATATAACATTTGACTTTTCACCGTTTGAGGTCTTGTTTATTCTCTAGATTATAACACCCTTTTCATGTTTTTCAATGTAATTTGGCTGATCAATTCTCATGTTAATTTCTGTTTCACTTCTGCCATCTTCTGTTATTACATAAAGTTAGTTGGATGTCCTTTACATGACGCCGCAATCAACTCCAGCATGTTTGGCTGTTTGTGATTTACCGGGTAATTTTTACGTTCGGTAGTTTGCCATTGGTTTCCGAACAACCGACACACTATTATAGAAATCAACGCAAAGCGTCTTCCAACTCGTCTGCGGCTGATTTTGAACTCTCGAATCTGTATGTCGGGTAATTGCCTAGATCTAGACTATGATAGCTAGTCTCCCTGACCTAGGAATTAAATTCTTTCTCCGTAATCTCGTATATTCTCGTGAGTAGCCTGTGCGAGAATCGGTAGCGGTTCTCGTCGCGTTGGTAACTTACGGGGTATGTGACCCGGTCGCTTAGAAATCAATGGCAAACTACTGAGCGTAATTTTGCCTAGTACATCAACAGCAGTGGAAAAATACTGATGTTGACTGCAACGTCCGGTAAGGGATATGCACAAGACTATGATAGTCTATCTGTTCTTCTGCATTAATCACTTTCTCCCAGAGGGCCTTCACCACATCTTCCTTATCGTGCATCAAATCACCCCTTAATGATGCGGCACCAGCCAATCTGTCTGCCTGTTCTTTTCCAACCACACCAGTATCCCGGAGAAAATATCCAGCGAAGTCTCACAACCCGCGCTCTCTGAATCGATGCAAGCCTCTCTGAACGAAGCATGCCGGTCTTCACCTTTGCCAGCATGCTTTGTGAATCAGTTACAATCACAACACGTGCATACATGTTGTTCTCCAACCAGCGGAAAGCTGCAGTAACCGCCTCCACCTCCATTCTTAGACTTGAGGTTGTGGTGTCATATGCCAAGATCTCCTTTACCAAACATTGGCCAGTTCCTTTTGCTATGAATCCCCAGGCACTTTTTTGCCACTTTCTGAATTATGCAAGCGTTTTTTATTTTCTCCTGAGAGATTACATGCGCAAAACAATAAGACAAAACGCATTTAAAAGAGAGAAAAATCTTTGTATTTGGTTTTCGAAAGATACTTGCCACTTAAGAAGCAACTTTGTTTGAGAATACAGGCAGAGAAAAATGTATACTGTTCAACAACAAACAAAAAAACGAAACACTATTGCAGTTTCAATTGCAAACTTGTACCTACATTTTATTGACGATGCTAATTCGCCCACTAAAGTCGTTTCTGGCGATGCCGGTCCGTAAGAGCAGGACCTCTGAAGGGTCTTCTAGCCCAAAGACCAGCGTCGTGCAGCCGGTTCCTGACCGTTTGATCTGAAATTCGACGAGCTCCTGGCATTGACTGGACTGTGGAGGACGCAGATGCAAATCGATTCTTAAGGTGACGCAGCCGTATGAAGCGGTCTTCAGCAGCAGTTGTGATCCTGGGTCTTCCACTGCGCGGCCGGTCTGCCACTGAGCCAGTTTCTTTAAATTGCCTTCAAAGGCGGCTAATGGTTCTTCGAACCACATTAAATTCTCTGGCTACTACACGTTGGCCGGCTTCCTGGCCTAGAGGTTAGCGACTTTTCTCCGTAATCTCGTATACTCTCGTAAGTAACGTGACGACGATGAGAATCAGCAGTGGTTCGAATCGCGTCGGTAACTTACGAGGGTATGTGAGCCGACCGCTCAGAAATCAATGGCAAACTACTGAGCGTAATCTTGCCAAGAAATCAACAACCAGCTGAAAGATGCTGATGTTGACAGCAATGTCCTGTAAGGGATATGCAAAAAAAAATTTTTAATACTACACGTTGTGACTGTCCAGACTATAAACGTCCAATGATGACGAGTAGATGTTCTGTAGTGAGATAGCCATACTTGCACATTAAATTATAAAATTTTCAACTGAATTTATTAAGGAGCGTCAATCTTTTATAAGCATTCAATAATATGGTAAGAGAGTTTTGTGTTCAGTACGTTTCACGGGATTACCATGAACTTGTCACGAGTTAGCCGGCTTCCTGGCCTAGAGGTTAGCGACATTTCTATACTCGTCTCGTATATAGTAACGTGACGACGATGAGAATCAGCAGTGGTTCGAATCGCGTCGGTAACTTACGAGGGTATGTGAGCCGACCGCTCAGAAATAAATGGCAAACTACTGAGCGTAATCTTGCCAAGAAATCAACAACCAGCTGAAAGATGCTGATGTTGACAGCAATGTCCTGTAAGGGATATGCAAAAAAAAATTTTTAATACTACACGTTGTGACTGTCCAGACTATAAACGTCCAATAATGACGAGTAGATGTTCTGTAGTGAGATAGCCATACTTGCACATTAAATTTTCAACTGAATTTATTAAGGAGCGTCAATCTTTTATAGGCATTCAATAATATGTTAAGAGAGTTTTGTGTTCAGTACGTTTCACGGGATTACCATGAACTTGTCACGAGTTAGCCGGCTTCCTGGCCTAGAGGTTAGCGACATTTCTATACTCGTCTCGTATATAGTAACGTGACGACGGTGAGAATCAGCAGTGGTTCGAATCGCGTCGGTAGCTTACGGGGTATGTGAGCCGACCGCTCAGAAAGCAATGACAAACTACTGAGCGTAATCTTGCCAAGAAATCAACAATCAGCTGAAAGATGCTGATGATGACAGCGATGTCCTGTAAAGGATATGCAAAAAAAAATTTTTTTTTTCGTCACGAGTTATTGTCAATCATGTTTTTTTTTACCTTGACCTCTTTTATGACCTCACGAATCACGAGGTGAGTACAATTCGGGTAACCACGAGAAGTTAATGACCAGATGGACACAGTCGATAGGTTGACTGATGTCCACTCGGCGAATATCTTTTATAAAAGTAACACCAAAAATGTTGCGGTTTTTTTTTTACAGTATATGTAGGCTCAAAACAGTTTTTATGTGTGCTACGTATACTATAAAAAGGCATTCGACAGAGTTAGGGGAGACTGGGGAGAAATGGACATAGGGGAGAAATGGACCACCCCCTCTCTGGCCTCTGGCTGTGATGCAATGAAAGTGAAACCATAATAAGTTTGTTTTCCACATCAAACATAGTCCGAATTTTTCATTTGCCATCGACTTCCCGCACAGGTCGTTCCCACGCAAAGTTTGAAAAATTTTCTGCACTAAAGTTTCTTTTTCCAGTTCCAGACACCATCGTAAAGCAGACGCATAGTCAGGAATCAGGACAAGGTAATTACGTTAATATCTTTATTTACTTGTTATTTAAGAGTTCATATAAAAAATATAGCATATAATATTAGATTTAAGAGACTTTATGGCTGAATAATTTAATACATTGATGGGGGAGAAATGGACCGGTTCATTTCTCCCCATGGTTCATTTCTCCCCATAGAAGAAATTGACAAGACAGTCTGTTGTTATTAAAAGTGTTGAAGATTGCATTCGAATATCAGCATTATTGATTCTTTTTAATACTGGGGTCTAAATCTAGACCAATAAAACTGTTAACAAATTTGATTTCAGTGATTTATTAAAGATGCACGCCATTCGTGCTATGATCAGTATTTCTTTGCAAATGATAGGCCTACCATTCTAAATGTTATATAATTCTGTCACTCTTTTGTTTCAGATGCCAAGATTGTACATCAGAAACACCAACAAGGGTCTCGTTACGGAGGAACGTATGAGAGAAGCTGTTAATGCTGTGAAAAATGGAATGAAAGTGAGGAAAGCTGCAAGGGAGTACGGCATTGCTCGCTCTACCCTCAATAACAATCTTACAAAAGACAGAGAAGGAAATGGTCTGCCTACTAGACTCGTACCAAATTATAGGCATAGCCTTGTTTTCACAGCTAAGCAAGAAGCTGATTTTGCTAGTTACTTGAAAGATTGTGCAAGAATGTTCCATGGACTCACAACTAAAAACGTTCGTATTTTGGCGTACGAGATGGCGAAAGTCAATAACATTGCACATCCTTTAACCTGGGATGAGCAAATGATGGCAGGGAATGACTGGCTTTGTGGATTTTTGCGACGGAATCCCGAGCTGACCATAAGGCAACCTGAGGCAACATCTCTGGCTAGAGCTACAGCTTTCAACAAACATAATATTTGCACCTTCTTCAACATTGTGAAGGAAACCATTACAAAACTAAATGTGAGTGGAGCTCAAATCTACAATTTGGATGAGTCAGGTCTGACCACTGTACAGAAAGTGCCAAAAGTAATTGCCCCACGAGGAGTAAAGCAAATAGGCCAGGTGACATCCAGAGAAAGAGGAGAACTGGTCACAATCTGTTGCATTGTGTCAGCTGCGAGTCACATTATCCCTCCAGTTTTTGTGTTTCCCAGAAAAAGTTTTAAGAATGTTATGCTTGCTGGAGCACCTGAAGGTTCCCTTGGCCTTGTGAATGAATCAGGTTGGATGACCCGTGATAATTTCGTCAAAGTTATAAATCACTTCATTAAGCATTCAAGACCTTCCAAAGACTTCCCTTTGATTTTGATCTTGGACAATCACGATTCCCACATTTCATTTGAATCACTTGAACTGTGCAAGAAAAACAACATTCATGTGATCACGTTGCCACCACACACCTCATCTAAAACTCAGCCCTTGGACCGTTCAGTTTTTGGACCCATGAAGTCGGTCTACAACAATGCGTGTGATTCATGGATGATGAAAAATGTTGGGACACCACTGACAATCTATCAAGTTGCAAATCTAGGAGGCCACGCTTTTCTTAAAGCGGCAACTCCCATTAACATTCAATCAGGCTTTGCAGTGTCAGGTATTTGGCCCTTTAACGAAGATGTTTTTACAGAAGATGATTTTATGCCTTCAGAAATAACGAACAGGCCCATCAGCAAGGACAGTGAAAATGCCACTTTAGAAAGCAATGAACAGACAGGATCAGCATCTCCACATTGTGGTACCAGCACAGATCAAACTGCACAAGGATTTCATGAAAATCAGAAAGAGTGTAATGTTGAGAACCTTGTAGATAACTTGCAGGAAATATCAGGGAGTCTTCAACATAAAGCTACTTCTTCCTTTACTTCGCCTCATGTTTTCAGAGGACTACCAAAAGCTGGTCCGCGAAAAGATTCAAATAATATGAGGAAAAGAGGAAAAACTATGCTGGCTACTTCTACGCCAGAAATGGATCGAATTAGGGAAAGAGCGGTGATGAAAGAAAAGGCAGCAAAAGTTCCACCCAAAAAGGCAAAGAGACAGCTGCTGAAAGAACTTGATGTTGATTCAGATCCAGAAACTGACATTTCGTTTTGTGATGACACAGATTCTGATGTTTCATTAGGTGAAAATGAGGAGTGTACGGTTAGCTTGACTGGTGTGCGTGAGGTTTTTGAAGGCCAGTGTGTGCTATGTGAATATGGAACAAAGAAGACTTGTGTTTACTATGTAGGAATTGTACATGTAGACATTGATGATGATGGTGATGTTGAGGTAGAGTTCTTGCGCAAGAGTGAGAAGGTTGCTGGTAAATTTGTTAAGCCTAAGGTAGAAGATGTCGCCAGTGTCTCAATTACATGTATTAAAGCACAGCTTACTAGATCTACAATCACTGGAGCCACTTCTAGGACCAAAGATGGCTATGTCTTCAAAGAAAGTCTTGCAGGCATAAATGTTCGATAAAACTTTATATTAGATTAATATATCATATTAAACTTTTTTACTGTCGCTTAAAATAATAAAAAAAAACTGCAAATATCCTTTTAATGATTATTTATTTCTTATAGCAATATGGATGAGTATACCAGCTCCGTGGCCGAGGGGTTAGCAGCTTTGTCCGCTAACCCCGAATACTCTCGTCACGTGACGCGACGAGAATTAGCAGTGGTTCGAATCGCAAAAGTGACTTATGAGAGTATGGAGCCGGTCGCTCAGAAAGTCGTGGCGTGCTGATGAGCGTAATCTAGCCTAGGAATCAACATACAGCTGAAAGATGCTGGTGTTGACCGCAATATCCTGAAACAGGATGGAAACGCGGAAAAAAAAAAAAAAATATGGATGAGTTGTTGCTGCTTTTTTTTAAAAAAAGGTCCATTTCTCCCCACTATGGTCCATTGCTCCCCACGTGCTGGTCCATTTCACCCCAATGGTGGTCAATTTCTCCCCATGTTCATATACATTTTTGAAATGCATTTTGTAAAGAAACATATAGAAATAGATTGCTAAATGTTTTCCCCTTTTAAGATAAATGAATGTACAACATTTTAGTCATGGTTTTGTTATGTTTCGATAAAATCTGTTCCGGTGATGAGCAAAAATTGAAAACTACAAAATTGCTGGTCCATTTCTCCCCAGTCTCCCCTACCCCCCAGAATAAATGCATTCATGAAAGAAGTACATGTCAGAGACAAAACCAGCGGATTAATACACAAAATGCACAGTAAAGCGGTAGTAGTGATGAACTCTGTTCTAGGCCTTAAGGTGCGTTGGGTATGTGGCGTTAAATAAGTTATTTACATGTCCTTTACTGGAGGTTGCAGTCAACACCAATATTTTTCGGCTGTTTGTGATTTACTGCCGTCTCCTTGGTCTAGGCGTTACACGACTTTCTCCCTAATCCCGTATACTCTCGTGAGTAGCGTGACATGCGTGAGAATTGGTAGTGGTTCTCTCCGCGTCGGTAACTTATGCGATATATAAGCCAGCCGCTCAGAAAGCAATGGCAAACTACTGAGCATAATCTTGCTAAGAAATCAACAATCAGCTGAATGATGCTGATGTTGACAGCGATGTCCTGTAAAGGATATGCGAACAAATAAATGTTATTTACTATGCAATCTTACGTTAGGGAGCTTGTCATTGCTTTCTGAACAACCGACGCCTCATACTGTCGAAATCAACGCAAAGCGACTCAGTATTTCGAGAATCATAAAACTGCGTTTCACTAACCCCTTTATCACACACGCCGACAGTATATGGTGTATTCCCATACTCGTATACACCAATCAGCACTCGAGGGGAGGGTGATCAGCACACGCCAATGATATATGGTGTAGTCATATACTTGTATACACCAACCAGCACTTGAGGTGAGTGTGATCGGCATCTCGCCGACGGTACATGGTGTAGTCCCATACTTGTATACACCAATCAGCACTCGAGGGAGAGTGTGATCAGCATCACGCCAAGGCTATGTGGTGTAGTCCCATACTTGCATACACCAATCAGCACTCGAGGGAGAGTGTGATCAGCATCACGCGGGCGGAATATAGTGTAGTCCCATACTTGCATACACCAATCAGCACTCGAGAGGGAGTGTGATCAGCATCACGCCCACGGAATATGGTGTTGTCCTATACTTGTATACACCAATCAGCACTCGAGAGGGAGTGTGATCAGCATCACGCGGGCGGAATATGGTGTAGTCCTATACTTGCATACACCAATCAGCACTCGAGGGGGAGTAATGTGATCAGCATTTATCCGACAATACATGGTTAGTCCCATACTTGTATACACCAATAAGAACTCGAGGCGGAAGGGGGTAGGGGGGTGTGATCAGCATCACGCCCAGTCTTTACTTTCCAGAAGATTTTCTGGTACCCATTTTAGGCGGATCGACCTGGCCATCGAGAACAACACAAACTTTTACAGGAAGCACAAGCAACAGTTAGTACAAGGAGCGTGTCTCCCGTCTCTTATAGACCTGGCAGTCGAGAACAACATAAACTTCTACAGGAAACACAAGCAACAGTTAGTTCAAGGAGCGTGCCTCTCATCTCTTATAGACCTGGCAGTCGAGAACAACACAAACTTTTACAGGAAGCACAAGCAACAGTTAGTTCAAGGAGCGTGTCTCTCATCTCTTATAGACCTGGCAGTCGAGAACAACATAAACTTCTACAAGAAACACAAGCAACAGTTAGTACAAGGAGCGTGCCTCTCATCTCTTATAGACTTAACGAGAGATGTGAGACATGGGCGTGTATTATTCCCATGTCTGTTCATTATTTGTGCACAGAATATACTCAAACATATAGAGAGACAACTGCATGTCAACATTAGTGGAACATCAATAAACAATGTAAAATTCGCAGACAATAAAGTTCTGTTGACAAAACACGGGTTTAATCATAATTAGTAAATCAAATACAAACAAAAGTAGACAATGAGAATGCTTTATTCATAAATGTAAGGGCAAACAACTTAAGGTATCATCACGTGCAAGCTTTCGCCACGGCCCGCCTGAAAACTCTCGGTCCCTTGCCAATTCCCTTTCCTCATATACTTTCACGCACAATGTCTCTAATGTTCTTTGTCCACCTTTTACTGTTTCTATTGCCACTGTGAGTATCTTGTGTGCATAATATGATAGTTTCCACCTTCCTCTTCTTCGTTCACCCTCAGACATGAATATAAATACATGCAAAGAAAGCAGCAGTCAACGTAAGCTCGTTGACATTTCAATAGAGTTTGTCTCCAAATGGAGAGAATGAAGGCTAAAATAGTTTTTTCTTTTCAACATTTGTTGGACACTCCTGCAACAAATAGTTAGCTGTCATTTTACCAGTTCCAAAGTTACGTTCATCCGTATCTCCTATCTTTATTTTATTAAACACGTGGTAAATCAGCCTGTTGTGTCCGGTCCGAAGTCTAAAGATTGTTATTTGTTCTTTTCGGTTGAGTTGGTTTCTCTTTGGTCTCCACATTCGCGAGGCTTTAGACTACGTCCTCAGCCTGTGAGAGACTTGGCAGCACACCGCCTTGTGTTAGTTTTCATATAATGATGTGTTTTCTGGTTCGTTCAGAAAATAATGGCAAACTACTGAACGTAAACATGCCAAGAAATCACAAACAATAATTAAAAAATGACGGCGGCGTCCTATAAAGGATGTACAGTTATCTTGATGTCAGCCTTGAGCAACCTGTACAGCTGACAGACTGAGTATCCTGCTCCATGACAATCTCGCTAACAGCCATGAAAATCTCGCTAACAGCCATGACAATCTCGCTAACAGCCATGAAAATCCCAGATCCACCCACTTGTCTAGAAAGATACCACCAAGACAATGATTACAATGAATTTGAAGACACCGGAACTGTTCAATAGTTTTGAGTCTTCTTCTTATAGTCCTCGCTGTGTGGCGTTGGTAATCATGTCTGTCCACAGCCTTCTTTCTCGTATACTGTCAATAATTACTGATACTGAGTGTGATATTTCATATTCTTCAGTCATCACAGCTTTTCTACAACAATGCGCAAACATGATTAAAACGAAGCCATAAGAAATGTTTACACCACTATTAATAGCAAGGAACGTTCTAGAAAATTTTTGACATTGCGTGAGTTCACGCAGGTTCTTCTGAACGAACCAGGTCTTAGTCAGATATGACTGAGCTACTGTATAACAGTAGACAGTACTAACGAACCAGGTCTTAGTCAGATATGACTGAGCTACCATATAACAGTAGACAGTACTACCTGCTTTCTGTTAGCGCCGAACTTTGCGCAGCGCTTACCAAACCTGACACCCCACATTGTGCCAATGGCTTCGGGCGAAAGAGCGCAATTGGGAGGGTACAAGCCTTACCCTGGTGCGAGGACAAGCAACCTAACGACAAATTGTCATGGCAGGGCAGACCAGGCCCTAAGCCTTGGTTCGCGGCTGGTCTAGGATCGAAGCTCCGACAGGCGGACAGTTAGAGCATTGCTTTACTGATCCGGCAGCTTCTGCAGCTTGTCTTGTTCCAGATGTAGAGGTGTTATCTTTCCTCTGGAGTGAACTAGGCAGGCCGAGAGAGGGATCGTGCTGCATGGGCAACACATGATCTCTATAATCTAGCCCAGGCTTTGTGCTATGGAGAGGCAATAACTCCATCCCTGGTCTTAACGGGTCTCGGAATCAAAGCGAGAGGCAATTGTTATGGGTTATAAGTCTCTGTCAATTGGCGTAGACATGGGGCGCCACAAGCAACAGTTAGTTCAAGGAGCGTAGACATGGGGCGCCTCTGACGGCGGGAGACACCTGCAGGTGTCACTGATCAGCTACCGCCCGCCTCAAGCTGGGCAGCCCCCGGCCAATTGGGGGTTGATCCGCCACAGCCTGCCTGCTTCAATGGGTGCTTGGGGCTAGGACAAAATCTGAATCGCAGGCTATAAAACCAATGCACCAGGTACTAATTTTTAAAAAAAGAACAACAGAAACCTCAAGCTACAGCTTGCAACCTGGAACGTGAGAACCATGTGTACAGGATTTTCCACTGACTTGACCAATATTGACGATGTGAGAAAAACGGCTGTGATTGATGCCGAACTCTGTAAAGGGCAGGCAGAAAAAAGGCAACACGGTGTGGGCTTTGCAGTGAAGAATTCGCTACTGGGAATGATTGAAATTCCAGCAGGAGGAAATGAAAGATTATTATCCCGGCGCTTGGCAACTGCTTGTGGGTTTGCCACCATTATTACTGCATATGCACCGACACTCGATTCCTCTGATGATGTGAAGGATTCGTTCTATGAGGAGTTAGACTCCGTGATCAAGGCAGTTCCAAAATCTGACTACATTTATATGCTCGGTGATTTCAATGCTCGTGTGGGCAAGGATTCGAGTTCATGGCCAGTGTGCCTTTGAAAACACAACATCGGTCGCATGAATGAAAATGAGCAAAGGCTGCTGGAGCATTGCACCAGAAATGACCTATGTATTACAAACTCCTTTTTTAAAACAAAAGAGCTGCATAAGGTCACATGGAAACATCCAAGATCCGGCCATTGGCATCAGCTGGACTTCATCATCACACGGAGACAACATATGAACCATATATCATTGACTCGAAGTTACCACAGTGCTGACTGTGATACGGATCATTCTTTGGTTGTTGCAAGGGTTAGACTGAGACTAAAGAATCTACACAGCTAAACACAAATCTAGCCCCAGAATTAATATTATTAACACTCACGATCCTGAAAAGTGCTTTCAGTTTCAACAGCAACTTGAAGACGCTTTCACTGATACACCAGAAAATTGTACAATAAATGAAAAGTGGGGTCAACTTAAGAAAACTCTTTATAAAACTGCCATAGGGGTTTACGGCACTGTGGATCATAAGAGGCAGGACTGGTTTTTGCGGCAACCAGCTAGACTCTGCAGCACTTGATTGATAAGAAGAAAATGGCTCTCTTAAGAAACAAGGAAAGACCAACTCGTAACACTCTGAGTGAGCTAAAGCAAGCTAGGAAGGATGTGCAAAAGGCTGCCAGGCGGTGTGCAAATGATTATTGGATCAAGTTATGTGAGTCCATTCAAATCGCAATTGTTAAGGGAAACATCAGAAGCATGTATGAAGGAATAAAGAAAGCCTGTGGTCTAATGGTCAAAAGAAGTGCACCATTGAAACCTAACTGGAGAAATCATAACTGATAAGAAACAGCAGATGGACAGATGGGTAGAGCACTATTTGGAGCTTTACTCGAGTGATACCAAACTAGCGGATGATGCCCTCAACGCCATAGAGGCTCTACCAACTCTTAACCACATGGGCACACTTCCCACCATAACAGAAGTGCTATAAATCAACTTGCATCTGGCAAGGCTCCAGGTAAGGATGGGATTCCAATAGAGGTTATCAGAAGTGGGCAAGACACACTCACTCTACAGGTCCACCAGCTAATAGAGCTATGCTGGCGAGAAGGACAAGTCCCACAGGATTTCAACGATTCAAGCATCATAACACTGTACAAGAACAAGGGTGATCGGAGCGACTGCAACAACTATAGGGGTATCTCACTTCTGTGTATTGTTGGAAAAGTATTTGCCAGAATGTTTCTGAACAGACTTCAAGTCCTAGGAGATCAAGTCTACCCCGAATCACAGTGTGGCTTTCGACAGAACCGGTCTACCATTCATATGATATTCTCATTGCGATAAATGCAAGAAAAATGCCGTGAACAGAACCAACCACTGTTTATTGCCTTCATTGACCTCACAAAGGCATTTGATTTGGTCAGTCGTGAGGGTCTGTTCAAGGCACTAAAGAAGATTGGCTGCCCACCAACTCTTCTGTCCATTGTGGAATCGTTCCACACAGGCATGAAGGGTATAATCAAGTTTTACGGTGCAACTTCTGAAGAGTTTGAAATCAAGAGTGGAGTTAAGCAAGGTTGTGTACTAGCTCCCACCCTCTTTGGAATATACTTTTCACTTCTACTGAAATATGCCTTTCGTGATCAGGATGGTGGTATATACATTCACTCACGCTCAGATGGCAGACTCTACAATGCTCAGAGATTGAAGGCCAAGATCAAAAATAGGAGGCTACTGATCAGAGAGTTGCTTTTTGCAGATGATGCTTCAGATACGGCCCACTATGAAGAAGAATTGCAATGTCTACTATCTGCATTCTCCAATGCTTGTTCTGAATTTGGTTTAACAATTAGCAAAAAGAAGACACAGATTATGTCACAAGGTGCACATGGGGTACCATCAATCTTTATTGACGTCGCCGAACTAGAGATGGTGCACCATTTTACATATCTAGGATCAGAGGTAAATAGCAAATTATCCCTAGATCAGGAAATCAACATCCGGATTGGTAAGGCAGTAACAACAATGAATAGGTTAAGAAAAAGAGTCTGGGAGAACAGGAAGCTTACTGCCAAAACAAAAGTCTTTGTCTATTAAGCCTGTGTCCTTAGTACTCTTCTCTATGGCACTGAAACCTGGACAACTTACTCACACCAAGAGAAACGTTTAAACAGCTTTCATATGCTGTGTCTGCAAAGAATTCTTGGTATTAAGTGGCAAGACAACATCACAAATACTGAGGTATTGGAAAGATCATGTTGTGTGACGGTTTATTCCATGCTCAGTCTTCGTAGACTTAGATAAATAGGACATCTTAGGAGGATGGATGGTGGTAGAATACCAAAGGACATCTTTTTTTGGTGAATTACAGATGGGTAAGAGATCTCAGGATCGGCCTCTACTACGATACAAAGATGTGTGTAAGCGGGACATGATTGATACAGGCTTTGATAATGCACAGTGGGAGCAAGTCGCTGCTGAACGTGTTGCATGGAGGGCAAACATCAGAAGTGGAATAAAGACAATGAGAAAATTATTGCAGATAAGTCACACACCGAGCGTGTGAGACGTAAGATGGTGCATGATGGTGGAAATGACCACGTGTTCACATGCACCCACTGTGAACGAACATTTACAGCGCGAATTGGCCTTATCAGTCACATTCGCTACCGCCATAGGTAAAAGTTATTATGCCTTTTTAAAGCACAAACTATCGTCTGTCAAGACGGCAAGGTGCCAATGCCATCTAGAATATTTTTGACATTGCGTGAGTTCACGAACACAGTAAAACGATTGGATTAACTATGACGTCATTGGCGTTACCCAAGCTGAACGAAAGTACAGGGAAATGTTTAAACTTCATTTCTTTGCCCAGTACTGGAGAGAGACACGTGTCAGGATTTATCATGTACATTTCTGTACTATTTTGTACATTTTAGTACTAAGTCCTTTTTCTGTGCTCTCTGGGATCCAAGGTTGGTTTATCATTTCAAACATTTTTTGACGATACTGATGAAAATATTGTAAGGTAGGTATCGTGTGATTTTATATGTAAACGTGTGCCGATGTAACAATTTTGTTTCATTGAGAAAATATGAACTGATTTCTTCGCTCGCTGAAAATCGACTTCTGCAAAGTGGCAAGCCGGGCTCCGTGGCCAAAGGCTTCCGAACGCGGTTCGTGGGGCGCTTACCAGGCGTTCGGAACTCAGCTGCGACCTATTTGTGCAGCAGACCTTGTCGCGTTGTGCTATAACGTGTTGGTATGGGAGCCGGTCGTTCAGAAAGCAAGAGCAAACTATTGAACGTAAAACTTGCCAAGTGCATCAACAGCAGCTGAACAAAAATACTGGTGTTGATTGCAACGCCCTGTAAGGGATATGCAACATTTTTTTTTAAAAAAGAGTGACAATGCTATGTCAACTGATGATTTTCCATGCTCAAAATCTCATCTCTTGTGAATGCAATTTCCAAATGCTATAGGAGTTTCTGTGGCTATAAATACCCATTATTAAACTTTATTCCTTGTGCTATAGAGATTCGCTATAAGTGCTCATCCTTGGCTGTTAGAACCATGTTCTTGATGACTGCATTTCATAAGAAGTCTTCTTTATGCTGTAGAGACTGCTCTTATAAATTGCTTTCTTGAACTCATGTGCACTTATTCAATATTCAATGGAATATCCAATTCCACACATCTTTTCTTAAATATGTCCTGAGAATATTAGATTGAGTGGTGTACTTTTTGTCTGAGATGATTACTCATGTGAAAAGGAACAATAGTTAGATGGTGCATTATTTTGCAGGACGTTGCACTCAAGGCCAGCATGATTTCAGTTGCTGTTAATAACCTGACGGAATTTTACGTTCAGAGTTCTGCCAATTTTGAGTGAATGCCGTTTTATGCAGTAATGCAGTTTTACTGAATTTATAGTGCAACTGTTGTGTCTGTGAAAGAGACAGACGTTCGAATTGTATCTTTAACCCCTACTCAATGGAGACAAAATTACGTTCAAAGTTCGAACCTTTGTTGATATTATGAGATATCTATCTGAGGCCTCTCTCCATAATTCTTATGATCATGACTTTGTGAAAAGATATATGTGTTATTTCTGTTTATGAATGTATCACCTGTGAATGTTGCGTTGATGGTAATTTTGGGGAGTTACAGACATGACGAGAGATGATGAGATTTAATAATACGTTTGCCTTTCCCATGACGTCACTTACCTTATCATTGACGATCTGATCTGACCTGACGACCATACCTTACAATGACGTGTGTTTTATTCTGACGTCATTATTTCCTTATGAGGGTTCATCCCAACATGATGACTTTTCAGTTTATCATTAAAACGTCTTTATCTCTGCCGGGTGTCATTGTATCCTTTTGATAATTCGTCTTCTCCTTGACGTCAAATCAACAAGACATTATCATCCCAACAGACGTTTATCACAACAGATATTTATCACAACAGATGTTTATCACAACAGTCTTTTATCTCAACGGACGTTTATCTCAACAGACTTGTTGTCTACACATGATGTTAGTTGTCTTATTTTGACATATTTATCTCACCCTGGTGCTTTATTTTCTTATAATATCTTTATAATATTATGATGTTTTGCTCCATCATTTGTGTCTTTGTTTTTTGTGATGTTATTATATCATCATATCATTTAAGTATATTTTTCACGAATATAGCGGTTGGTTTTTGTTTCACATCACAAGAGAGCTAGGTGATTGGGTTTTGGCTTTTTTCGTCTTCATCCTAAAACTTGGCGTACTGGCTCGACTGCTGAAGACTGGTGAGATGTTGGTACCATGAACATCTATCATGGGAGCGGGTTTGTTTTTTTTCTTCATCGTGACCAATGATTGAGTGGTCGCCTTTGAACAGCTTAATAGCGGATCCTCGCCATTTTTATCAACCTCCAAACCTCATCAACGTCAGAGAGTCTCGTTTAAGAAGCTAAGTACTTGCCAAATTGTGATTTATGACATACACATACACTTTACTAATTTCAACACTAGTTATTCAGAAGGAATCATCTGCAGTTCACCCAGGAGGTTTTAACATGCTCTCATATGGTAGTTGAGGAAGAAGGATGTTCCAGCAGAACCAGTACATGAACACTTTCTGAAGCCTACAGGCAATCGACATAGTAACATTATTATTAGAAGCAACTAGATAGTGGAATAACATTTTTCGCAAGAGATATTCAACTCTTTGTTTGCTTTATATTGAAAAACATGGACACTGATTTAATTAAGGACCCTGATTTTTGTGATTAAAGGAATGATTTGTCATGTGGGGTGGTACCATGTGTGTAGTATATTTGTTGTTTTCATCAACAAAAGATCACTGATCTTCCTGCACCCCCAAAAAATATCCCAAATAGAGTTGTTAAATGAACCAAGAGTTTGAATCCATTTATTTGTTGATTATGTTCAGCATTATTGGTTGTTGCAATTTGTTACAATATACACATTACCTGTGCGGGCTGTTGGCTTGCCGACACTCCTGTCTATTCCATTGTTCACATAGGGCAGTGAGGAGCATTTTGTGTGATATTCACTGGCACAGGAACGAAGCAATATGGGGACGACCCGTTGCCATGAAGTTGGAACCGCGACTAACTAACTAACTGACTAACAACATACTTCTTCTTCTTCTGCTGCAGCGTTCCGAGCCATTGAGGTTCTTTGCTGCAGATAAAATCCTTCTTCATTCGTCTCTATGGTTGACCTTCTCTTGCCAGTCGTTGATTCCAAGTGCTTGTAGGTATGTACATATATTATCTCTCCACCGTCTTCTTGGTCTACCTCGGGGTCCACGGTCATTTATTTCCTGAGTGTAAGCGAGTTTTGTTTCCCTATTGTCTTCCATTCTTTCTATATGCCCCAGCCATTGTAGTCTATTAGCCGTCATGATACCAGTGATTAGCGGGGACTTATACACATTGTAATATTTCTTTGAGTGAGTTTCTAGTGGCTATGAGAATTCATGCGGTCAAACTTCATTTATAGAGTTAAGTATACTCCTCTTTGCCCCGGTAACTTCCTAAGACTCACGACGCCATGTAATAGGAAAGCCCATTTTCTTGTCGTATCTGTAGCTTGGGGATATGTTACTTAATTATCTTGATAATATTCTGGGGGGTTCGTGGACCATTCTCTGGCTTTCTTATATAGGCGGATTTCATCTTGTTTATATTTAACCCGGCCCCTTTCGACTTTAATTTTCTTCACGCCACACTGATATTCATCCATGCCACGATGTCTAATTGTGCAGTATCTTCTCTCTTGGTCTCCCTTTGCCTCTCCTACCCTCCAACTTTCCCGTTAAGACGATGTGCTTTATTTCCCAGTATAATTAATACGATAATGTGAGGCAGAAATAAGAAAGTGAGAAGAAATAATCAAAGTTACATTCAACATCATGAAAGAGCTTCTCACATCATAACAGTTTATTTATGAATTACATTTAATTATGAATTATCAAATACTAGCTGACACGGCCCGGCTTCGCCCAGACTCTGGTGGGGAGCATCTCATTTAATTCATATAAGTAGTCATATAAGCTCCCGTTCCCGACTGTCTGTCTGTCTGTCTGTCTATCTGTCTGTCTGTCTGTCTGTCTGTCTGTCTGTCTGTCTGACCCGGTCCAGCCCATGGTGGAGAGCATCTCATTTAAATCATATAAGTAGTCATATAAGATCCCGTTCCCGACTATCTGTATGTCTGTCTGTCTTGGGTAAATGGAGGAGGGAGGAGGAAGAGGGAGGTGGAGGAGGGAGGAGGAGGGAGGAGGAGACAGGAGGAATAGGAGGGAGGAGGAGGGATTAGGAAGAGGAGGGAGGAGTAGGGTGGAGGAGGAGGGGGAGGAGGAGGGAGGAGGAAGAGGGAGAAGGAGGGAGGAGGAGATCGCAGGAGGAGGAGGAGGAGGAGGAGAGGGAGGAGGAGGAGGGAGAGGGAGGAGGAGGGAGGAGGAGGAGAGAGTAGGCGGAGGGAGGAGGCGGAGGGAGCAGGAAGAGGGAGGAAGAGGGAGGAGGAGGAGGGAGGAGAAGGAGGAGGGAGGAGTAGAGAGTGGGAGGAGGGAGGAGGCGGAGGGAGGAAGAGGGAAGAGGGAGAAGGAGGAGGGAGGAGAAGGAGGGAAGAGGATGAGAGGGAGGAGGAGGAAGAGGGAGGAGGAGGAATGTGAAGGGAGGAGGAGGGAGGAGGTAGAGGGAGGAGGAGGGAGGAGGATAGAGGAGGAGGAGGGATGAGGAGGAAGAGGGAGGAGGAGGAATGTGAAGGGAGGAGGAGGGAGGAGGTAGAGAGAGGAGGAGGGAGGAGGAGAATGGAGGAGGAGGGATGAGGAGGAGAGGGAGGAGGAGGGGGAGGAGGAGGGAGGAAGAAGGAGGAGGGAGGAAGACGGATGAGGGGGAGGAGGGAGGGGGAGGAGGAGAAGGGAGGAGAAGGGAGGAGGAGGAGGGAGCAGGAGGAAGGAGGAGGGAGGAGGAGGAGGAAGAGGGAGGAGGAGGGAGGAGGAAGAGAGAGGAGGGAGGAGGAAGAGAGAGGAGGGAGGAGGAGGGAGGAAGAGATAGGCGGAGAGAGGAGGAGGAGGGAGGAGGAGGAGTAGGGATGAATAGGAGGGAGGAGAAGGGAGGAGGAGGGATTAAGAGAAAGAGGGGGGAAAGGGGAGAAGGAGGAGGGAGGAGGAGGAGGAAGAGGGATGAGGAGGGAGGAGGAGGGAGGAGGGAGGATGAGGAGGAGGGAGGAGGAGGAGGGAGGATGGTGAAGGAGGAGGAGGAGGAGGGAGGAGGGTGAAGGAGGAGGAGGAGGGAGGGGAAGGAGGAGGGAGAAGGAGGAGGAGGGAGGAGGGAGGAGGAGAACGTAGGTGGGGGAGGATGAGAAGGGAGGAGGGAGAGGGAGGAGGAGGGAGGAGGAGGAGAGAGGAGGAGGGAGGAGGTGGAGGGAGAAGGAGGAGGGAGGAAGAGGTAGAAGGAGGAGGGAGAAGGAGGGAGGAGGAGACAGGAGGAATAGGAGGGAGGAGGAGGGATTAGGAAGAGGAGGGAGGAGTAGGGTGGAGGAGGAGGGGGAGGAGGAGGGAGGAGGAAGAGGGAGAAGGAGGGAGGAGGAGAGAGGAGGAGGAGGAGGAGGAGGAGAAGGGAGTAGGAGGAGGGAGAGGGAGGAGGAGGGAGGAGGAGGAGAGAGTAGGCGGAGGGAGGAGGCGGAGGGAGCAGGAAGAGGGAGGAAGAGGGAGGAGGAAGAGGGAGAAGGAGGGAGGAGAAGCAGGAGGGAGGAGGAAGGAGGAGTAGAGAGTGGGAGGAGGGAGGAGGCGGAGGGAGGAAGAGGGAGGAGGAAGAGGGAGAAGGGAGGAGGAGGGAGGAGGTAGTAGGATGATTGATTGCCATCCCACCAGGTTAATATGTTATCGCGGACCTCAGAGAGAAGTGTCTATGTAGAAGACCATTTCCTGGACGTACGTATTTTGGGAGGGGGAGGAGGGAGGAGGGAGGAGGAGGAAGAAGAAAAAAAAACTACGACAGTTGGCATCTCTGGAATGAAAGGAAGGCGTGTAGAAAATTTCATCTCAATCGGATGGGCCGTTCGCGAGCGTATAAAGGACATACGGAGATACGCACATCCTTTTTTATATATAAGATTACATTTACTCTTTATATATGTATGGTGCAGAAACTGTTGTACATGCAAACTTCTGTTGTATTTTAAAAACTGGACCCAAAACAAGGAAACGTATCAGAATCTATTACTATAACCAGCATTGGGGCTAATGGGATAGTGAAACTGATTCACAACTGCCCGATATACCGAGTCGAGTGTTCAAATAAGCTGTGGGTGAGTTGGAAGCAAAACTCATTGCGAGGATCTATATGGTATGAGGCGTCGCCGGTTCATAAAGCAATGGCAAACTTAAAAACATGTTAGTTGCATATCGTTTACAGGACGTCGCAGCCAACCCAAGTATTATTTTTTTTTTTTTTTTTTTTGGGGGGGGGGGGGGGGGCTGCTTGTGATCTCTTGGCAAGTTTACGCTCAATAGTTTGCCATTGCTTTCTGAACGACTGGCACGCATACCATTTAATTTTAAAAAATCAACGCAAAGCGGTCTGCTGCCAAATCTCCCGCAGCTATGTTTCGAAGCGGTATGCGGGATTACGATCTGTGTCCGTAACCCCTTCGCCACACCGCCGGCAACGGCAAACTACTGAACTAAAATTGCCTAGTAAATAACCAACTAATGATGGCGTCAATTTCAAAATTCTGTAGAAGATAAGCAACAATTACTATAGATTATATTTGTGTCATACTGTTGAGAAATGGCAACAGAAATGATATATGGTGTCCAAACCAAACGGAAGCAGAGAAAGAGGCCTGCAAAGTAAAAGATGGACAGAAGGAATTACAGAGTCTATGGAAATCTCGATACATGAAACCCATAAACGGACACTCTCCCGCTGTTTATGCTTTACCTCGATACCGCAAGGTAGAGAAGGAACCAGATGAGATGAAATGACTGTTGAGATAGTGTAATAAATGGTGTGACGTACGGACTTCTGATACCCTATTATACATTCATCCACCGAGAAGTAATGTTACAGTCATTTGGTCCTTATGGGTGTTGGTGATGACAGCCATAATAAAAGTTGCCTCATGCACACTGCATATTCAGCAACATCCAGTGGTGTACCATGTGCAGAGCTTCCGCCCGATAACAATATTTCAAAATTCTTTCTCTCTCTCTCTCTCTCTCTCTCTCTCTCTCTCTCTCTCTCTCTCTCTCTCTCTCTCTCTCTCTCTCTCTCTCTCTCTCTCTCGAAATTTCAATGCTCAGTTAATGGACATTTAGGCATTAAACAGTTAGATATTAGTGACTCCTGCGAAAAAGTGAGAGATACTAAACGCAGACATGCCTCACATACCTTAAACGAATCCCACTACATCAAACGTAAATCATAAAGGGACATTTATTTTTAATAAAATAAAAATAAGTATACTACAACACAACGAATGACGTTTCGATTATACTTATCTTCCCCAGGAACAACACAAGCAGATCTACAGAAGAACATGAATTTAGAAAATTCTAATAACATTAAAACACAAACAGATCAAGTCTGGGCATGACCCGATGCTAGGCCTTTACACACTTTTCGTTGTTGGGAAGGAGGCGCAGGCGTGCAGTTGTGAAAGGTGCCAAATAAGACAATGAGGACCCGAAGGTGTGCAAACAGTTAGATATGGATATATGGAGGGAAGTCAGGAGTTATACAATAGCATCTACAGCAGTATTGATCCCCGCTGAACGGATGGATGCATCCCAAAGAGTTGATTAACTGGCTTTCAGTTTTAAGCCTAATTAAGCTGTTAGAAAAAGGTGGCTTTAATGCTGTAACCCATACATTATCGACTCCATTGTGATCATAAGAACTCAAATGGTTAGAGACAGGTATATCAGGGTTTTGAATTATAACCCTAAGCTGTTCCCTAATGGACATTTGCATTATAGTACTTGCTAATTTGATTATGCATCATATGTTTTCCAAAACTACCTTTTCGTTTGGCACTGAATCAGTTAATAACCAACCATCTTCAATGTGGAACTATTTTTTCATAGACCTGTTTATTCTCCTTTCCATCCAACGAATGTTATTACTTATTACTGTCTGTAACATTTCTATTCAATGGCGGATATGTGCTTGACAATGAAAAGGAGACACAATGGCAGCTTTGTTTGGTGAGTCTGTTTTCCATCTTACAGATGAGGTATCTTTGTCTTGGGACTATCTTGACCTTTTAGTACATATTGTTATAGACACCCGCAATAAACAAGTAAATTTAACGACATTTCCAACGATTTCTTTCGTCTTTATTCGGGCCACGCATATACAGACTTAAATTAAACAAAATCACACAGAAACATCTGATAGAGTTGTCAGGTTTTCTTCGAATTTATCAGGTTCGGGTGCCTTGCTAAATGCATTTGTCTTGACCACTTCGCTATTATGGGATAAAACCCGGTGCAGTGAAGTCGACCCTATCGACTTTTAAGCATTTACCTCATTGATATTGCCTAGATCAGCTTTATATATATATATATATATATATATATATATATATATATATATATATATATATATATATATATATATATATATATATATATATATATATATATATATATATATATATATATGACTGAGCTATCGTATTACAGTAGACTGCACTACCTACTTTCTGTTAGCGCCGATGTTGCACGGCGCTTACCAAACCCGAGACCCCAACATTGTGCCAACGGCTTCGAGCAGAGGATGGTAATTGGGAGGGTACAAGCCGTACCCTGACTCAATGTCATGGCAGGGCAAACCAGGCCGTAAGCCTTGGTTGGCAACTGGTATAGGATGGAAGCTCCGACAGGCGGACAGCTAGAGCATTGCTTTGCTGATCCGGCAGCTTCTGTAGCTTGTCTTGTTCCAGACGTATTGGTGTTACCTTTCTTCTGGAATAAACTAGGCAGGACGAGAGAGGGATCATGCTGCATGGGCAACACATTATCTCTAAATTCAGCCCAGACTTTGTGTTATGGAGCGTTAATGAATTCGCCAAGACTGGTCGTGTTACTGCTAGATCGCCTTCTGTCCCGTGGTGGTCATCTTAGAATGTTGTCGGTTGCTTCTTTAACTACTGATAGTGATGCGTTAATTCCTTCTGATCTAGCATTTTATTTCGATAAGATAACAACTTTCTGCAACATAAATAGTTCAGTCATGGTGTTTATTTTGTTGTTTGCAAAGGGATTCTGTTGTTGAGATTCAGTAAACCGTTCTTCATTTTTGTGTGTGGTAAATTGCACGTATTTTTTGTTCCGTTCAGTCGTGGCATTTCTACCTGGGACTACGCAGGAAGCCAACGAAGCAACGGTACTGGCAGTTTTCCTTCTAGCCAGCTTCCAATGAAATCTGCTTTCTCAACTGAAGTTCAACGAAACCTGTTAAAAGTAAAATTAGCAAAACTACTTGTTTCGGCTTTCAGTCTGGGTCCAAATCTTTGGTTCTCACTATTGCCTGCCAGGCACGTGGAGCAGTTTAGAAACTATGTAAAATTCTTAGCTCTCACTTCTCCTGTCCTCCGATGATAGCAAAAGATCTTCGATTTCGCAAAATCCTGTGCTCACAAGATTGCCAACCAGCATGCCAAGATAAACAAAACGGATCAACTCCGCAAAATCCTGGGCTCACTTTTGTCTGCCAGCCAAAAATAAGCAAATTATTTTTGGTTTTGCAGATATGGCTGAACCATCACAGAGAGATCATGTTTTAACATTAATGCAAAACTGTATCCAGAGTTAATTCTGCCGACACATTCACACTCGCAGACTGCTATTATGCAGCTATCGTTATCTTTTACTACTTGGCCGTAGTTACAATATTTGAATGTTTCGGCATTGTAATTTGTGTTTAAATGACTCTTCATTTAGTTTTGAATCAGTCTTAGCTTTGAGTATTAATTCTGTCTTCCCTCCAGAAGTATAGAGTTACATTAGGGTTCATTACACTTACGTCTATAGTCTTGGGTCCTTTTATCAGCTCCGAGTCGGGCCCACGCCATGTGCCCTTAGGTAAATACACAACTCTTCTCTGAGTTCTTTCACACAAGACAGGGGCCACCAACATTTTATCACCTACCAAAAATTGATCATTGATAACTCGAGACACTGGGTCATTTGGGGAGGACCACCACAGAGGACGAAGGATAGGCAGCTCTGGTTCTTCCTGCCATACCTGAGATAAATAAGGCAACAACTTACGGCTGCGGATGTGTAACGCCCCCTCAAAAAGCTCTTGCGTTGTATTACTGTAAAGCAACTGATTACAGGGGATCTTTAACTGTGGAAAGAAGATCGCCACCTTTAGCCATAGTTGTAACATCTCTTCGGTTGTGGAACTGCCTACTATGTCATCTGCATCTGCAATGAGAAGGGGGTACCCACTCATGCCCATCACCAATGAATAGGGTATGGACGTATTGAGGCAGCGATGGCCAAAGTTTTTGAAGAAGTTCATGCGAATAGGAATGTAGACTGGCGAAGTAATGAATCCGGTGGTAAATTCCAAAGTTACAGAAATATTAAGTGTAGACATAGCTCTGTGGAATAACCTGGGATAATCTAGTTGGCTGATGTTGTAATCTATGAACCTGGAATCTGGAGGAAGATTAATGTTCAGTAACTTCAGAGATTTCACACCGAGATGGTTTACCAATTCTCTAACAAGGTCGACAAACCAATCCCGAGCCTTGGGATTTGATATATCCAACAGTGCGCCCTCGTGATCACGCCACATAACCATCCTCGTAACCAAGTTCTGTCTGTCCCTGATAAAGTAATTGTTGCTAACTCCGTGCTTAAAATGTTGCGACTTGTAGCTAAAGAATGGCGATACGGGGAGAACCGGATAACAGCTCTGGTTAGCTGCCTCCAGGATGACTTCCTGGACAAGTTGTGAAATATTTGCATCCACACTGAGATTACCGTATTCCCCCTCCCATTCGTCGAACAGCTCGATTAAACTACACCTGGACTCGTTGCTTCTCATTAGATCTATCAACGCAGGCAAGTCCTTCTTTGTTGGTATAACATAAATGGGGTGTGGCATGATGTGTTGTTGATGCTTTTGCTCTGAAATAACCTCGGTGTCTTTGTGTAGTCGGTGTTGTCTGGAAATGTTATACACGTCCTTGATTGATTTCCCCTGGCAAACTGTGTAGCGTAGCATGTTTAGCGGTTTGAAGTAAACTTGCTGCTGTGGCTTTGAACTTAAGCATAACTGGCGCTTGTCAGTGATATTCCATGATATTCCAAAATGATGTCCAGCATCTACGAAAATAACTACACCTTGTGACCCATACCAAATGGGTACTACATGTTCAGTTTGTTCCAGTGGGTATTCTTTGCTATAATCTCTTTCTTCCAAACGACAGTCAGAAATGGGCCATGGGTTGGTTGCATTTGTCAGGTACCCATACCAATTATGACCTTGCAAGTAAAAGCAATCCTCTATTGTGAAATCCGGAACTAAACCCTCCCAATGAAAAGTGTAACACGGGGAAGTAAGGTTATCATCTTTGACTACTTTAAGGCGGGCTTTTTCCCGCCAGTGAAGGCATGAATCCTCATAATACTCATACGTGATATCCCAGCAGTGATCGTAAGGAGTGGCTAGCAGGTCACGGCCTAAATCTCCATATAGAACACTCTCTCCTTTGTTATTTTTTATTTCTAGCGAACGCAACTTAACGGTTAGTAAAAATCCTTCACCAAAACGAAGGGCTTCAATATTATCTTTGTAAAGAATCCAAACAGAAAATACTCCAAGTGCAAGAATACCAGCAACGATGTAGAGGGATATTTTCAAAGCTCGTCGCTTCCTTCTCTTCCTTTCCTGAGTGTGTGCAGTCTGGGAAAAAAAAATACATTATAAAGTCAACAATGAGCCAAAGAATACAGCATCTCATTTTATATTGAAAATTATCATAAATTTCTAAGAATTTTGGATACGATTGGTTTCTGTTTAAACTTCAGTCTTGCGTTTTTTTTTTGTTTTTTTTTTTTGGTCACTAATATTATTTAGAAACAAGCAATTGTTTGAGCATTTCTTTCTTACATTATTTATATAAATGTATACAAATAAATATGTATACTAACAACACACAAGCTGAAAATGATCGTGAAATAGAGCATTGAAGAGAAAAAAATGCCTATTATTACCACCGAATGTGTGTGTCAGTGTTTGTGTGTGTGTGTGTGGGGGGGGGGGTGGGGGTGTTATCTTAGGTCACGAGAAGAGCAAAGCTAGAGTATGTGGTCACGACAGGCGAGGAAAGGCATGGGGAGACCAGGAGAACAGATCAAGGACAGTTTGACATCACAGCATACAGGAACATCAGTATAAAAAATGAATGAGAGCACACAAAACGGAAGGCTGTGGACAGCAGACATTCCACACGGAATAGGCTATGAGAGGAGCAGTTATCTTACGTGAAATTAACTGTAGTGATGTCTCCTTTTTTATAATGACTCGCGGTTCCCCATGGGTCAGAGCCGCCCCATTATGTCCTGCATCCCTGTGTGTCATTCGGATGACCACCTCTGGCGCTGGCAGGATCAAGTGCGGATACTACAAAAGGCCTTGTACCAGCTGGTGTGATGTCCCCTAACTTTACTGCTACCGGAAATGCAATTGGTGAAGAACACCATAACTCCATAACACATAGAAGAATTATTTGTTTATCATAAATTTTACATGCAGCATTACCAGTGTTGAAAGCCGCGGTAGCTTTGTGGCTAGATGCTCACATACCCACCCGGTGGTAATGGGTTCGAATCGGTGTGTATTTTAAAATTGGCATAGGCTCCTACCAGGTACCAGGAAATCTCTTGGGGAGTAGAGGCGGTCGGAATAATACTGATCACATCACCCACCCAGTGCCCAGTGCTTTATACACATATGTGAGTTTAGAACCGTATGCCAAATGTCTCTCAAGGTGTGTGACAAGGCTCCTTTACTTACTTACTTACTTACTTACTTACTTACTTACTTACTTACTTACTTACTTACTTACTTACTTTCTTGTGTGTGGTTTTGTGATGTGTCTTTTGCTGGGTGGTTGCGGGTGTGTGGGTGGGTGGTGGAGACTATGTGGGTGGGTGTGTGCGTGTCGGTTATGGGATGGGTGGGGGATATATGTGTGGGTGGGGAAATGTGTGTTGGTGGGAGACCAGTGGGTGGGTAGCGGCATGTATGTTTGCCTGAGATTGTGTGAGTGCGTGGAGGTATGTGCGGGTGGGTGGGGGTGTGGTGGGTGGCGGATGTGTTGGTGGCTGAGGGATGTGTGGGTGGCTGCGGGATGTGTGGGTGGCTGCGGGGTGTGAGGGTGGATGGGGGAATGTATCTCACAACATTGCAATATGCACTGTTTATGTTTACAACTTTCATTTGACAATGTTTTTTTTCCCCCATGTGAATGTACCATGCGTAATATGCATAATGTTTTTTTTCCCTATGTAAATGTAACATGCACATTTGATGAATGAAAGATGAGTGATCGAAAGGGCCGAATGTAAGACGGGCCTGCGTGTCCAATTTGTTACCATTTTAAAATAAAGTTTGTTCGTTGTTCGTTCGTTCGTTCTTGCTTACTTACTTACATACTTACTTACTTATTTAATTTCTTCCTTACTTACTTACTTACGTACATACTTAGATACTTACGTACTTACAAGACTTACTTTCTTTCTTCCTTACTTACTTACTTACTTACTTACTTACTTACTTACTTACGTACGTAATTACTTAGTTACTTACTTACTTACTTACTTATTTACTTAATTTCCTGCTTACTTACTTACGTACTTAGTTACTTACTTACTTACGTACTTAGTTACTTACGTACTTACAATACTTACTTACTTACTTACTTACTTACTTACTTACTTACTTACTTGCTTGCTTACTTACTTACTTACTTACTTACTTACTTACTTACTTATTTACTTAAGTACTTAGTTACTTACATACCTACAAGACTTACTTAATTACTTCCTTACTTACTTAATTACTTACTTACTTACTTACTTACTTACTTTATTAATTACTTAATTAATTACTTACATACTTACGAGACTTACTTACTTTCGTGCTTACTTACGAGACTTACTTTCTTGTTTACTTTCTTACTTACTTACCTACTTACTTACTTACTTTATTAATTACTTAATTAATTACTTACATACTTACGAGAGTTACTTACTTTCGTGCTTACTTACGAAACTTACTTTCTTGTTTATTTACTTACTTACTTAATTCTTACTTACTTACGAGACTTACTTTCGTGCTTACTTTCTTGTTTACTTACTTACTTATTTACTTACTTACTTACTTACTTATTTACTTACTTACTTACTTTCTTACTTACTTACTTACTTACATACTTACTTACGGGACTTACATACTTATTTACTTACGAGACTTACTTACTTACATACATACTTACGAGACTTACTTACTTACGTAATTACGAGACTTACTTACTTACCTACTTACTTACTTTTGTGGTTACGTACTTACCTAATTACTTGGTTATGTATTTACGAAACTTACTTTCTCACTTATTTACGAGACTTACTTACTCACTTCTTTAATTACTGTCACGAAATGCCGCGTTAACATCCCAGAATATTTTCTCGGTCTCCAAATTTGAGAGGCCAAATTGAGAAAGAATGAATTAATCACGTTGCTCCACTGCTATCTAGTCGTGAGGTAAGATTACTCACAAAAAGCCTCTAGCCATGACGTAAGCTTGCAGATGGCAAGTAAAATTGGCTGCTTGAGACGTTAGATGGACACAACTAGATAATTAGTCTACACTTGGGAAAACTGCTGACCCAGACAGGCTATGACACCACCCAGAGGGTAGACCCTGGATAAATCAACAATGAACTAGGCCAGTTGTTGAATAAAGGCAATTACCTGTAGCCAGGTGGAGAATGTCAGAGATAGTGAAATAAAACCACCCAGGCGTGAACAACATATTGACTCAGGTGGAGATAATAACCCTAGGGCAGTGTCACGAATTTGCAGTCTTTACTTCCCAGAACAATTTTCGGTTCACTTTTGATGGGCCGTGTAGAGAATCAACAGACTAACAAAACTGTTTTCTCTATATTCAAGGCTACATAGTCTTGACGTAAGCTTGCAAAGCCTGCAAGTAAACAAACCACCACAGGTGGCTTTCTATTTGGGAAGTTAATTTGACATCAGTACCGGTCACCCCCAGAGGTTATCAATCCAGCCAGACTGGAGGGCAGACTCAGGGGACTGAATGGTAATTAAAACCAACCAGGCATGACGCAAGCAAACCTGGTTTACCAACAGAGTTGTAAACTGGCAGCTGACCATGAGAACCTAATTGCTCCTTTGACATGACGCTTGATAAGCACAGCTAGGAAACCGCCCAACCGCGATGGTTGACCTCCTTCTGGTAGAGACTAGAGGTGCAAGGTGTGAAATCACTGATAAGACTCAGGGGGCTAATAATTGTCAGACCCACAGGTGTGATGGCCAGTTTGCAGTGATAATTGCCATTAACGTCAGGGGGAGATAAGAAGAATTTATGAATGGAATTCCTGGGAGATAAGTGTCTACTGCTAGGCTAGGTATAAAAACCCATGCTAGACCTGTTCCCTTTAGATTAAGTCTGACTTCAGAACAGGTAAGCACCCAGCTCGTTTTGTAGTCATATGTATGATTCTTATGTTGCTAGATTTCACTAGGAGAATTAATTCTTAGTAACTAGTCAAGTTTTAGATGTATGTACTGATTTTCAGTCTATATCTGATCTAGGTTATTTCAAGAACTATCTTTGGCGTAGGTTACTTGAGTGTTCTTTCTAAGCTCTGTGTTCAATATCATTGTGCTTCATGTATTACTCTTCTGAGAAGTAGAAACTTGTGAAAGGCATATCATTGTCTAAGTATACTTTTAGGTGTCGTGGTAGGTGCTGGTTAGTTCTTTGCAAACTAACTAGTGCATTATGCTATGATGTTAAATTATCATAATATGTCTAGTTTAATCAATATGTTTATGTGTATTGGATGTTTGATATATTGATTTGTCATATGCAAACCTACCAATATGAAGTGTTATGCTATTGTCTGCGCATTGGCACATTGGCCAACGATTGTGTTGGAAGCAGAGGTGTAATGGTACAGACATTACCCACAATTGGTGTAGGGTATATGGTGCTAAACTTTCTCAGTGTATTGTGGGCGTGCGTTCACGGTAATGCATGGGAACCTGGCACAGCTACTGGTCACGGCTTGTAAGCCCGGATGACCCGGCATTATTATAATACCATTACCGATCCTGTGAGCTGCTAAACCAACTTTGGACGGAGCGGCTGTACGACACAGAATTTCTGTATTAGCGACATGGACATGGGGCGGCAGAAATGTAATCATTACAGGCGTGTGAGACAATTGAAAAGCCCGTCCCAGACTAAGACTGTAGGACAGAGATATGGAGGAGAAGGAGGATAGTGAACGCAGTAGAGCTGGAAGATAAACTTGGCTAGACTGGTCATTGGATATGTGTTTACTAGAATATGTTTTACTTAAGATTGCACTGATGTAGAACTAGATATAACACATTCTTGACTTTCTTTCAAGCTCTCACAAGGAGCACCTATGTTATAGATCTCAAGAACGAGTGACTGACTAGGTAGTGTCAGGACTGACAGGAATAGTCAGAATACCGGCAAGCTGTTTTCTGTGTCTACTGGAGAGTGGGGATCTGGACCACAGATCCAGATAGTTCAAGTAAAAGTTATGTAATGTTTGTCATCAATATCAATATGTATATGATTTCATCATCCTCATATTGACAACCAGCATATGTCTATTGTTATGATTAGTAAATAAATGTTGTAGTATTGTAACTCATAGTTCTGTCATTATATTTTTTCCAATTGTGCATACGTGTTGTGTGTGTACATTGGTGGGGGTTCACTTAGACACCAAGGAAGGGAGCAGTCAGGGAGAAAAACCTGTACTGGAATAGTTGTCTTTACACTTTAATTCAGACTTAAAAATCTATCCTAGCTAACCTTCTCTTTCCCATACCTTGGCGAATATTCAGCACAGTTCATTTCAATTTTGTAACGAGCCACTTGGAGCTGTACGTTGGATATTCAGGGCTTAATCTATAGTTCAGCCATATAGTTTTTGTCCCTAGTCAGTTTCTGACTATTTGGGGTTGCTCGCCAGTGAATAATACTTTCATCTAGCCGGTGGGGCACCCCGACTTCTGACAGGCAGTAAACCAGCCAATTCAACTCAGAAGGGCAAACTCTGTAGGAATGTATGAAACAGATCTGACAGAGACAATTAACACTGGGCCTGTGGACTTTGTACAAACCTACCAATATGAAGTGTTATGCTATTGTCTGCGCATTGGCACATTGGCCAACGATTGTGTTGGAAGCAGAGGTGTAATGGTACAGACATTACCCACAATTGGTGTAGGGTATATGGTGCTAAACTTTCTCAGTGTATTGTGGGCGTGCGTTCACGGTAATGCATGGGAACCTGGCACAGCTACTAGTCACGGCTTGTAAGCCCGGATGACCCGGCATTATTATAATACCATTACCGATCCTGTGAGCTGCTAAACCAACTTTGGACGGAGCGGATGTACGACTCAGAATGTCGGTATTAGCGACATGGACATGGGACGGCAGAAATGTAATAATTACAGGCGTGTGAGACAATTGAAAAGCCCGTCCCAGACTAAGACCGTAGAACAGATATGGAGGAGAAGGAGGATAGTGAACGCAGTAGAGCTGGAAGATAAACTTGGCCAGACTGGTCATTGTATATGTGTGTGCTAGGATATGTTTTACTTAGGATTGCACTGATGTAGAACTAGATATAACACATTCTTGACTTTCTTTCAAGCTCTCACAAAGAGCACCTATGTTATAGATCTCAAGAACGAGTGACGACTAGGTAGTGCCAGGACTGACAGTAGTCAGAATACCAGCAAGCTGTTTTGTTTCTACTGGAGAGAGGGGATCTGGACCACAGATCCAGATAGTTCAAGTAACAGTAAAGTTATGTAATGTTTCTCATCACAATATGTTATGATTTCATCATCATCATCTTGAAATCAGATGTCTAATATGATTAGTAAATAAATGTTGTAGTATTATAACTCATAGTTCTGTCATTATATTTTTTTACAATTGTGCATACGTGTTGTGTGTGTACATTGGTGGGGCTTCACTTAAACACCAAGGAAGGAAGCAGCCAGGGAGAAAAACCTGTACTGGGATAGTTGTCAAGTACACTTCAATTTAGACTTAAAAATCTATCCTAGCTAACCTTCACTTTCCTATTCCTTGGCGAATATTCAGCATAGTTCATTTCAATTTTGTAACGAGCCACTTGGAGCTGTACGTTGGATATTCAGGGCTTAATCTAATATAGACTTTGTCCCTAGTCAGTTTCTGACTATTTGGGGTTGCTCGCCAGTGAATAATACTTTCATCTAGGCGGTGGGCACCCCGACTTCTGACAATTACTTACTTACTTACTTACCTACTTACTTACTTACTTACCTACTTACTTTCTTACTTTCTTGCTTACTTACTTAAATACATACTTACTTACTTGCTTACTTACTTACTTACTTACTTACTTACTTACTTACTTACATATTTACTTACTTACTTACTTACTTACTTTCTTACTTGCTTGCTTACTTACTTACTTTCTTACTTACTTACTTAACGACTTTCTTGCTTACTTACTTACTTACGAGACGTTCTTAATTACTTACTTACTTACTTACTTAATTTCTTACTTACTTAATTACTACTATACTTTCTTGCTTACTTACTTACTTTCTTGCTAATTTACTTACTTACTTACTTATTTGCTTTCTTTCTTACATACTTCCTTACTAAATTACTTTCTTGCTTACTTAATTACGAGACTTACTTACTTACTTGCTTGCTTGCTTACTTACTTACTTACTTACTTACTTACTTACTTACTTAATAACGAGACTTACTTACTTACTTACTTACTTAACGAGACTTACTTACTTACTTGCTTGCTTGCTTACTTAGTTAATAACGAGACTTACTTACTTACTTACTTAATAACGAGATTTACTTACTTACTTACTTACTTACTTACTTACTTACTTACTTAGTAACGAGACTTACTTACTTACTTACTTACTTACTTACTTACTTAACGAGACTTACTTACTTACTTGCTTGCTTGCTTACTTAGTTAATAACGAGACTTACTTACTTACTTACTTACTTAATAACGAGACTTACTTACTTACTTACTTACTTACTTACTTACTTACTTACTTAACGAGACTTACTTACTTACTTTATTGCTTGCTTACTTAGTTAATAACGAGACTTACTTACTTACTTACTTAATAACGAGACTTACTTACTTACTTACTTACTTACTTAATAACGACACTTACTTACTTACTTACTCACTTACTTACTTACTTAATTACTTACTTACCTACTTACTTACTTACTTAATAACGAGACTTACTTACTTACTTACTTACTTACTTTATTGCTTACTTACAATGTCGACAGATGCAACCTTAACTGGCAGTCTCCCTCATGTCGACACAAACTAAGCTAACGGCAATCTCCAATGTCGGATAAGGCATAATGTAGACAGGGACCAGACTCAGATATATATATATATATATATATATATATATATATATATATATATATATATATATATATATATATATATATATATATATATATATATATATATATATATATATGTTTAAACAGCTGAAACAGATTTGCATAAACTCACACAATTACTGACTGAATATGTTTAAACAGCTGAAATAGATTTGCACCAGGAACAATTAAAGAATCAAAGTGTATACATATTAAAACACGAACTTAATGACTTAACTACAATACAACACACAGTTCTACGTACAATAGGAGCGGTGTCATCGTGGCCACTGCTGGATTCCATGTTTACACAAAGAATTATTCCTGGGTGTTTTCCTGCACGGTAAACTTTACCGCGGCAACAGCGAGTGTCAACAATTGAGACATAACATGACTATCTAACTTAAACCAAAGAACAATATATTCAAAATAATATCCCTATAGTGTGGACATCTTCAACGTTATTTAAAGTACGTAAATGTTGGCAGTATTTTTTTTTTTTTTTTGCATATCCTTTACAGGACACCACTGTCAACACTAGCATCTTTCAGCTGTATGTTGATTTCTTGGCAAGATTACGCTCAGTAGTTTGCCATTGCTTTCTGAGCGGCCGGCTCACATACCCCGTAAGTTACTGATGCGATTCGAACCACTGCTGATTCTCACCGTCATCAGGTTACCTACGAGAGTATACGAGATTACGGAGAAAAATCGCTAACCTCTAAGCCAAGAAAGCCGGCGTTGGCAGTATACACACAGAAATATGTCGCATTCATGTTCGTTCCCTCTGTGGCAAGGAGTTATGAATGCAATTCGTATCCCACATACCGCCTTCAAAACACAGCTGCGGGCAATTTGGAAGCAGACCGCCTTGCGTTGGTTTCCATACAAAGGTATGAGTCCCCGTCGTTAATAAAGCAATGGCACACTACTGAGCGTAAACTTCCCAAGAAATCACAAACAGCCAAACAATACTGGGGTTGTCTGCGACGTCCCGTAAAGGATATGCACCTAACTAACTAATCTTCGTTCACTTATGAAAACTTAATTTGTAAAATGTGAAAATAACACCAAATGCAGAAAAATCGACAGATAATTTAAATGCTTCCAATAAAGCGTCAGGAATATCACTAAATGTTGAAGTCATCTATTGCTAAATGGTCAAATAGTAAACTGATGGATGGAGCACTAAAGAAATATTGTGGCATAAATGACTATCCCGATTATAATAGAATGTAATATCTTTCCTACGCTTTCGGTGATCCGAGCTGACAAACAATATAAGAATGAGCTAATAACTCATATTTAAAAGCTTCAAATGGTGAATATTCTCACATAAACGAAGGGGGCAGTTGAGAGCACAAATCGATAGAGAGCAACCTGTACTCTGTGATGGACGCTGTAGAAATGGTAATAAGGTCTGTCAAATAGCAACACAGATATTCGGCTGATTACATGCAATGAATACAAATAAGAGAAGTGGGTACAGTTTAAGATACTACACACACAACGATACAGAGACGTGGCGAGAGATGGAGAGATGGAGAGATGGATATATATATATATATATATATATATATATATATATATATATATATATATATATATATATTATATCCTACAAGCACTTGGAACCAACGACTCGCAAGAGAAGGTCAACCAGAGAGATGAATGGAGACGGATTGTATCTGCAGCAAAGAACTTCAGTGGCTCGGAACGCTGAAGAGGAAGAAGATATATATATATATATAAACTTTAAACCATCTGTCCTTACGACGTGACCGTGTTCGTCCGACCATGATGTCACATGCTTAAGACTCTTGACATCCTTAACAACAATATTAACAGGTTACAAGACAATGCCATGGTTATTGTAATTTTTATCACACTTGTCATGTTTTAATGTGAAGCCCACCTCTTAATATAAGTCAACTGAGAAAATGAAACCCTCGGTTTATTAAGAAATCTGTGACCATAAATGTTAATAATATACGAAAGAGCTATTCGCAGTTGTCCACCATATTATCCATGGTCACTCAGGTAGTGGAGAATTCACTGGTGCTCCCTTCCCTTGATAACCTAAGCACGCGCTCATTTTGCCTTAATGATTATCCCTGCCCGCTGGGGAGACAGAGAAAGAGACGATGTAATAGCTACCTCGCTATACTCTACTCTCTCTCTCTCTCTCTATCTCTCTCTATCTCTCTCTCTATCTCTCTCTCTCTCTCTCTCTCTCTGATGTAGAACACTAATGTGGAGTTGTACGGACCAATGACAACACTTTTCTAAAAAGCAAATTGCAATAGACGCCATTACCGTTACCGGAGCAGCGCTAAGTACAGCAAAAACTCCCTGTAAAGTGCCTTCATTCATCATATTCTGGACAGTTTTTGATTGCCACTTTTGATAGCCAGATATTTTATGTGTTTAAATTCAAACACGAAATACGAAATAAATGCATAAGTGTAACACCGTGAATATATTTGCCAAATCTTCTGCATTATGAGACGCAGCAATAGAATAAACCATTGCACACACACACACACACACACAAACACACACACACACGCACGCACGCACGCACGCACGCACGCACACACACACACACACACACATGTATTATTCGGAACAAACAACTATTGTATGGAAGAGGTTAATGAATATAGAATATTCTATCCAACTATGAAAAGAGATAAACAGTATTCGTTGGTCATGTGATTGGAGGGAGGCACTAGAAAACATCGTGACAGTTGGTAAGATCAGTGTGCCGTTGGCACGGGACTAGCTGGGACTTGACCGTCTTGACAGGTGATAGGTTGTTACAGTGTGCTTAAAAAAAGCATAAAAATTGCAACTCATGGTGGGAACAAGAGATGGAGTTATATTTCTCCATAGCACAAAGTATGTGCTGAATTGTAGAGACCATGTTTTGCCCATGCAGCACGATCCCTTTCTCGGCTTCCCTAGATTACTGCAGAGGAAAGGTAACAGCACTACATCTGGGATAAGACAAGCTGCAGAAGCTGCCGTATCAGCAAATCAATGTTCTAATTGTCCGCATGTCGGAGCTTCAATCCTAGACCAGTTGCCGGCCTAGGCTATGGCCTGGTCAGCCCTGCCATGACATTTAGTAATTAGGTTGTATTTCCTCAAACTAGGATACTGCTTGTACCCTCCCAATCGCAATCCACCGCTCAAAGTCGTTAACACAATGTATGGTGTCGGATTTAGTGGCATTAACAGAAAGCAGGTAGTACCGTCTACTTTTATACGGTAGCTCAGTCATATCTGACTAAGACTGACAAACAGGCCCGTACCTATTTTGTATTTTGTAGTATAGTAAATTCAACCCTGGGTCGAGCCAAAAGGCGGTTATAGTGTTGCTGATGGTGTTGGTGGATGGGTCAGGTGAGGTTTGAGCTCTGCTACTACTGAAAATTGAACTCCCGACCATTGTATCGATACAAAATTGCATTTAATCACGATGCTACAACGGTTTTTAGTAACTGCAAGGAAATTATGTGACCAAATTCCAGCATATGATATACCAGCCTGCTTCGCTTTTGGTGCCTTCGTGACATGCCTGCAGCGACTATAGGTGAATTTAGTAAACCCCACTGAACGGAAGCTTTGTCACTGTCAGCATGAAAAATGCCAATTGAATGTTTTTCTGATATTATTTTTATCTTTTTCAGTGCGTGCAGTAAACTCAATGGCTGCGTACACTATCTTAGTGCAGACTACATGCCCCCCTCCCCACCCTTAAAAAAAAGAAAAACCCCAAAATAATCATAATGATCTCAAACGACAACAAGTATAATAAACATCCCATATGTGTGGCACGTTACACCTGCCTCGGGTAGTTATAATGGCCATGTTAAAAATTGCTTTAGTGAGTCATGTATTATTGATTATTTTCCATGCGTTTTAATGCATATTATTCTGTTGTTGTTGTCTCAGATTAGCTTCATACGTAATGTAGGAATCAAATAATGTATGAGATGAAAGAGATAAGAAGAGCAGAATGTCAGACGGGCCTGCGTGCTCAATTCTTATCCTTTTGAAAAAAAAGTTTGTTCGTTCGTTCTCTCGTTCGCTCGTTTGTACTGTAATTTTTGGATATATTGCTCTCTGGGTTCCCAAATATGCATCTCTTAAAAGCTTATTGCGCTTCTTCCCTTTTTCTTCTGGGGGAGGTGCGTCACATTGGTTGTGCACCTCTATTACGTATGTGAGATCTGTGTCTGACCCCAGCATTTGTGGGAGCTGTATTTCCTCTGGGAGCCGCCCCGCCCCGGCTTAGTGGTTAGACGCAGACCTGTCCACCATGTGTTCAAATTCCCAGGTCGACCCAGCATAAAATGCGTACCAGAAAATATCATCGGAAGTAAAGGTGGTTGGCGGGATATGTCCACATTGTCTTTCATGTGCATATTGGTCTATACAAATATGGAGCTAGTACCATACGCCCAATGCGCTCCAAGGCGTGTGAAAGGGTCCTTTACTATTTTGTTTACTGACTTCCTCTGGACAGAATATATCCAAGGTGAAGGGTTCTATCAACCCGTGGGTAGATTTTTTCTTTTCTAGCAATTGTGTCAAAGCGGCGACTATGAGGCCTACTTTGTTACGATTTCCGGCTGTCGTTGAATATTTAGCGTCTGCGGCATGCACAAAATACCTCTTATTTTTGCCCTTATCCGAAACGGCAAGGAATTCAATGTTACTAGCTAAGAGATCAGAAGGAATCACCGGTTCTTATAAAAGCTCGCAGGGATTCGAACCTGGTCACTTCTGAGCTCCAAGCAGAATCCAACTCCTATCAGCCAATCATCACCCCACCCCACTAAGGTTAGTCCCCTTTCCACCCTTATCTCACACACACATAGACACACACACACAGACATAGACACACACACACACACACACACACACACACACAGATACACACAAACACACACAGACACATACACACACACTTCCTCTGATTGTTCTTCTTCCCCTTCCTACTCTTCATCTGCAAGTGCCTGGTCTGAGAGCCGACACCGGCGGCCCAGGATTCTCTAGTTCTCTCTGTCATTTCATGATTTTATAACTTTGGTGTGTGTGTTTTTTTTAGCTCGCTCGCTTTGAACTCAAGCGTAGTCCATACACGTGCTACTACTTCTTGCGCGCTGGACTGATATTTGCGAGTGGGCTAGCTTTCCCTATTACCAGTTTCCCTCGCCATAAGACGAACCCACTCCGACTTCAGAGGTATTTGTGATTTACGTCCCCAAATCAAGGGCAAGAAGTCAACATTTTAGTCCAGCTGACCGGTGTAGGGGTTGAACCCGCTACCTCGGCATCAGCACACCGGAAGTTTAAGAGCGAGCGCTTTCATCCATTCGGCCCCGCTAACCTCCGATACAGTTTTCGTTGCTTATATCATTACGAGCATGAATGGTCCGGTTGTTTCTGCATTCCACAAGTATCCTTCTCTGAGTTCCGATGCTTCTCATGTCTTACATTTTCCCACAGAGTTCAATTGTTTTCCATTCCACTTTTGTTGACATTGTCTTTTATATTTGATACATCTTCTTTACTTTACGACTTTATTATCCTTTACGGGACATCGTTGTCAACCCCATAATTTGTTGGCTGTTTGTGATTTCTTGGCAAGTTTGTGATTTCTTGGCAAGTTTACGTTCAGTAGTTGCCATTGCTTTCTGAACAACCAGAACTTATAAGTTATACCATTGATTAAAAACAAAAGCAGAGCGTTCTGCTGTCAAATCGCCCACAGCTGTGTTCCGAACGTGGTATGCGAAATTATGATGGGTGATCTTTCCATGATATTCTCAACATTCATCTAAGTTGCACAATTTGAAATTTTCCTTTCAGTTTTCTCACTTTTTTCATCTTCAAATTCTTCTCATTCAGTTATTATGCCTTAATGTAGTCATCATAGTGTCTTCCCAGTGCTTATATGTTGTGTTTTGTGTATGTGCTTGCTGGTGAAGGCTAGTCGCCGCAACGTCCTAAGTTTTTCGTCATTGTATTCTGTAAAGTTGCATTGCTTCGTGTTATTTTATATTATTTACATTTCCATATCATTACCGCAGTTCATTAATTTTGTTCACTCTTCTAAAACAAAAACAACAAAAAAAAACTACTCTACACTGACTCCAATTTCTTCACAATTTCACTACTAATCTCCCAGTATTTGAATCCATTTAGAATGACACACAACTTATCACAAAGTGGCTTTTTCAGCAAAAATTAATCATAAATAAATAATACAAAAGCACTCACAAGCTGGCAATGGAAATCATCCTCAAAGGAACAAAGAGCATTAGAAACGAAATAATTCAGTTATTTAAACAGATCTGAATTCGCAAATACTGGCTGTTAGTGCACGTGCTTACTGCGATAGTGGTCTGGGTTCAATCTCCAGTAGGTAGGTCAGCATGGCCGAATGTATAAGAACGCGTGTTCTTAAACATCCGGTGTGCTGATGCCGAGGTAAGGGGTACAGCCCCTACACCGGACAGTTGGACTAAAATTTTGACCTATCGTCCTTGACTTGGGGACGTAAATTACAAGTACCTCTGAAGTCTGAGTGGGTTCGCCGGATGGTGAGGAACACTTAATAGGGAAAGCTAATCTACACGCAAAATTCAGTCCAGCACTACTAGTAATAGTGTGTATGGACTACGCTTGGGTTCAAAGCGAGCGAACGCCCCCAAAAAAACAAAATCCCTAGTAGTGGCAACATTATGTTTTTACCATCCACTACTACTCTGGTCTATTCTAACCTCATAAAAACGTGTACCGAGTCATTTTCTGAGGAAAGTCTGTAAAGGAACTTCGGCGAAAAGGTTAACCCATGTAATTATGTCAATGGCAAACTACTTGACCAGACATCACGAACAGCCAGAAAATGATGGGGTTGACTGCTACGTCCTGTAAGGGATATGCATTAACTAACCTTGTATATAAGACAGCCTATTACCCTAGTATATACTACAGCCTTTTACTTCACAGCCTACGGCAATATCTGTAATGGGACGACCTTTTCCTCACTTACTGAACGAGTTTTTAAGTACTAATTTATTCAGCCATTGTCATTTTGTCACATTAGGTGATCCGCTGACAAAACCGCCCGAAGCCATTTTAAATAACATGCATACAGTTTTATTTTTCCTAAGTTTCCAACACGCTAAACAGATTAAACAGCAACATATAGTTTGTCCGTTAACTTCTGCTAATTTTGGTGGTGGGGGGGGGGGGGGGGGGGGGATGGATTATGTCCTTTCTGCGTTCGCGAACGGTCCATCCGATTGAGATGAAATTTTCTACAGATGTTCTTCTCATTCCATGGCAGCCAACTGGCATAGTTTGTTAGTTTACAGTTATTTGCGTAATAAAATTTAATTTTTAATTACATTATAATTAATATATAGCAAGGGGACTTAACTAAAGAAAAGTTATATCAAAGGACATAACTTTTAGTAGCATTGCTATATATGTAATTTAAATAATTGTTGAATTGTTCTCAAAGTTTTATAAAATGTTTATCTACAGTTATATACAGGCATATGCGTTATAATATATAATGATAAAATCTTTAAGGCATTTTCAAAGTTTTCATAAAAATAATGCATCTATTTTAAATACGTGAAAATTTTCTAACTCATCTTTTTATTTTTCTTCAACAGCACATTGCATGTTTTACTCTTTTATATTTCTTTTCCACATCAAATTAAATGTTTGTTTTATTCTATGTAATGTAATTTTTTTTAAACATTCCCATATGTATGGCACGTTATACCCACGTTGGGTATTTATGATGCCCATGTTAAACATTGCCTCAACGAGTCATGTATTATTGATTATTTTTCATGCGTTTTAATGCTTATTGTTCTTTTGTTGTCAAAGAATTGCTTCATACGAGATGTTGAATGAAATAATGTATGAGAGGAAATAGAGAAGAAGGGCAGAATGTAGGACGGGCCAGCGTGCCCAATTCTTAACACTTTGAAAATAAAGATCTTCGTTCGTTTAAAAAAAAAATGTAATTTTTTGTCAGAGAAAGTTAGTTGCATATCTTTTGCAGTACTCTGCAGTCAACCCACCGCCCACCATTTATTGGATGTTCGTGATATCTTGGTAAGTTTACTTTGAGTACTTTCACGTTGCCCTTTTTAGTTAGTGGAATGCAGATAGATCTCTTCCAGTCATATTTTATACTATCAATCTAACTATCTATTCTTCTATTCTATCTATATTTTTAACGGGAACGGGAAAGGGCCGAACACAGACAGACAGACAGACAGACAGACAGACAGACAGACAGACAGACAGACAGACAAACAGACAGACAGACAGAGAGGGAGGGATAGACGGAGGGAGAGACGGACGGAAGGACGGGTAGGCAGGCAGGCAGATAGATAGATAGATAGATAGATAGATAGATAGATAGATAGATAGATAGATAGATAGATATATAGGTAGGTAGGTAGGTAGATAGATAGATAGATAGATAGATAGATAGATAGATAGATAGATAGATAGATAGATAGATAGATAGATAGATCTGACCCGATAGATAGAAAGGGAGGGATAGACGGACGGACGGACGGACGGGCGGGCGGGCAGGCAGGCAGGCAGGCAGACAGACAGACAGACAGGTCTTACCCGATAGATAGAGAGGGGGGATAGACGGAGGGAGAGACGGACGGGCGGGCGGGCAGGCAGGCAGGCTGGCAGGCAGGCAGTCAGGCAAACAGACAGACAGACAGACAGACAGACAGACAGACAGACAGACAGATCCCGCAAGGGACTGGGCGAAGCCGGGCCGGGTCAGCTAGTTAATTTATTAAAAAAATATCATAATGATACAAAATTTAAACACGCTCACACTATAAACTGTGACGGGCTGGGTCTAAAAAATTTTAGTTTGTCAGGGCTCAAAGATCATTAGCATTTGTAACATATTGTCTACAGGTTAAAGAGCCTACTATGTGCACATCTGGATTTGCGCCGCACACAGCAGATAACACACTCCAAGACTGCCCCGATTACGACATATCTAGGCAAACCTTCTGGCCTAGAGAAACAACAGTGGAAGATCAACTCTATGAACCACTGAGTGAACTACAAAAGACAATCGTCATCATCACATCGGAGGACCGAATTATCCCTCAAATAGTCAGATGGGACAGAAGAGAATAAGTTCCAAGAGCACAACATACATAGAGTGCTGCAGTGCTCTAGGTGCCAAAAGTTTTGACACACCCGTGCCACGTGCAAAAGTGAATTGGAGGTCTGCAGATACTGCTCTGGACCCCACCCATACAGTTAGTGCCCTCAAGCTAACATCGACACGGACTTTAGGAGGCCTAATCCAAACAGAAAGTGCGCCAACTGCCACGGCAATCACGGCACCAGGTACCTTGGCTGCCCCTGCCACCAAGACAGCAAGGAAGCCACGAAGATCGCCATCAAATCCAATCTACATTATTAGGAGGTGTTACTAGGCTACAACCCGTCTAACAAAGAGCGACAAGGCACAATTGGAAGGCCAACTGGAGGACCTGAGATCCAAGTTCACCAGCATCGAAGAACAGCGAGACAAGACACAAAAGACGCAAATAACAGCCGTGAAGCGCATCCTGGACGAACTAAAGCAAGTACTGCAGAAGATTGAGCAGGATGTCGCTCGAATGGCTGCAAAAAAGGCTGGGACAAAACAAATTCTGACAAAAAAAAATTTAAAAAAAGAGAGAGAGAGAAAGGATCGAACGACTAAGATGAGAAAGAAAACCAGAACGACAGCGACCAAGATCAAGTGTGGACGGAGGCCAGGATAAGAAACTAATCTCCACCAAGATCAAACTACCATCCCGTCTACTACATAAAGTACCAGAGATGACCAAGAAGATTCGAATACAGACAAAGACGGGGTAATAGATGAAACCCCATGAGAGACGACAACTGGTAAAACTCCCTGAAGGAAACAACACCATTCGACGAGGCGGGTGCACAATAACGCCAGGCCTTAATAAGTGTGCGACTCTGTCCAGACATGTAAAACCACAAGGATGAAACGAACACAATGACAACAAATCAGAAGCCAGGAAACAGATATACGCATCTCTCTTTACGAAAGAAAAAGTACGAGATACACCATAAGTGCCCCGACTATAACGAAATCGATAAGTCGACGGTTGAACGGGGCCATTTGTCTCAAGAATTGGAATTGGATTTGGAATACACGATACCACAATAAAAATATAGGCGATACATTTCAAGCAAACGAAAGAAGAAGGGGCTCACTTGCCACTATACACGCTGACATCCTGTCCAGTCCCCTACTAAGTGTAAACAATACACTGTTTACAACAAATTAGTACTAGGAATTATACAGGGAAGTAAAGGTGGCCGGTGTGATATTGACTACAAACCCCATCGAGTGGCGATGAGTCTATTAAAAATAGGCATCAAGTATCCATTACGCCTGAAGACTTGGAAAAAAGTCCGTAACTTTACCGCTTTACTTACATATGAATGACTTGGTAAGCAAGTACGCTAACCTAAACACCACGGCAGCTCATTTACTGAACAAATCCAACACATAAAAATACGAACTCGTTACAATAAATGAAACTGTAAACCCACTGCAAGTTACAACTAACTAAACTACAATCGGACATACTAATCACACAAGAGCGCTGCCAACAAGAACACCATAATTCAGTGGGAGTGATCGCATCCTGTCTGCTACACCCGGGAATAAATCCGCCAACGCTGCCAGTACGTGTTCTTAATTTGATTCTGTCTTCGTGCATGATCAATGGACGGGTGCCTGCCAGCCTCCGTGTTTTCGCGACAGAAATCTTAGGGGGGAAATGTCAAGCCTATAAGAGTGCGATCAAACATCGATGCCACGACGACACACCCTTGTGACAAGTGACGATATTAGCGGAAGTCGCGTACATGTGTGCGATATAGCGCTGTTACACCAGGAACCCACGACATTTTGTCTGCAAGTCTGACCTTTGGTTGATACAGACAGTGCGATGCTTCAGCACACTCTGGCCAAATGGGTGGCCATGTTTAACATTTTCAATCTCAGCTAGTTACAACTGTTAACTCATTTTACACCAAGCAAATTACCGTAGATTGATTAATTTCAGCTGACGTGATTTTATTTACATTTATTTGAGTCTTGTGAAGGAAAACAATCGGAGTCAGTAATGTCAATGAAGTCATATGCCACTAGATTACAATGAATATAGACACCAAAAGTAGACAGTTGAGCTAAGATGCCTTGCTTGTTATAGAAAGAATTAATATGCTTATATTAAGATCATAAAAGGATTGTGTTGTATTAACTATTAAATGCGACCTCCCATTTTGACTGAAGGGTGATATAACGACATACTAGAGTCGTTGTGTTATTTGATTTGTTTCGCGGTACCTACCCCAATTTGAATGCTCAGTGAATGGAAACTTACATTACAACACTTGTTCATTTGATTGTCCTTCGTGTTAGATCCAAACCTACTTTTTGTTCGGCACTGAATCAGTTGCACACAATGGCAACACTTTCTGTTTCCTACAATTTGTAGTCGATTCCCAAATGGACGATGACTTTTCCACATTTGTCGTAGAGGGTATGGTGGCGATGAGGATTTCAATCTCGGTGCACGTGTGTCACCTAGGCTGTGTTGTGTTTGTGTGGCATATACACTTGACGGAATCTGTTCATCTAATTCTTGATCCTCTTCTAGCTCTATGACCAGCACTTCATCGATTGTGGACGCAAAGCTGTACTTGACTAGACTGCATTCTCACCAGTTGAAAATGACTAGGTTTTATTGACTCAAGCTGTAAATGTCTGGGTTTCACTGACACAAGCTGTAGATTACTGGGTGTCATTCTCACAAGCTGTAGATTACTGGGTGTCATTCTCACAAGCTGTAGATTACTGGGTGTCATTCTCACAAGCTGTAAATTACAGTGTTTCATTTTCACAAGCTGTAGATTGCTGGGAATAAAGAAATACCACAATGTAATATACAAGTACGTGGGCATATTCTTAAACAAATGAATTGGTACAGTTATCTCGGAACAGTCATAACATCAGATGGGAGATGCCTTGAAGAGATTAGAGCAAGAATTGCCATTGCAAAGGTTGCCTTTTGCAAGATGAAAAACATACTGACCAATAAAAAGATATCAACTGAAACGAGAAAAAGAGTGTTGAAATTCTACATAGAACCTGTACTTTTGTGTGAATATGAAGCATGGACAATGAGCAGACAAGCTGAAAATCCTCTGATGGCTGTGGAAATGTGGTTTCTGAGGACAATTCATAAAATATCATGGACAGACAGAAACACAAATGAACAAGTCCTTCAAGAAACAAATTAAGATCGTAAACAGATTAGAGACATTAGACGTAGACAGTCAAAATTGTTTGGGCATGTTATGAGAAGAAATTAATTGGAGAACTTGGTGACAACAGGCAAAATCGAAGGGAACAGACCAGGGGGAAGACCGTGAAGTAAATGCCTGGATGGTTTGGCCACGTGGCATGGTCGAGACAAGAAACACTGAGCTGATCCACGACTCTGGTGATCGAGTGAGATGGCGAAACATGACCACCCACGCTTATCGGCGCGGCACATGATGGATGGATGGAGGTTACCTAGTTTCATTCTCACAAGCTATAGATTACTGAGTTTTATTCTCACAAGCTGTAGATTACTGAGTTTCATTCTCACAAGCTATAGATTACTGAGTTTTATTCTCACAAGCTGTAGATTACTGAGTTTCATTCTCACAAGTTATAGATTACTGAGTTTTTTTCTCACAAGCTGTAGATTAATATAATACCTCTTGACATTATCGTATGGTCGTTTACAAATGACCGTACCCCTAGTTAACAATCTATCGCAATAATTATATTATGACAATAAGACGATCACTGCCAAGTTAATAACTTGTTAAATGGTTAAACGCCGGTCTCCCTGGCCACAGCTTTAGCGACATTGTTCATAATCCCTTATATCCACGTGGGGAAAATAGCAGCTGCGAGAATCGTGTTGACTGCAACGTCCTGTAAGGGATATGCAACATTTTATGCGCCAATGTGCTTTACTACTACTACTACTACTACTACTACTACTACTACTACTACTACTACTACTACTACTATTACTACTACTACTACTACTACTACTACTACTACTACTACTACTACTACTACTACTACTACTATTACTACTACTACTACAACTATTATTACTACTATTACTACTACTATTACTACTACTACTACTATATACCACCATCCTATCACGAAAGGCATATTTCAGTAGAAATGACAAGTATATTCCAAAGAGGGTGGGAGCTAGTACACAACCTTGCTTAACTCCACTCTTGATTTCAAACTCGTCCGATGTTGCACCATCAAACTTGATTATACCCTTCATGCCTGTGTGGAACGATTCCACAATGGACAGAAGATTTGGTGGGCAGCCAATCTTCTTTAATGCCTTGAACAGACCCTCACAACTGACTAAATCAAATGCCTTTGTGAGGTCGATGAAGGCAATAAACAGTGATTGATTCTGTTCACGGCATTTTTCTTGCATTTGTCGCAATGAGAATATCATATCAATGGTAGACCGGTTCTGTCGAAAGCCACACTGTGATTCGGGGTAGACTTGATCTCCTAGGACTTGAAGTCTGCGCAAGACAATTCTGGCAAATACTTTCCCAACAATACACAGAAGTGAGATACCCCTATAGTTGTTGCAGTCGCTCCGATCGCTCTTGTTCTTGTACAGTGTTATGATGCTTGAATCTTTGAAATACTGTGGGACTTGTCCTTCTCGCCAGCATAGCTCTATTAGGTGGTGGATCTGTAGAGTGAGTGTGTCTTGCCCACTCCTGATAACCTCTATTGGAATCCCATCCTTACCTGGAGCCTTGCCAGATGCAAGTTCATTTATAGCACACTTAACTTCTGTTATGGTGGGAAGTGTGTCCAGGTGATCAAGAGATGGGAGAGCCTCTGTGGCGTTGAGGGCATCATCCGCTAGTTTGGTCTCACTTGATTAAAGCTCCAAATAGTGCCCTACCCATCTGTCCATCTGCTGTTTCTTATCAGTTATGATTTCTCCAGTCAAGGTTTTCAAAGGTGCACTTCTTTTGATCACTGGGCCACATGCTTTCTTTATCCCTTCATACATGCTTCTGATGTTTCCCTTATCACTTTCGATTTGAATGGACTTACATAACTTGATCCAATAATCATTTGCACACTGCCTGGCAGCCGTTTGCACATCCTTCCTAGCGTGCTTTAGCTCACTCAAAGTGTTACGCGTTGGTCTTTCCTTGTTTCTTAAGAGAGCTATCTTCTTCTTATCAATCAAGGGCTGCAGAGTCTGGCTGTTTGCCGCAAACCAGTCCTGCCTCTTATGATCCACATGTGCCGTAAACCCCTACGGAAGTTTTATAAAGAGTTTCCTTAAGTTGACCCCACTTTTCATTTACTGTACAATTTCTGGTGTATCAGTGAAAGTGTCTTCAAGATGCTGTTGAAACTAAAAGCACTTTTCAGGATCGTGAGTGTTAATAATATTAATCCTGGGGCTAGATTTGTGTTTAGCTGTGTAAATTCTCTTTGGTCTCAGTCTAACCCTTGCAACAACCAAAGAGTGATCCGTATCACAGTCAACACTGTGGTAACTTCGAGTCAATGATATATGGTTCAGATTGTCAAAGACTGATACATATAGGAAAGAGGTCTGCAGCAAGATAGAAGACCACCGGGAAGAGTGGTCGACCTCAAGTAGATTAGAGGTAACATAGTGCCCCGATATAAGGGCAGGGTAGGTGATAAAAAGGGGGACTATTAACTAGTTCTCTCATGAGACCCGGAGGCATCGACCAGATAGTTGGTACTCTGGTCACGACAGAATCACGCCTACGTGATAGCCACGGAGAAGAGTGCCACTCAATAGGAGAACGGCTGCTACAAGCGTGCTGAGTGTAACCGCACGCAAAAAGCCGAAGGACGCAACAAGGTCCTTCCGCGTGCTGTGTAGCCACGCGTGTAGGAAAAGTCAGACTGGGGACTGACTTCGTAGAGAGCAGATCGTTTAGTGTCGATAGGAGTTTTTTGTAGCCAATTAGATAGAGATTAGCAATAGGGTTAGGAAACTAGAGATAGGCAATTCTGTGGCTTTGTGTGTGATTTGATAGCGACTGTTTTGCTAATGTAAAGAGCCAACGGCAATAAAATGTACCATTCATTTCCTCTCACACGACTTGCAAGTTTCTTGTGTGGTGTGGGAGAAGTAATCCTATGATGCCTGACACATTGGTTGTTGACAGGCTAGGATTTAATGTGGTGTCAGAAGTGTGGCTTGAACAAATGTTCAAGCTAATACACTTACCCACGGCTCTAGACTAAGGTTGCTAGTAGTGAATTACAAGGTTTAATTTGTGTCAGTGACTGATGACGTGTGCAGACTAGAACAAGTTGCGAGCTAAACTGTGCCTATCGTGACAAAATAATGCTTATTTGTGTTTATTAAAATATTATGTACTTAAGTTAATCATGTGTTCTTCAAAGTTGTAAGTATTCATATTATTATTTTCTTTCATTTAGTTATGTAATTATTTATTTGTTTATGAATAATTATCAAATATGATTCATGGCGGAGCGATACACAGCCAGCAACATTATCGATTTTTGCAAGCTAAAAATAGCACTGCGCCTCTGACGTATTGCGATTGACAAGCAGTTGTTCTACGCCATTCGCATTCAGCATCTGGTTGTTTACAAATCGTCAAGCTGCTGCCCGCCTGAATCTGTGCTTTATATTAATTATTATTTGTTTATTTCAGTTAGTGAATGAATATATTTATTTATTTAAACAATATTATTATATTTTTATTTATTTAAAAGCATTTATTGAATGTTTTTCGTACTTTTTCTATTTGTTTACTGTCGCGATGGCACTACTTTTGGCTATGCAAATTAGACTTGGGCTGCACAAAACTTCCATAGATTAAACTAGGTTAGGGACGAAAGGCATAAAACGTTAGAACGAAGACAGGACATTGACATTTAACATTAATTAAACTATATTCTGTTTGCCCGTGGGCATGTCATTGTGATTGTACCAAATTGTCAAATATTATATGTCGTTTACTATTTGTTAATTGTTGCTGCTCTGTGAACCAGGGTGAACAACAGCTGATTAGAAAACTCGTGTGTATGCCGAAGTGCCAAACGAGGTGACCTGTGTTACCGGATTGGTGTTCCTGATTCTCGGGAACATTAAGTTGAGTATAACCTACGTATTTGGCATGCAATGTGATTAATAGTGCATCTCTTTTTCAGCTTGTGAGGCATTAGCATATTTTTGTGCTTTGTTTTTCAGGGGGAAAAAAAAAATTTTCCAGGTTATAAACTAAGAGTCCAATTTGCAGTGCTCAGATATTAAGAAACATAACATATCAAAGATAAATAAGTGATTAAAGACTTCAGTGCGGGTCATTGCTAGCTAATAGGCCAACAACATGGCAACTTTATCTGATTTCATAAAAGCTGGTAAAGAGTTACAATACACAGGAAAGGAGCTAGAACAATATGCTGATCAAAAATTTAAAGAAGCAAAAGATGCTGAGAGAGCTGAACGGACACGAAAAGAAGATGTGGAGAGAGATGAACGCGCACGAGAAAGACAACACCAAAAGGAGATTGCAGAACTAGCTGAGATAACAAAACAAAAACAGCTAGAAGATGACAAACAGGTTAAGCAAAGAGAATTAGAATTAAAACAGAAGCAGTTAGAACATGATAAGGAAATTAAACAACAACAGTTAGAACAAGATAAGGAAATTAAACAGAAGGAACTAGAATTAAAACAAAAGCAATTAGATCAAGAGAGAGAACTAAAGCAAAAAGAGATAGATGAAATGGCAAGAGTTAAGGAAAAACAAATTCAAGTAGAATCAGAGACACAGTTAAAGATGAAAGGTATGGATGTAAACTCACACTTAGAGATCTCTGCTACTAAACTAAAAAGTCAACAATAAGAAAATAAGTTCAATAAATACAAAAATATTATCAAACCATATTGTAAAGAAGACTCCATATCAGCCTGGACAGAAAATGTCGAATATCAGTTTAAATACCACCAAGTTCCAATAGACATGTGGGCTATGATTTATATGAAGAACCTGAGTGGTGAGCCCCTTAAAGTGATAGAATCAATACCAACTGATCTTAGATCTAACTATCAGTACATCCATGATAGGATAATGCAACATTTTTTACTTGATGCCCCTGGGTATCAGGTTCAGTTCTCAAATTTAAAACCAAAACCTAGTGAGACTTTCATTGATTATGTCTCAAATGTTCAAAGTGTACTAAATAGGTGGCTTAAAGCAGCTAACATAGGTAAAGATTTTGACAGACTTAAAAATCTAATACCCATGGATAAAGTCATATCCACTATACCATCTCCTTTTGCTAAATTCCTGCAGCAGTCGGACATTGAGACCATAGAACAATTTGAAAAGAAAGGCTCTGCATTTTTTTCCTCAAATAGAGATATTTTTAAGACTTCAAATGACTCTGAAATAGTTTCCTTTGTAAAGGACCAACCTAAAAACTATCAAAGTAATAGAAAACCATTTCATAAAGTTGATAAGAAAGATAGGAAAGTGTCAAAATGTATCTACTGTCAACTTTTGCATGACACTTATTCTATGTGTGATAAATCGCCAAACTATCCGGCGCATCTTGAAAATATGATTAAGAAGCAACAAAACAAGCGATCTGCATACAGGCGTGCAATCAAATGCTTCTTTTGTTCCAGCTACGGCCATTATTCAAATAAATGCCTAGGCCGCCAACGTATGAAAGCCAACAATGCTATTTTTATTGATACATCTTCTGATAGTGGTAGTGAGACTGAGTGTGAAGTTGAAAATGAATTACCTGTTAACCAAGCTGAAGATGTGTGTTGTGTAAACGATATGTTAAGCTTTGACAGTTGTGAACGATGTCACCAATTTCATGCAGACGGAAAATTAAAATGTGGACATACAGTACCATTCTCATCTGAGAGTGTAAATGCAGCATTAGCCTCCAGAGGCAATTTAGTGTTCCACAATGCAATGGTCAACGACAGACCATGCCAATGTTTGCTGGACAGCGGCAGCACCCTTATTGGTCTTAGGAAGGAACTGGTGAGTCCAGATGATTATACAGGTGACTCTGTCAAATGCCGAACCTTTTCGGGTAACATTGAAATTTACCCTTTGGCCAAAGCCCGTATTAACACTCCTTTCCTTTCTGGTACCTTTACTTGTGCAATACTTGACAACCCTTGTACTGACTTAATTTTGGGTTGCTTACCCCAATTAAAACAATGTACTAGCGATGAAATAGCTGCATGGGAAAGATTAAATGCAGCTAATGCAACAACTAGAGCAGACTCTATAAAACATCAAGACACACTACAAGATGAGAGACTACTGTTGCTATCACCAACTAGCACGGATGATACCACCAGACAAAAATTTATAGAACAGCAGAAAGCTGATCCTAGTGTGTCTCCATATTTAAAATTATTGACAGAAAGAGCCAAAGTGACAAAAAACGCATCATGGTTCTTTAGACTTAATAATGGCATTCTTACTAGGTATTATACAACTGGTAACCATGAGATTCAGCAAACGGTGTTACCTGTACAACACCGCCTAACTGTGCTAAAGATTGCACATGAGTCACCGTTTGCTGGTCACCTTGCATACGACAAAACCAGGGCCAGAATTCAGGCTCATTTTTATTGGCCAGGTTTTTGCAATGATATAAAATTATTTTGTCGTTCTTGTAATGTCTGTCAACAATTACTACGCAAGGGTAAACATCCTACAGCTGAAGTACAACCTTCTACACTGGCTTCTAGGCCATTTGAGAGTGTGGCGGTAGATATTGTTGGACCCCTGAATCAGGTGTCCAGCAAAGGAAATCGCTTCATATTAACGATGGTCGACCTATGTTCAAGGTGGGTTGAGGCAGTAGCTTTGAAATACATCACCTCCAAAGATGTTGCCAATGTATTTCTACACCTGTTCTCACGATTCGGATTTCCACGTACCATCTTATCCGATCGTGGAACTCAATTCATATCGGCTGCAACGCAAGCCCTTACAAAAATGTTAGGGATTAAACAGCATTTTACAACAGCGTACCATCCAGCCAGCAATGGTATAGTAGAAAAAATTAACGGAGATCTTAAACATATGCTGGCTAAGGTAACAGCAGAAAACCCAGCTGATTGGGATACACTGTTACCAACAGTGCTGTTCGCCTATCGGGAGATTCCCCATTCAAGCACGGGTTTCTCACGGTTTGAATTAGTATACGGGGCTAACCCACGTGGACCCCTAACCATTTACCATCAGGTAATAACTAATTCCATTGAAATTCCCACCCCAAAAACACCTTATGAAATGGTGACAGAAACACGAGAGAAAATCATGAAATCGTGTATCATAGTTAAGGCACCTTTGGAGAGGAAGGGTCAAATCTACCGCCAATACGCAAACAAAGGTGCGAGAACAATTGATCTTGAACCAGATCAAGACATACTTTTGTTACTTCCAGACAAACGAAATTTATTATTGACCTCATGGCAAGGGCCATTCAAGGTGGTGCGTAAAATTTCAGATGTTGACTATGAAATATCGATAAACGGACACTTAAAGATATTCCATGTCAACATGTTGAAACCTTACTTTTCACGACAAGAGACAGAAGTAGAGACAGACGAACATAGTGCACCCACACCTAGTGATCAGACGACAGACGTACACAACGCAACTACACTAGTTAGCGAGACTGGCAAATCCGACGATATCCATACATCTAGTGAGAATACAGAATACGCACTTAGCACCACCACCGTACTGAATCAGGTAGACGACGACGGAATGGAACTACCTGTTCCTATTATAGACAAGACTGCGACATTGGATAGCATACGGATAGAACAGGAACTAACAGACGGTCAACGACGACAATTAATAGAATTAGTGACAGAGTATAAAGACATATTTTCTGACATTCCAGGTAGGACGGACAGAATCGAGCACTCCATTCTTCTTTCGGACTCTAAGCCTATTAAATGCAGGCCGTAGTCAATCCCACTTAGCTATAGAGGAAATCTAACTAAGGAAATTCTTAATTTAGAAGCTAGTGGGATCATCCAGAAATCCACATCTGAGTACTCCTTTCCAATCGTCCTTGTTAAGAAAAAAGACTCAACCATTCGTCTTTGTGTGGACTATCGAAAGCTAAATAATGTCACTAAGATCGACGCAGAACCAATTCCTTCCTGCGAAGATCTTATTCTGGACATGTCCACTTCCAAAATCTTCTCTAAATTAGACCTTACTAAGGGATATTGGCAGGTCCCTATGAAGACTGAATCTATCCATCTTACTGCTTTCTCAACACCTTTAGGTCTTTACGAGTGGCGTTTTCTTCCTTTCGGACTTCGAAACGCTCCTGCCACTTTCGTACGTTTAACTAGAGATCTACTTCATGGAGTGACGAATACAGTGACGTATATAGATTATATATGTGTCCATACAGATGACTGGACAACACACTTACTGAAACTAAGACATGTCTTTGATAGGTTGCGACTCTTCGGTCTCACTGTCAAACCGAGCAAAGTCGAATTGGGCCTAAAAGAAATAGATTTTTTGGGTCATGTCATTTCACGAGGTCAACTAAAGACTGACAATAGAATCATTACCAAAATTATGAATCTGACCATGCCTACCACAAAGAAGCAGGTCAGAAGCCTTTTGGGGTTAGTAAATTACTATAGCAAATTCATACCAAACTTAGCTAAAATTACAAGTGTATTTTCAAATGTTTTAAAAGCATCTGTAAAACTAGATGTCAAAGATGCATTATTAATTTCTGCATTGTCAAAATTGAAAATCCTGTTTAGTAATGTACCAATCCTCCGCTTGCCTAATCCTAGGCTCGTTTATTTTCTTAGGACAGATGCCAGCAGAATCTCCATCGCTGCAGTGCTAGGCCAATTTTATGAGGGCATCTTCCATCCGATTTGCTACGTGAGCCGTAAGATCACACCTGCTGAGTCCAGATATTCCATATCAGAGTTGGAAGCCCTAAGCGTCATCTATGCGGTGAGGAAGCTTCATCGATTTCTAGCGGGTGTTCACTTCGTTGTCCAGACTGACAACTCCCCAATCACGGTCATACAAAGTGGTGTGCATCGGAATGACCGTATATACAGGTGGTCGCTAATACTACAAAACTATACGTTTAGTATAGAGCATATTAAGGGTAAGGACAACATTCTGGCTGATACCCTTAGTCGACCATCTGAGGTAGAAATACCGCAGATTCCGCATAAGAGTGTAGAGTAATAGATTATTAGTACATTAGAATATTCTATGAAAAATATTTTACAAATACATAGACATTATGTGCTGAACTATGTACTAAGAACAGCGAACTACCATGTGTCCGTAGACATCAAAAGAAGAACTGTGCTCCGAGAACAAATATATCACCGTGTGAACTGGGACAGCTCGTTACTAACTAAGCTCCATATTTGTTCCGGTGAATCATTTGTGTTAAGCAGAGAAAAACAGTGTCAGAACATTACATAAATCCAGACACGAAAATACTGGTCTACGACACAATCGAACTCTACAGGTGCAATACCCATAGGACACAAGTATGACTGTGTAATGTGTTTAATATACCCAGGACAAGTGTGAATATATAGTATGCCAATGAAAGCAATTTCTGAACATTAGGGCAACGACTAACCTGAGGGATTTAAATACTATGTATATATAAACTTATTGTGATATGTATTATAACATTTTTAATATAGTGATAAATTATAGGTAGATTAGGTCACTTTAATTTACATTTAGAGTTAGACAATATAATAGTTTTCATTTTTTTTAAAGTAGTTTAGATAGGATTAATTAGATAGATCAGTAATTTACCCACTTACTTACCTTAAAAGTAGAATAGGATAGTAATTTAAACGTAATAACAGCTAATTATAAACTAAAATAAAAAGTTTAGATAGTATTAGTACCATTTAGGTTTATTACATTTCACTTTGTTTCATTTCATTTGAGTTCATCCCATCTTAATGAACCAGTCCAATTAACAAACGTGATCATATAGTATTAGGATTAATGTACATCATTATCATAGGATAAAAAGATTATACAATTAAACATACATCATTTACACCATATAGAGTAAAAATATCAATCATATATTTTTCCATTTAAAAACATTAGTTATAATTTTGTTATATTGCACATTACCCATTTCATAAAGGTACATAACTCATCTCACATCAATTTCATTTTAAATAGTTAGATTACGTCCCTTAAATTAGATAAACATTAGGAGTAATGTGGCAAATTAAATTAAAATAGGTAACACATTAGATACATATTTATAGAACTAGTATGTCAGTATTTAGAGTATTATTTCAGTAGAATATAGTAGTTACTAATACCAGGGTACAAACCATCAACCCTTTTTCTTACATGTAAATATGTGTAAATACATGACTCGTGCAGCAATTTACGCACAGTCATTTAGCTCAACTTTGTCAAACTGAGCCAAACTTGTACAGTGTCACTCCAATGTTTTTAAATAATTGTGAGGGTAAAAGATGTGTGACAGAAGTAAGGGTAAAAGATGTGTGATAGAAGTGTGAAAGTGAGAGCGAATGTAAATGATACAGGAGAGGGTGAGATCTGCGGAGTTTTTCTGCCGCTCAACGCGACCTTTTGTTTTTTGTCTGCGTCAAGTGTGTGCTTTCGATGTTAAAAGTGTGCTGTCTTGAATGTGTTATGTGTAGTTTAGTGTAGATTTTAGAGAAAGTATTTTAAGTATCATAAGACGGAAACGTAGTCACGAATTAGTGGTATACACTTGTTTGTGGCCACGTTTAACCGAATTATGGCACTTGAAAACTAACTTACATCCACATGATAGTTACATACACATGTTAGAAGTTAGATTATACTATTAGTTAGATGCAAACACGCAAACAACGAGAAAAACAAACATATAAATTGCAGACATTTTTTGTAGATCAAAGGGAGATAACTCCGGGTCAGGGGACATAATAGACAACGAAACACTAACTTAACAGTGAAAGATAACTTTACACGCGGAAGCGAGATAGGTAAAGCCTGTCGCACACAGCTTGTGTAATGGTTGTTTAATATTATATGGGGGACATGAAGCAATTCATGTGTTGACCCTAAGAAAGTCAACTTTGTATGGGTAGTGAGTTAATTTACTATTTGAGGGCAGGTCTTATAAGACAACGGTCCGGTTCAGACATACCTCTAAATAATATAATATTGCGATTGAGAAGAGGGCTCACGCCAACCAGACAAGTTTGTGGCGATTGCCAGTAGCCAAGTAAAGTGATACTACATTGTGACAATAGTCAGTAGAAGTCTATTAGGTTACCCAAAGCCAGGTTATCAGCAGTCTTTGACAAAAATTAGATACACTAATTTTTTACAAACCTCTTGCGTCACAACCAATGAGTCATAGTTGATGACGCAACACAGGAGGGGAGGGTGTGTGTCAAAGACTGATACATATAGGAAAGAGGTCTGCCGCAAGATAGAAGACCACCGGGAAGAGTGGTCGACCTCAAGTAGATTAGAGGTAACATAGTGCCCCGATATAAGGGCAGGGTAGGTGATAAAAAGGGGGACTATTAACTAGTTCTCTCATGAGACCCGGAGGCATCGACCAGATAGTTGGTACTCTGGTCACGACAGAATCACGCCTACGTGATAGCCACGGAGAAGAGTGCCACTCAATAGGAGAACGGCTGCTACAAGCGTGCTGAGTGTAACCGCACGCAAAAAGCCGAAGGACGCAACAAGGTCCTTCCGCGTGCTGTGTAGCCACGCGTGTAGGAAAAGTCAGACTGGGGACTGACTTCGTAGAGAGCAGATCGTTTAGTGTCGATAGGAGTTTTTTGTAGCCAATTAGATAGAGATTAGCAATAGGGTTAGGAAACTAGAGATAGGCAATTCTGTGGCTTTGTGTGTGATTTGATAGCGACTGTTTTGCAAATGTAAAGAGCCAACGGCAATAAAATGTACCATTCATTTCCTCTCACACGACTTGCAAGTTTCTTGTGTGGTGTGGGAGAAGTAATCCTATGATGCCTGACACATTGGTTGTTGACACAGATGTTGTCTCCGTGTGATGATGAAGTCCAGCTGGTGCCAATGGCCGGATCTTGGATGTTTCCATGTGACCTTATGCAGTTCTTTTGCTTTAAAAAGGGAGTTTTTAATACATAGGTTATTTCTGGTGCAATGCTCCAGCAGCCTTTGCCCATTTTCATTCATGCGACCGATGTTGTATTTTCCAAGGCACACTAGCCATGACTTCGAGTCCTTGCCCACAAGAGCATTGAAATCACCGAGCATATAAATGTAGTCAGATTTTGGAACTGCCTTGATCACGGAGTCTAACTCCCCATAGAACGAATCCTTCACATCATCAGAGGAATCGAGTGTCGGTGCATATGCAGTAATAATGGTGGCAAAACCACAAGAGGTTGCCAAGCGCAGAGATAATTGTCTTTCATTTCCTCCTGCTGGAATTTCAATCATTCCCAGTAGCGAATTCTTCACTGCAAAGCCCACACCGTGTTGCCTTTTTTCTGCCTGCCCTCTACCCTTCCAAAAAAAAGTGTAATTGTTTTCCCTGAGTGACCCTTCCTCAGCGAGGCGAGTCTCCTGCAGGCCAGCAATATCAATGTTAAGATGATTGAGTTCGGCATCAATCACAGCCGTTTTTCTCACATCGTTAATATTGGTCAAGTCAGTGGAAAATCCTGGACACATGGTTCCCACGTTCCAGGTTGCAAGCCGTAGCTTGAGGTTTCTGTTTTTCTTTTTATTAGTACCTTGTGCATTGGTTTTACAGCCCGCGATTCAGATATTGTCCTAGCCCCAAGCACCCATTGAAGCAGGCAGGCTGTTGCGGATCAGCACCCAATTGGCTGGGGGGTGCCCAGCTTGAGGCGGGCGGTAGCTGATCAGTGACACCTGTAGGTGTCTCCCACCGTCAGAGGCAACGCGTGGCGCCCCATGTCTACGCCAACTGACAGGGACTTATAATCCGTAACAGTTGCCTTTCGCTTTGATTCCGAGACCGGTTAAGACCAGGGATGGATTTATTGCCTCTCCATAGCACAAAGCCTGGGCTAAAATATAGAGATCATGTGTTGCCCATACAGCATGATCCCTCCCTCGGCCTGCCTAGTTCACTCCAGAGGAAAGGTAACACCTCTACATCTGGAACAAGACAAGCTGCAGAAGCTGCCGGATCAGTAAAGCAATGCTCTAACTGTCCGCCTGTTGGAGCTTCGATCCTAGACCAGCCGCCAACCAAGGCTTAGGGCCTGGTCTGCCCTGCCATGACATTTTGTCTTTAGGTTGCATTTCCTCGCACCAGGGTAAGGCTTGTACCCTCCCAATTGCGCTCTTCCGCCCGAAGCTGTTGGCACAATGTGGGGTGTCGGGTTTGGTAAGCGCCGCCCAACGTTCGACGCTAACAGAAAGCAGGTAGTACCGTCTACTGTTATACGGTAGCTCAGTCATATCTGACTAAGACCTGACACACTACTATTACTACTACTATTACTACTACTATTACTACTACTACTACTACTACTACTACTACTACTACTACTACTACTACTACTACTATAAACTACTACTACTATTATTACTATTACTACTACTACTACTACTATCACTACTACTATTACTACTACTACTACTACTACTACTACTACTACTACTAATAAATAGCATGGGATCTTCATACTACTCGTAGAAAAACTAAGAAGTATAAACGGACTGACCTAAGCGGATATCGGCAAAACACGGATAAAGAAAATAACAAGTTGGTGAAACGCAGTAGTAAAGAAAGCTGTAAAAGACAAAAAGGAAAAATATAAAAAGTGGTCGAAGAGCAAACAGGAATGCGATTACATAGAATACAGAATAGCGAGAAGACATGTGAATAGAATGGTAAAGAGACAAAATCAAAAAGACTGGGAGGAGTATGGAGAAACTATAAATAAAAACACGAAGGAAGCACCTAGAAACTTCTATAAAAAGATAAGTGCAATGAGAACCAGAGGAGAACCCTTTGTCCCAACTGAAATAATTAACAGCGAAAATGGAGAACCAATAAGTGAACAAAAACAAATCCTAATAAGATGGAAGCAGTACTTCGAACAACTTCTCAACATCCCATCAGATGTCACGGGAATTCAAGAAACCGACACAGATGCCACCGAAGAACTAGAACCAGACATACTGAAAGAATAAATTATAGAAGCCATCAGATTAACACCCATTGAACAAATCACCAGGACAAGATTAAACACCAAATAAACTAATTAAAGCAGCAAGAGAAGTAGGAGCAGCATGGCTACATAGACTATTCAACCATGTTTTGGTAGATCAACAGACACCACGAGACTGGGGAAATGCCATAATTATCCCAGTTTGGAAAACAAAGGCAGCAAAAGAGGCGGCACACAATACAGAGGCATTTCACTGTTGAGTGATACTGGGAAAATATTTTGCAACATTCTTGAAAAAAGACTACGAACTATTATAGAACCCCAACAAAACGAAACACAACTTGGATTTAGGAAACACAAAGGATGTACAGATGCCATTTTTGCTCTTAGACAACTTATAGAAAAATCAATCGAATTCAATGAAACACTCTATTTAGCCTTTGTCGACCAAGAAAAGGAATTTGATAGAGTAGATAGAAACAAGCTGTGGGAAATCCTTAAACAATATGGAGTGAGTACACATCTAACAATCCTATGTGGAAGCTTATACAACAACAGTGAATGCATAGTGAGAGCAACTAGAGGACACTCAGAACCCTTCACCATAAGATCCGGAGTACGACAAGGTTGTGTCTTGTCCCCTCTCTTGTTTATAACATATATAGACAACGTGTGTAAAGAAACCAGCCAAACGGAGACCGCGAGAACACCGCACAACGAGAACACAGAAGAAGAACCATCTACAAATCTAACCATTAGAGAACTCCTGTTTGCGGACGACCAAGCACTAATAGCAAAAAATAGATGCAATAAGGCAAACCAACTCATTGGACAAATGGCACCTATACTAAAGAACAAACATTTATCAATAACTACTAAGAAAGCACTTTACAGCACAATCTTCCTACCAACTCTATGTTACCAATGCCAAATCTGGACTATGACAGAAAAAGAGAAAAGAAAAAACACAACAACAGAAATGAGATTCCTGAGAAGAATACTCAATGTATCAAGAAGAGATAAGATCAGAAATGAAGAAATCAGGACAAAAAGTGGGGGTTATAGCTGCACTATATTTTATTAGAAAGCAGCAAGTCAAATGGTTTGGCCATGCAAGTAGGTTACCAACTAACAGGATACCACAACAAGCAATGATGTACAGACCAGAGGAAAGCAGAGGAAGAGGCCGACCACGTAAACGATGGACGCAGGGAATAAGAGTCCATGGGAATATCGATACATGAAGCCCATAAGCGGACACTCTCCCGCTGTTTATACTTCACCTCGACACCGCAATGTACAAGAGGAACATGATGAGATGAGATGAGATGAGCATTGAAATTGCAGAAAATATCACGAAACAAAACAAATAACACACTGACCCTAGTACGGTGATATATCGTTCTTCCAAATGGTAGGTTAGATTTGACGATATATTAACCTTGGCACTGAAGCAGTCAACATACACTTTTGTTTCATGATACACTGGCTACAAAGGTTAATCCACGTTACATTACAATGAACGGAAACATCGATAGCCTATCCTTCATTTTTGCTATTTTAACTGTTAAGAGCCACAATTCCGGGCATTTTCAAAATTGTATACATTTCTCCCGGATAGTCCATGTCGTGTAGGAAATTAGGACATGCCCGAGAAAATGAGGACGGTTGACAGCCTGAAACATATGACATGAGCTAATCACATCTTAACTGCTTATATGGCATCAGATGATTAATCGTCTTACGCGACTTTCTGTATCTGCCAATAGCTTATGTATGGTGTATTTTTAATGACTGCAGTTTTTGAAAATATTGCCGTTCCAAGTTTTGCATATTAATATTATATTACATGGACTCCACATGGGGTGAATGCAAAACTTGGAAAGGCAATATTTTCAAAAACCGCAGTCATTAAAAATACACCCTGCAGTAGTTTTCTCTCCGAAGGTTGTGGGTTCGATTCCGGGCTGCGTCTTTCGGTTCACGGGTGCATTTTCATCGGAGACTCCTGGGGGTTGTTGCTGAAACTACGGAGTTCGTGATTTGCTCGACATTTTCTGCAGGAAAAAAAACCGGTGCAATGAAGTATACCCTCTTGACTTTTAAGACTTTTTTTTAAGTTTCCCTCTGCAAACCCCTTTAATTTATTATGTAATACAACATATCTGCTACCATATTAACAACTTTTAAGTCATAACTGTAATGGGACGCAGAGGTGTTTCCAAGGCACCAGGGCCGGGTTATATACTGGCCAAGATCTATTGACGCGTCCTCGTCGAGCGTCCTAGGCAACAGGTCCCTTCGGGGTCCTGGCTGAAGTCAATAGGATCGCCGATTCCTCCGAAGTCGGAGAGTGTCTGCCTGTACGGCGAGGAACCACCAGACTCAGTGGCGTCACTAGGGGGGTGCGGGCCGCACCGGGTGACACCATCAAGGGGTGACACCAAAATAAAAAAATTGCAAATTTGACAAAGCAGACATAGCTCTGTCTAGTCGGGTTTCATAACCGTTCATTGTTAATTTTATAAATTTTAATGTTAAATAACAAAAATTTAACTTTGTCCGAGTTTGTCGAAGTTCTTTATTTATGTTTTACCTGAAGTATTGAAGTTATATTGTTCAATTTGTTTTCTTTCTTATGTCCTTATTAACTTTTTGACTTATTTTACAAACATTACTATATGCGATTATATATAGTACAGGAACACTCGGAAGAAGACCATGGTGAAAGTCTAGAGGGGTGACACCAAGAGTTTACCGCACTGGGTGACACCAACCCCAGTGACGCCACTGCCACCAGTCTGCACACCAATAAGCCAGACATGGGACAACGGATACTCACGCAAACCTCAGGTCCTGTATGACATCACACTGATGTTGGACAATAGGATGCCTTCATCCGACATACAGGACTTCGCGTTGGAGCTCAAGCCAACGAACACAAGCAAGCAAGCAAGCATAACTGTAATAAACGCATACTTCCCATTTTCCGCCATCCATTTTTGCGTGGTTCAAGCCTACGTTTTGTTTGGCATTTAAACTGTTAAGAACTGAAAGTTATGGAGCAACAGCGTGTATCACTGTCGCAGTTTGAAATATCTTGCAACTGTCATTTGCAGCTTCCGTACGATACTGTGTTGTTGCATCGATACCAGTAAACACGACCAAAATTTTAAATGCCAAGCCGGGGCATAATATTTAGACTGACTGAGAGCATGCATTTTTTTTTTTTTTTTTCATCAAATGTTTAACGGGAAATTTGAGTTTAAGGACCGGAATTTTAAGCAGGTCTTGTCATCTAATGTTACATTTATGTTTAAGTGTGTGTTTTTGCTTTCCTTTCACCAGTTTTTCAGGCGCTTGCTCAAATGTAACGGGAAATTTGATCTTGAGGGCCTGAATTTAAAGCGCATCTTGTTATTTAATGTTAAGTGTACTGGGTGAGAGGGAGGGTGGACATGTTTTCTATCTACATTCTGTCAAACACGTTAATCTGACGTAAACAGCTCGATACCCAGTCTCAGATAAAATGTATTGGTGGATTTGAGATTGCTGAGTAACCATGACAACATATGATAGACAGACTTGTTCAATTCTCGCATGATAAAAACAATGGTAATCTCTTTATTTCTTAGTATCTATTTGTGTGTGTGTGTGTGTGCGCGCGCGCGCGCGCGTGTGTGTGTGTGTGTGTGTGGGGGGGGGGAGAGAGAGAGAGAGAGAGAGAGAGAGAGAGAGAGAGAGAGAACGAACAATCTTTATTTTCAAAGGGTTACAAATTGGGCACGCAGGCCCGTCTTACATTCGGCCGATCCAATTACTCATCTTTAGTTCACAAATTCTGCATGTTACATTCACATAGGAAAACAACTTTGTCAATTGGATGTCGCAAACATCATCAGTACATATTACCGTGGTATGAGACAGGCAGACACACGTACACACGCACATTCCTAAACACACGTACACATACATAACTGCATAATAATTACATCATTTACACCAGTGTTTCCCAACTTTTTTTGTACCATGCCCCACTTAAGCCTTTCTAAAATTCATATTGCCCCCCTCCCCCGCCCCATGCCCCCCCCCCCTCAACATATACATTATTTTTAATATTCAAAAATTGAAATGTTCACTAAAGAAACTTGAATGATAGGTTTTAGGAAGAAATCACTAGGTAATTATTGAGCAAACACAGTAAGTAAATTTTCAAAACATATAATGGAGAACTGAAATTCAAGTACAAAATAATTTTAATGAAAGATTTTTCTATATTATTTTAATTATTAGTAATTATTTATTATTTAAATTTAGTGAGATCCTTGCGCTTGATGCTTGCTGCAAAGAGATCTTATGTCAGGTTCCAATTTAGTTAACTTCAGTCTCAAGTCTCCCCGTTTTGTTATATTCAGCCGATTTCTTCCATTTTCGAATTGCCCCCCTTAACAGTCAAATTGCCCCCCTGTGGGGCGTGGGCCCCACGTTGGGAAACACTGATTTACACAAACTCTCACAGTTATACACACACTCAATAACATACAAATACACACTCCTTCGCATACACTGCATGCATACATACACACATAAACATGTACACATACATACACGAATATACACATACATACACACAAATACACACATATACACACGCACATACATACGCACATAATCACACATACACACATATACGCACGCACATACATACGCACACATACATACATACATACATACATACATACATACATACATACATACATACATACATACATACATACATACATACATACATACATACGTACGTACGTACGTACATACATACATACATACATACATACATGCATGCATACATACATACATACACACACACACACACACACACACACACACACACACACACATACATACATACATACATACATACATACATACATACATACATACATGCATGCATGCATACATGCATGCATGCATGCATGCATGCATGCATGCATACATACATACATACATACATACATACATACATACATACATGCATGCATGCATGCATGCAGCCAGACAGACAGACAGACAGACAGACAGATACACACATACACACATACACACATACATACCTACATACATACATACATACATACATACATACATACATACATACATACATACATACATACATACATACATACATACATACATACATACATACATACATACATACATACATACATCCTTACATACATACATACATGCATGCATACATACATACATACATACATACATACATACATACATACATACATACATACATACATACATACATACATACATACATACATACATACATACATGCATGCATACATACATACATACATACATACATACATACATACATACATACATACATACATACATACATACATACATACATACATACATGCATGCATGCATGCATGCATACATACATACATACATACATACATGCATGCATGCATGCAGCCAGACAGACAGACAGACAGACAGACAGATACACACATACACACATACATACATACATACATACATACATACATACATACATACATACATACATACATACATACATACATACATACATACATACATACATACATACATCCTTACATACATACATACATACATACATACATACATACATACATACATACATACATACATACATGCATACATACATACATACATACATACATACATACATACATACATACATACATACATACATACATACATACATACATACATACATACATACATACACACACACCCACCCAGACAGACAGACAGACAGACAGACATAAACATACACACACATGCACACATATATACGCACAAACACACACATACACACTCATACACACATATAAACACACACATAGACAAACATACACATATATACACACATACACACGTACACTCACATACACACAAACACGCATATATAAACACACACATAGACACATATATACACATACACACGCATACACAAATACACCAACATACACACACATAGATACGCATACACACATACACACATATAAACACACACACATAGACACACATATACGCACCCACCCATCCACCTACACACATACTCACACATCTATACATTTACACATTGTCTTGTCTCACATACTCACTACAACTAATATGAACAAACTCCCACACTTTACACACACATATTGATTGATTGATTGGTTAGGAACCAACATCACAGCTTTCGGGGCATTCCCATAAGCGCTCCGTCCCCATCCTCAGCAGCCAGCGAAGAGTTCCAACACCAATAGTTCCAGTAGCAATCTGATTTATGTCCGTCTCGCCTTTCATCTGAGCATCGAGCGTCGGCCAGATCCCCTCGACACTCTTCGCTGCCTCATTCTTGCCAGGCAATGGTGATCCATTTGCTCCTCCGAGATGTACACGTGCTCTCACAAGGGCGCAACTACGTCTGCCTTGTCATGCATCAATACTCCACCACGTTTTGCCGAGCCAGCCAATCTGTCCACCTGTTCATTCCCCAGCACACAGGCATGCCCCGGAGAAAAGATCCAGGTGATGCATGCCACCCGTAACCTCCGAAGCGAAGCAAGTCACTCTGCACGAAGCCTGCCTGTTTCTGAGTCAGTTACAATCAGGATGTGTGTATGTATCGTGTTCTCCATCCAGCGGAAAGCTGCACTGACCGCCTCCACCTCCATTCTTAAGCTATATGCTGTGGTAACATACGTCAGGCTCTCCTGCACCAAACGTTAACCATTAGCTTTTGCTAAGAATCCCTAGGCACTTCTCCTACCTATCAACACCGAACCATATGTGTAAATAATCACATCACCCTGGCGAACATTATCCTGAATTAGTTGCTGAATTTCGACTTCCGTGGCCCCTCCTGGCCACTCCCTGCACTCCCGACTCAATGTGATTATAACTCTGCACATGTCTGACTGCTCCGCCTAATGTTTTCCAAGATGCACACCTGTCTGATCGTATCCTCCGCCTGAGCCATCCATGGTTTCCCTCTTATCAGTCTCTGACCCTTAACTGCGTCCAGCGCCTCATGCAACGGGTGATCTGTGTCTGCAGCTACTCTGAGGTATGCCTTCGCCTGCATGACCTTGTGCCTACCAGCAACAGTCCGCAGACCAAGGATGTAACGCATACGCACTACTGGGGTGTCTCTGGTGCATCCCAGAATGACCCGCATAACTTCGTTCTGTATTCTCTCTAATTTCACCAGCTGACTCTTTGAGACAGTGAGCAGTCCTAGTCCATAATCAATCACTGAGAGGATCAAGTGCTGATATTGTGTGAAGAGCATTCTCTGCTCTGTGTCCATTGCAGCCTTAGTTTTAAGTGCATTGAGTCCCTTTTGAGATCTTGTCACAACTGTCTCCACATGGTCCTTGAAGAACAGACTCCTGTCAAATTTGATTCCAAGATACTTCAGTTTGGTCTCTCTGTTGACGCTTCTACCATCTATCGTGAGGCTTGGGACATCAGCTCGCACATATACACTGACTGTCATCGTGAGCATCCTCACAAAAATGGACAAAATTGGGGGGGGGGGGGGTTTAATTTGTGAAAATGAAAACAATATGTTATAAACTGTGTAACGACAAAATAGTGATCATCATCATCATCTTCCACTTCTGCCGTCAAGCGTCGTGGGGAGGAATAATTTGCGCTCCAGCGCCCGGTGGGCGGCACTGGATAGCGTCATTTCGTGTGATTGTACAATGTCTTTGATGTCGTCAATCCATTTTCTTCTTGGACGTCCTCTTAGTCTCGTCGCAGATGATCTTTGATATAAGGCCAGTGACGATAGTTGTTGGTGTTGCATTCTAACGACATGGCCAAACCACTTGATCTTCTGTCTTTCAATAATCGTTACACAAGGTGTTGATCCCACTGTGAAATAGTGATGCAATTCAATAAATAATATAATTCCTGGAATTGACATAAACATTATGCAATACGCAGTGCATATAGTACATGTTAAAATCAAGTGGCAGTAAAACTGATAATATGAAAGATGAAGATACTGAAAAAAATATGGAATAGCATGTCGCAAGACATGCGTGCACTCAATTCTCTCTCTCTCTCTCTCTCTCTCTCTCTCTCTCTCTCTCTCTCTCTCTCTCTCTCTTTATTTTTCTTTCACACACACTAACTATCTCCTTGTCTCTCTACCTCTTTCTCTCTCATTGTCTCACTCTTTCTCTCACCCACACTCGCTCGCTCTCACGCTCTCAAACTCTCTTTTACTCTCTTTATTTCTCACAGACAGACACACACACTCTCTCACTCGCTTTGTCTCTTACTTACTCTCTCACTCACGCACTCTCTTACATGCTATCTCTCACCCACACACACCCACACCCACATAGTGAAAAATTATACCAGCAGGTGAGAGAGTGTGTGTATGTATGTGTGTGCGTGTGCGTGTGTGTTTTGTGTGTGTGTGTGTGTCTGTGTGTGTGTATGTGTGTGTGTGTGTGTGTGTGTGTGTGTGTGTGTGTGTGTGTGTGTGTGTGTGTGCGTGTGTGTATTTTTGACTTTTACTCTAGCATTGTTTGTCTTTGTCACAGCTGCCTCTGTGGATACAATTTTAAAATTGACAGATCTTGTCGTCTGTAAAATTTTCACATCTTGCATATTTTTAGCAATTAAAAGCACCACCTTCATCTTCTTTCTAACAGTACCATAGAATATGTACAATGTGGAACTGGTGTGTGCCAAAAGCTTTCTGTCTTCTTCCACAAGCTCCAGTCACTCAGGGACGTTGGTCCATTAACTGATACAGTGCCCAACACAATTTAGGTTTGGACCAAACATGGTACACAAACATATGAACAATTATTATAATGTACATTTCCGTTCACTGAGCATTGACATTGCGGTAGATACCTCGAGGCAAAACAAATAACACGATGACCCTAGTATGGCGATATATCGTCCTTCAGTTCAAATGGAAGGTCACATTTGGCGACATATTATCATTCGACATTGAATTTGTTAAGTTTCCTACACAATTAAATATATGACACGTGGATAGCCTTTAGGATTTAAAGTATTTCACTTATTTAGGATCCATCTGGTTACTGGGGCGGCGTGTTGACAATAGATTACCTAAACCCCGTGCAGATATATTATGTCTAGAAATGAATGCCTTCATTCACGATCAATTATTTTGAAAATTGTGTGTTGCGTCGTTATGAAATTTTTCCTGTCGTCTTATATTTACCCCCACCCAAGGAATCTGTTTTTCATAGGTCCAAACGCAACTGAAATCATGGAAAGCGGCGACAGGTCTTTGATGTTTTGGTGAAAAACTAGTGATTTCTCGCTAAAAAAAAAAAAACTTGTTTTACTGTAATGCCCCGCCAATTCGGATGACGACACAAGGCGCATTCAGATTCGTATGGGAGTGGGTGCAATGTCTACTCCTTTTAGACGGAACATGATTTTGTACGATGAATATAGCTGTGAATGTCTCTTTAGTGGGCTTCCTGCTTAATGGTCAAGATGTTGGTCCTCTTTTCACTGAAGTTTATAGAATGATTCGTATGTTCGTGTGTTGTCCCCTCATTTTACAACGTGTTTCTTCTCATGTTTCTTGTTATGCCACAATATGTCAGTTCCACCACAATATTACTCTTCGCTTGGTATTCAATGCGTCTAGAGCTTCTTGTTTTCAGTGCCAGTTGTTTGTCACCGTTGAGGGCTTACTGAATTTAAAATTCATCTCTGTGGAATACAAACTGTGGCCATTGACAAGTTGTATTGTTTGTGCCGATGCTGAAATGTTAAGGGCCTGCAATTCTTCTTCTGAATAGTTGGAGCAAAAATATCCAAGTAGGTGGACATGTCTGCGATCTGCCCAGAATCGTCAGGAGGTCAGCATGGCTGAATGGATAAGCGCACACGTATTTATACTTCCGGTGTGCCGATGCCGAGGTAGTGGGTTCTCCCTTTCACTGGTCCAGTTGGACTAAAATGTGGACTTCTTGTCCTTGACTTGTGGACGTAAATTGCAAGTACTTCTGAAGTCGGAGTGGGTTCACCTGATGGCAGGGGACACTGGTAATAGAGACAGTTAATCCATGTGCAGTAATCAACCAATGCACTAGAAGAAGCAGTATGTGTATGGACTACGCTTGAGTTCAAAGCGAGCGAAGGCAAAGAAATATATATATATATATATATATATATATATATACCCGGTCTCCATGGCTACGAGCTTGCGAACGTGGTTTGTGAGCCCGTATACCCGGGTTAGAAACACAGTGGTGCTGGTTTTTTCGAAAAAGGTATAGATGTAGGTCGTTCAGAAAGCAATGGCAAACTACTGAACGTAAAATTTGCCCAGGAATCACGAACAGCGAAAATACTGGGGTTGACTGCTACGTCCTGTGAAGGACATGCAACTTATATATATATATATATATATATATATATATATATATATATATAACGGCTGTTATTTTCACTTTCATTATTTTTACCTCTTTCTATCGCAGGCACAAAATAGAAAGAATCTGGAGTCCACAGACAAGTGGCTTTGACTTAGAATCATCAGATGGCCATGAGTTGCAGAGACCCCCGATATCCAAGGGCTTCAAGAGGCCAATTTATAAACATACATTACATGGTTGCCCACATCAGGTTACGACAATCATCATTTCTTTTGGTCGTATTAGGAGGAGAGGGCCTGGGAAAAGTTGTAACAATCAGGAATATCGAGGGCATTAAAGACAGAGATCGACACAGAGAAAAGGATAATTTAAGAAAACCACAGGGTCTCCTTGGCGATGCAGTTATTCCGTCTGCCTCGTGCTCAAAAGGTCGTGGTTCGATTTCGGAATCCATCCTTCGGTTCTGGGATGCAATTTTTATTCGGAGATACCGGGGAATCGTTGTCAGAGCTACAGAGTTCATGCTTTGTGCCAGGATTTTGGCAGGCAATTAGCTGACCTGTGGAGACAGATCGGGCTACGTTGGATCCGGTGCAATGAAGTCGATCACCTTGCCTCTTAACTAGGTTGCCAGAAGTCCAGCAAAGAGAGGACATGTCCTCCTTTTTAGCCTAATGTCCTCCGTCCGGCAGGCAAAGCTAAAATCCATTAAAATGTCCGGCTTTTTAAATATTTTATGTGATCATTTTTTATGTATTGTTACAATTTACAATGTATCTACACTCTACCGTGTGTTTACATTCATTATTAAAACCCATTGCTTAATAATATTTATTTATTTTCCTATTTATACCAAATGTGAAACACCAATTATTTGTATAATTTCAATCTAAGTTCCGGTAGCAGAGAAGTCACTTTAAAAAAAAAAATTGGTAATTTGTAATTTTTGCCGTCTATTTTTATGAAAATGGCTTCTACAAAGAGAAAATGCAAATTCTCGAATATTATGAAAAATAAGGTTCCATGCTTCGTTGAAGGACGCAAAGAGAATGAGGCAAAGTGTACGACTTGCGATAGTTACTTGTCAGTTGCCAACAAAGAAACTACTGACTTGGAGCGCCATGTTGACAGTGAGAGACATGGAAACCAAATCAAAATGTCCGCGTCATTTAGACATTGACGTCTTTTTTTTCAGCCTAAGTACTCAAATGTGTTGCTGAAAGCGCATGCGGCTGAAGCAAATTTGGCATTTCATACAGTTTGTCATCATCAGTTTTACAACTCGATTACCTGCACAGCTGGTTTGATGCACACATTATTTGAAGATTCAGAAATTGCTAAAAATACTGCTTGTGCAAAAACAACGACTGAAGCAATAATAAAAAAGGTGATTGGCCCCCCACACTGTTGATGAATTGGATAAATCTTTATGTGGTATTTCATGTTTCGGTCTTTCGACAGATGCTAGCAATCACGGTTCGCAGAAAATATTTCCGATCGTTGTTCAGTACTTTGACTGGAAAGCAGGTGAAATCCAAACTAAAATTCTCGAGTTAGACAACACACCATATGAAACCTCAGAAACTATATCACAGTATATTTTGAGAACACTCCAAAAACATGATTTGTACTCCAAATGTGTTGCTTTTGCAGGTGACAATGCCATTGTGAATTTTGGAGGCATTAACAGAAGTGAAGGTAGAAATGTGTTCTCGCATTTGAAGGAAGCCTTGAGCAAGCCATTAGTAGGCGTTGGATATTCTGCACAACTGCATCCAACACGGCGCAGATTTAATGCAGATTGATGTTGAATCTATTTGTTTTCGTGGACGAATCGACTTGTTTATGGGATTACCTATTATGTTTCATGAACTTTATAGCGGGTGGATACAAAACTTGGACCGGCAATATTCTCAAACACTGCAGTCATTACAAATTCACGCTATGTAAGTGAATTAAGAGTTGTCGACAGCCAACCCAGCATGGCAGTACAACCATTTTGAATGTAAAACGCTGTAATAAAGCTTTGAGCCTGAGAACAGTCTTAGGAGGTTGGCGTGGCCGAGAAGTTTCAGGCGCTCATGCTTGAACTCTCGGCTGACCGCGGTGTAGTGAGTGCATTCCACACTCCGGTCAGTTGGACTTCAGTGTTGACTTCTCGTCCTGGACTTTGTTCGCTAAATAAAAGTATCTCAGAAGTCGGTGTGAAGACGGGGGACACCACCAACAGAGAAAGCTATATTCACTCAAGATTAGTCTAGTTCACTCTCTAGTAGTGGCAACTATTAGTAGTAGTAGCATGTATGTGGACTATGCTCATGTTCAGAACGAGCGAACGATAAAAGAGAGACTGGGAGAGGGAGAGAGTGATAGAGAGGGAGTTTGAAAGAGTGAGAGAGTGAGTCTGGAGATAGAGTGAGAGTTAGAAAGAGAGTTAGAGAGACAGAGAGGGAGAGAGTTAGAGAGACAGAGAGGGAGCGAGTTAGAGAGAGGGAGTTAGAGAGATTAAGAGAGGGAGAGAGTGAGAGTTAGAGAAAGGGTTTGAGAGAGGGAGAGAGTTAGAGAGATGGAGTTAGAGAGACTGAGAAAGGGAAAGAGTGAGAGTTAGGGCGTTAGAGAGACAGAGAGGGAGAGAGTTGGAGTTAGAGAGACTGGGAAAGGGAAAGAGTGAGAGTTAGAGAGACAGAGAGGGAGAGAGTTAGAGAGATGGAGTTAGAGAGACTGAGAAAGGGAAAGAGTGAGAGTTAGAGAGACAGAGAGGGAGAGAGTTAGAGAGATGGAGTTAGAGAGACTGAGAAAGGGAAAGAGTGAGAGTTATAGAGACAGAGAGGGAGAGAGTTAGAGAGATGGAGTTAGAGAGACTGAGAAATGGAAAGAGTGAGAGTTAGAGAGACAGAGAGGGAGAGAGTTAGAGAGATGGAGTTAGAGAGACTGAGAAAGGGAAAGAGTGAGAGTTAGAGAGTTAGAGAGACAGGGAGGGAGAGAGTTAGAGAGTTGGAGATACAGAGAGGAAAAGGTAGAGATAGAGAGACTGGGAGTTAGAAAGAGAGTTAGAGAGAGAGTGAGAGTTATAATGAGAGTTAGAGAGATTGAAAGAGAGAGTGAGAGTTAGAGAGAGTTATAGAGACAGAGACAGTGAGAGTTAGAGAGAGAGAGAGGGAGAGAGTTAGAGAGATGGAGTTAGAGAGACTGAGAAAGGGAAAGAGTGAGAGTTAGAGAGACAGAGAGGGAGAGAGTTGGAGAGATGGAGTTAGAGAGACTGAGAAAGGGAAAGAGTGAGAGTTAGAGAGACAGAGAGGGAGAGAGTTAGAGAGATGGAGTTAGAGAGACTGAGAAAAGGAAAGAGTGAGAGTTAGAGAGACCGAGAGGGAGAGAGTTAGAGAGATGGAGTTAGAGAGACTGAGAAAGGGAAAGAGTGAGAGTTAGAGAGACAGAGAGGGAGAGAGTTAGAGAGATGGAGTTAGAGAGACTGAGAAAGGGAAAGAGTGAGAGTTAGAGAGACAGAGAGGGAGAGAGTTATAGAGATGGAGTTAGAGAGACTGAGAAAGGGAAAGAGTGAGAGTTAGAGAGTTAGAGAGACAGGGAGGGAGAGAGTTAGAGAGTTGGAGATACAGAGAGGAAAAGGTAGAGATAGAGAGACTGGGAGTTAGAAAGAGAGTTAGAGAGAGAGTGAGAGTTATAATGAGAGTTAGAGAGATTGAAAGAGAGAGTGAGAGTTAGAGAGAGTTATAGAGACAGAGACAGTGAGAGTTAGAGAGAGAGAGAGGGAGAGAGTTAGAGAGATGGAGTTAGAGAGACTGAGAAAGGGAAAGAGTGAGAGTTAGAGAGTTAGAGAGACAGAGAGGGAGAGAGTTAGAGAGTTGGAAATACAGAGAGGAAAAGGTAGAGATAGAGAGACTGGGAGTTAGAAAGAGAGTTAGAGAGAGAGTGAGAGTTATAATGAGAGTTAGAGAGATTGAAAGAGAGAGTGAGAGTTAGAGAGAGTTATAGAGACAGAGAGGGAGAGAGTTAGAGAGACAGAGAGGGAGAGAGTTAGAGAGATGGAGTTAGAGAGACTGAGAAAGGGAAAGAGTGAGAGTTAGAGAGTTAGAGAGACAAAGAGGGAGAGAGTTAGAGAGTTGGAGATACAGAGAGGAAAAGGTAGAGATAGAGAGACTGGGAGTTAGAAAGAGAGTTAGAGAGAGAGTGAGAGTCATAATGAGAGTTAGAGAGATTGAAAGAGAGAGTGAGAGTTAGAGAGAGTTATAGAGACAGAGACAGTGAGAGTTAGAGAGAGAGAGAGTCAGAGAGACAGACAGTGAGTTAGAGGAAGAGTTAGAGAGACTAAGAGAGACTAAGAGAAAGACTTAGAGAGAGGGTTGGAGAGAGAGTTAGAGATGGAGTTAGAGAGAGAGCTAGTGAGAAAGTTATAGAGAGAGTTAGAGAGACTGAGAGATAGTTAGAGAGAGAGACCGAGAGATAGTTAGAAAAACAGAGAAGGATAGAGAGTTAGAGAAAGACTAACAGAGAAAGTCAGTTAGAGAGATAGAGAGAGAGAGACAAAGAGATTTAGAGAGAGACTGAGAGAGAGTGTGTGTTAGAGAGAGTTTGAGAGTTAAAGAGAGTTAGAGAGAGACTGGGAGAGAGAGAGTTGGAGAGAGGGACTGAGAGTTAGAGAGAAACAGAGAGAGTTATATATATATATATATATATATATATATATATATATATATATATATATATATATATATATATATATATATACTGAGTGAGAGTTAGGGAGAGAGTGACAGTTGGGGAGCGAGTGAGAGAGACAGAGAGAGAAAGTAGGAGTTAGATAAAGAGAGAGTTAGAGAGAGAGAGAGAGAGAGAGAGAGAGAGAGAGAGAGAGCTAGCGAGACTAAGAGAGGTTAGAGTGAGAGAGTTAGAGAGAGAGAGAGAGAGAGAGAGAATGAGAAAGTAAGAAAGGTAGAGAGACAGAGGGGGAAGGAGAGTTAGGCAGAGAGTGCGTTGGAGAGAGAGTTAGAGAGAGAGAGAGACTGAGAGAAAGTGAGTTAGAGAGAGTTAGAGAATCAGAAAGTTAGAAAGTTAGAGAGACAGAGAGGGAGGGAGAGTTAGGCAGAGAAAGAGAGTTGGAGAGAGGGTTAGAGAGAGGGTTAGAGAGAGAGACTGAGAGAAAGTGAGTTAGAGGGAGTCAGAGAGACTGAGAGAGAGTGAGGGTTAGAGAGACTCAGAGAGAGGGGGTTAGTGAGAGAGTTAGAGAGATTGAGAGTTAGTCAGATAGAGAGACTGACAGATATAGAGAGAGTTAGAGAGATTGAGAGAGAGAGTGTTAGAGAGAGAGTTAGAGAGAAAGGCAGTGAGTTAGAAAAAGAGTTAGAGAGACTGAGGGAGAGAGTTAGAGAATGAGAAAGTGAGAAAGTTAGAGAGACAGAGAGGGAGGGAGAGTTAGGCACAGAGAGAGAGTTGGAGAGAGAGGAGAGAGAGAGACTGAGAGAAAGTGAGTTAGAGGGAGTTAGAGAGACTGAGAGAGAGTTAGAGTTAGAGAGACTCAGAGAGAGGGGGTTAGTGAGAGAGTTAGAGAGACTGAGAGTTAGTCAGATAGTTAGAGAGACTGACAGTTATAGAGAGAGTTAGAGACATTGAGAGAAAGAGTGTTAGAGAGAGAGAGAGAGAGAGAGAGAGAGAGTTAGAGAGAAAGGCAGTGAGTTAGAAAAAGAGTTAGAGAGACTGAGAGAGACTAAGAGAAAGACTTAGAGAGATGGTTAGAGTGAGAGTTAGAGAGCGAGTTAGAGAGAGAGAGAGAGCTAGAGAGAGTTAGAGATGGGGTTAGAGAGAGAGCTAGAGAGAGAGACTGAGGAAGTGAGAGAGTTTGAGAGAGACTGAGAGACAGAGAGCTAGAAAGAGTTAGAGAGAGACAAAGAGAGAAAGACAGAGAGAGAGAGAGAGAGAGAGAGAGAGAGAGAGAGAGACAAAGAGAGTTAGAGACAGAGAGATTAGAGAGTGACTGAGAAAGAGAGCGTTAGAGACAGAGTTAGAGAGTTAGAGAGAGTGTTAGAGAGATACTAAGAGAGTGTTAGAGAAAGAGAGACTGAGAGAGAGGGGGAACTAGAGAGAGACTAAGAGAGTGTTAGAGAAAGAGAGACTGAGAGAGGGGGAGCTAGAGAGAGAGAGTTGGAGAGAGGGACTGAGAGTTAGAGACAGAGACAGAGAGTTAGATATATATATATATAAACTGAGAGACAGAGTTAGAGAGACTAAGAGAGGGAGAGAGTTAGAGAGAGGGAGTTAAAGAGAGATTGAGACAGGGTTAGAATGAGAGAGAGTGAGATTTAGAGAGTTAGAGAGAAAGGGTTAGAGAGACGGAGTTAGAGAGAAAGTTAGAAAGACTGAAAGAGGGAGAGAGGGAGAATTGGAGAGAGATGGTTAGAGTTAGCGAGGCTCAGAGAGGGAGAGAGTTAGAGAGAGTGAGTTAGAGAGGTAGATAAACTGAAAGAGGGAGAGAGTGAGGGTTGGAGAGAGAGTTAGAGAGACTGACAGAGGGAGAGAGTGAGAGTTAGAGAGAGAGAGAGTTAGAGAGACTGAGAGAGGGAGAGAAAGTGAGAGTTGGGGAGAGAGGGAGAGTTAGAGAGACAGAGAGGTAGAGAAAGTGAGAGTTGGGGAGAGAGTGAGAGTTAGAGAGATATTTAGAGATACTGAGAGAGGAAGAGCGTGAGAGTTAGAGAGAGAAAGAGTTAGAGAGATAGTTAGACTGAGAGACGGAGAAAGAGTTAACAGAGAGACAGTTAGAGAGACTAAGAGAGGGAGAGTTAGAGTGAGAATTAGACAGTGTTAGAGAGACTGAGAGAGGTTTAGAAAGAGAGTTTGAGAGACTGAGAGTTAGAGAGAGTCAGAGAGATAACGTTATAGAAACAGAGAGAGTGAGAGTTAAAGAGAGAGAGAGACAGAGACAGAGAGTTAGAGAAAGAGTTAGAGAGACTGAGAGAGACTAAGAGAAAGACTTAGAGAGAGGGTTAGAGAGAGCGTTAGAGAAAGAGTTAGAGAGATAGCTAGAGAGAGTTAGAGATGGGGTTAGAGAAAGACAGAGAGAGTTAGAGAGAGAGAGAGACTGAGGAAGTGAGAGAGTTAGAGAGAGACAGAGAGTGTTAGAGAAACAGAGAAGGAAAGAGACAGTTAGAGAGAGACAAAGAGAGAAAGACAGTTAGATAGAGATAGAGAGAGACAAAGAGAGTTAGAGAGAGACAGACAGAGCTAGAGAGAGACTGAGAGAGAGCGTTAGAGACATAATTAGAGAGTTAGAGAGAGACTGAGAGAGGGTTAGAGAGAGGAACTGGGAGAGGGAGTTAGAAAGAAAGAGTTGGAGAGAGGGACTGAGAGTTAGAGAGAGACAGAGAGAGTTTACGTATCCCCCACCCACACACACATACTCTCACACACATCCACACAAACACCCCATCCACACATCCCTCACCCACACACACATCTCCCATCCACAACACATGTCTTCTAGATCTACAGTAATGTGCATGTGTTCATATTATACATGACAGAATTGAGTGGCATACAAAATGATATATGAAAGATGAGAATATACAAAAAATATGAAATAGCATGTCACATGACATACGTGCGCTCAACTCTCTCTCTCTCTCTCTCTCTCTCTCTCTCTCTCTCTCTCTCTCTCTCTCTTTCACTCTCTCTCTCTCTCTTTTCTCTCTCTCTCACTCCCTCACTCACACACACACACTCACACACTTACAAACATGCGCGCGCACATACACACACACACTAACACATACACACACACTAACACATCCATTCTCCCTATCTCTCTCTCGTTCGCTCACTTTCTCTCTCTCTCTCTCTCTCCTCTCTCTCTCTCACACCCACTATTTCCCTCATTCAATCACTCTCTCCATCGTTCATTCACTCTATCTCTCACTCCTTCTCTCACTCACACACAGACACTCACCCTCACGCTGTCAAATACACACTCCCTCGCAAACAAACAAAAATATGGCATAGCATGTCACATGACATGCGTGCGCTCAGCTCCCTCTCTATCTCTCAGCATGGATGTACACATACACACACAAGCATATACACATACATACACGAGCAAACACACACATACACACGCAAATACACACATACACCCACGCACATACACACACCTATACACATACACATCCACACACACATACTTACACACACAATACACACACACACATGAACACACATACAAACATACTCACACATACACACATAAGCACACACATATAAACAAATATACGCACATACATACACACACCCACCCATCCACCCATACACATATTCACATATACAAGCTGCCTCACATAATCACTAAAACTAATATATACAAACTTCCACACTGTATACACCCATACTCTGATGGCTATCGTGAGCATCCTCACAAAAACATTTAAAATTTGGTAAATATTGGAAACATGGAAAAGATTGTGAAAATTAAAAACAATATGGTATTCATTGTGTATTGTAAAAAAAAACTTCAATCTCTCACTCATTCACTCTCTAAACCATACTAACTCACTCTCTCACTCGCAAACACAGACAAGCAGGCAGACACACACACTCACTCTCTCTCTCTCTCTCTCTCTCTCTCTCTCTCTCACTCATTCACTCTCTCACGCATTCTCTCTCACCCTCTCTCTCTCTCTCTCTCTCTCTCTCTCTCTTACACACTCATTCTCTCACTTACACTCACTCACACACACACCCATACACGCATACACACATTCACACACATATAGACAAACACAGACAAACACACACATACACCCACATACACACATATAAACACACATACATAGACACAAATACACACACCCACCCACACACATACTCACACATACACGCTGCCTCATATAATCACTAAAACTAATATGAATAAACTCCCACACTTTACACACACATACACTAACGACTATCGTGAGCATCCTCATAAGAATATTCAAAATTGGGGGGGGGGGGGGGGGGTAAACGTGGGAAAATGGAAAATGGTGAATGAAATATGTTATACATTGTGTAACGTAAAAAAATAAATAGTGGTGCAATTCAATAAGCTAATTCCTGGAATTGACATAAACATGATGGAATAAACAGTGCATAAAGTACATGTTAAATTCGAGTGGCAGTAACAATGCTAATATAAACGATGATACCGGGGAAAAAAATATGGCATAGCATGTCACATGACATGCGTGCGCTCAGCTCCCACTCTCTCTCTCTCTCTCTCTCTATCTCTCTCTCTCACTCTATCTCCCTTTATTTTTCTTTAACGCACACACACACTCTCTCATTGTCTCATTCTCTCTCTCTCTCTCTCTCTCTCTCTCGCTTTTACTCACTTTCACACTCACCTCTTTGTCTCTCTCTCTCTCTCTCACACACACACAAACACATACTCACATATTCACTCTCTCGCTCACTATCCCACTTACACACTCTCTCTCTCTCTCTCTCTCTCTCTCTCTCTCTCTCTCTCTCTCTCTCTCTCTCTTACACACTCACTTGCTCTCACACTCACTCACGCACGCACATACACATATTCACAAATTCTCTCTCACTCACTCACTCTCCATTACTCACTTATTCACTTGCTGACTCTCTAACTCACACTCACTTACTCACTCTCTCACATAGACAGACACACAACACAACCTCTCTCTCACACTCACTCATTCTCTCATACAATCTCTCACAATTACGTGCACACACACTATAGAGAGATATATAGTTAGAGAGACATAGAGTTAGAGAGACTAAGAGAGAGAACGTTAGAGAGACAGAGAGTTAGAGAGACAGAGACAGAGAGAGGGAGTTAGAGAGAGAGTTAGAGAGAGGGACTGAGAGTTAGAGAGAGTTAGAGAGAGAGAGATATAGACTGATAGACTGAGATAGAGAGAGAGAGAAAGTTAGAGAGGGAAAGAGTTAGACAGAGACTGAAAGATGAAGAGAGTTAGAGAGAGAGAGAGAGAGAGAGAGAGAGAGAGAGAGAGAGAGAGTTTGAGAGAGATGGGGAGAGTTAGACAGAGGCTGAAAGAGTGAGAGAGTTAGACAGAGAAACTGAGAGAGGGAGATAATTAGAGAAAGTAAGAAAGAGATCAATCCAGATATTTGGCAATCGGCACCAAAGTCTAGCATTCACCGCTTGGAGAGCTCTGAAGCATGTTGGTAAGATATCGCCCGGTGTGCCACCAAAGTTGAAACGAAGTCTTCACCAGTCCCCAATTTTTCAATTCTTACAGGGGTAAATAACTCCACGGATTCTACATCCCAGGCAATTGTTACCCAGCTCATCGTGTATCAGATAAGCCACCCTCATCATCATCATGTGCTTTGCCAAGTGGCATTGACATTCATTTCAATCCATAAATATCGGTTCTTTGGTGTTCTGAATTAATTCTATTTTTGCGCTCGCTCGCTTTGAACTCAAGTGTAGTCCATAAACGTGCTACTACTTCTAGTAAACAATATAAAATGACACAAAGTGGTGCAGCTTTACATAACAGAGTTAAGACACATACAGAACGTTGCGGCGATTAGCCTTCATCAGCAAACAAACACATTCACAAACACAACATACAATCAAGGAGATCTCCTGTGACTACATCAGAAGGTGACGACAGGACGAGAAGAACAAAAGCATGGAAAAATTGAAGCAATGAAGAGAAAATGAGAATTAAAAAACTGTTAATTGAAGAGAATGTTAGTTGAAGAAAATGTTTAATTGAAAAAAATTTTAATAGAGAAAACGTTCACACTCACCTCACCTTTCGGATCTGTAAGTGACTAAGAAAATCTCCGATGTATTCTGATGCCCGGTGCTGGGTGTTACGGTTCAGTGAGCACATAGAAGGAAGGGGGCGGGGTAGGAGGACGGCAAATGGTCTGGCAAGGGTATCTGAGCAATCACAGTATATGTGCTAGTGAAGTATGGGGCGCGCCAGATTGAAGGTGGTACTACCCAAAACCACATTGTGTTATTATAGGGGCGAGGCTTAAAGTCTGGGTGGACTGATATGCGTGAACGCGCATACATACATAGGCACACCTCAACAGACAAAATGCTAGTGTATGTGGGCATGTGCAAAGTATATGTAAGAAGAGAGAGAGAGAGAGAGAGAGAGAGAGAGAGAGCGAGAGAGAGAGAGAGAGAGAAAGTGCCTGTGATATACCACATGAGGTATGCGGAGTTCGTCGGTCTACACGTACGACGTTTCACTCATACTGCACCCTATGAAATAGTTAGTATGGTTGATTGTTATGCAACATCTCTCTCTCTCTCTCTCCTTACATATACTTTGCACATGCCCACATACACTAGCATTTTGTCTGTTGAGGTGTGCCTATGTATGTATGCGCTTTCACGCATATCAGTCCACCCAGACTTTAAGACTCGCCCCTATAATAACACAATGTGGTTTTGGGTAGTACCACCTTCAATCTGGCGCGCCTCATACTTCACTAGCACATCCACTGTGATTGCTCAGATACCCTTGCCAGACCATTTGCCGTCCTCCTACCCCGCCCCCTTCCTTCTATGTGCTCACTGAACCGTAACACCCAGCACCGGGCATCAGAATACATCGGAGATTTTCTCAGTCACTTATAGATCCGAACGGTGAGGTGAGTATGAACGTTTTCTCTATTAACATTTTTTTTTTTTTTCAATTAAACATTTTCTTCAACTAACATTCTCTTCAATTAACAGTTTTTTAATTCTCATTTTCTCTTCATTGCTTCAATTTTTCCATGCTTTTGTTCTTCTCGTCCTGTCGTCACCTTCTGATGTAGTCACAGGAGATCTCCTTGACTGTATGTTGTGTTTGTGAATGTGTTTGTTTGCTGATGAAGGCTAATCGCCGCAACGTTCTGTATGTGTCTTAACTCTGTTATGTAAAGCTGCACTACTTTGTGTCATTTTATATTGTTTACATTTTCACAGCTTTACCGCAGTTCCACCAAATTTTATTCATACTTCTAGTGCACTGGACTGGTTTTTGCGTGTGGTTAGATATTACCAGTGTCCCACAACCTCACGCGAACCCACTCAGAGGTCCTTGTAATTTACGTCCGCAAGTCAAGGACGAGAAGTAAATATTTTAGTCCAGCTGACCAGTGTAAGGACTGAACCCGCTACCTCAGCATCAGCACACCGGATGTTCAAGAATCGGTGCTCTTATCCATTCGACCATGCTGACCTCCAGTCAATTGTATGAATTATATTCCTCCACGATGTCCTCTTTGACAATCAAGCATCATTTCCTTCCATCTATCTCAGCCTCTTCTACCAATTCTATCAGTCAATTCTATGGATGATATTCCTCCACGCCGTCCTCTTTGACAATCAAGCATCATTTCCTTCCATCTACCTCAGTCTCTTCTACCAATTCTACCAGTCAATTCTATGGATGATATTCCTCCACGCTGTCCTCTTTGACAATCAAGCATCATTTCCTTCCATCTACCGCAGCCTCTTCTACCAATTCTACCAGTCAATTCTATGGATGATATTTCTCCACGCTGTCCTCTTTGACAATCAAGCATCATTTCCCTCCATCTACCTCAGCCTCTTCTACCGCTGTTTCTCCAAGGCGTCACAATGTTATCCAATGCCTCTCTTCTCATTACTGAACCAAAGAACGGTTTTTCTCTATCTTATATTGTGTATAATGTTATACTTTCATTACCCTGCTTCAGGCGCTGGTTGTTAATTACCCTGGACATCCAAGTTATCGAGTGTTTTTAAAGTCTTACTACACACTGTGTGTAGAACAAATTTGAAAAATGAAGTACATGATGTTATCAAAACATTCTGTTTAGAGTGCAAAGAATTACTCTAGCAGACGACAGCCATTCGCTGCATATTGCTTCACGATGGACTGTGGAGCACATTTTTTATGGCATCGTGTACTTAATTTTTCACATTTGTTCTACATACAAAGTGTAGTGTCACTTCACAAACACCTAGTATTTGCTGCATTCATCTTAGAAACCATATTTCTGCTGCCTTCACGTTGTTTCTAATTTGTCCGTTCACATTTCAAGAATCACTGCCATACAGTATAACATGGTGGATATATTTCAGCACTGTCTTTCTGACATTCAATGACAGTCATTTGTCACTTACGATAATTTTCATTTTCTGAAGCCACGCTACATTAATCAATGACAATCAATGACTCTGTCAATGACAAAAATACTTTTATCTTAGTTTTCTTGACAGCTGACGTGATACGCAGTGATTATTACGGGGTATTTCTCCTTTTTATGCCTTCATTAACATTATCAATCTTTATGACAGCTTGTTGTTTCCAATATGTTTTTTAAACGTCTAAGGTCCTTCCCAACAATTTGTAGATCTGCAAGCATCTTCATAATGTTGACATGTCTTACGTTATTGAAAGCTTTTGAACTGTCTTATAGCGTACTTTGTTGTTTGTTTCCGGGATCAGGTTTTTGGTTTGTGACTTCTGTACTGGTTTATATGAGGAGCATTATGTTCCAAGCAGAGCATAAATTCTGGAAAACCATGAGGGCAATGCTTGATGTAAAAACAAATGTCATTTATTTTCCTTGTCAGATGTAACATTCTTTGTCATATGTGACTTTCAGTGCCAAATGTGACTTTCAGTGCCAAATGTGACTTTCAGTGCCATATATGACTCTTCTGTTCAAATAGACCTTCCTTGACAAATGTGACTTTCCTTGTCAAATGTGATTTTCATTGTCAAATGCAACTTTCAATGTTAAACTGGGCATGGAACCTCAATGGTCACATTCATTTTCATTTACATAAGTATGCTCTTGTCTGGGTCCCCACCCCATGTATACAAGTTTATACCCCATATTTAGTCTCTCTTAAACCATCCTATTTACTCATGTATATGCTGCGCATTTGTTCTTTCCACACCCCCATTTACAAAAGTGTATGCTCCGTGTTTGTTCTCTACCTCCCATTTATAAAAATGTATGCCCTGTGTACACACTATGCCTTCTTTTTTTTTTTTTGCATATCCCTTACGGGACGTTGCAGTCAACACCAGCATTTTCAGCTGCTGTTGATGTACTAGGCAAGTGTTACGTTCAGTAGTTTGCCATTGCTTTCTGAACGACCGGGCCCTATACCTTTTTCGAAAAAACCAGCACCACTGTGTTTCGAACCCAGGTATACGGGCTCACAAACCGCGTTCGCAAGCTCGTAGCCACGGAGACCGGCATGCCTTCTAACCCACCCAAATAAAGACATATTGTGTGTATTAATGCCACATATATAACACCACATTTCTTTTTCCCCATTAGACATGAAGGTTTAACGGGAGAAACAAATAACAATAGACCAATACAAAAGAACAGTAAATGACTACTAAGCTGTTTATTGCTGCAATGCAAGAACTCAAATGGTAACATGAACTACTAAAAAAACTATGAAGGAGTCATAAGGCACAAAACTAAAAGAGAACAATATATCATATGGATATATCTATAAGTAAACATCATTTTGCTATAATATAAACTACATTCTACAATGTATAAGTATGTTATTAATATATGTTAAAACACATTTGATGCAGTTCTGGAAATAGACTTTGTACGCAGCCATATAGTATAAACCTTTAACAGATTCAGCGCAAAACAAACAGTAGGTTTGGGCCAAATAAAAATGGATTGCAGGAAATGGGAAGTAGGTTATGACTGAAAAGGTGTTGTTAATATGGTAGCAGATATACTGTAGTATAACGCAATGACAACATTTCAGCCATATACATGGTGGGCCAAAAAAAGTGAGAACATCTTGTAGCATACGAATTATTTAAAAATATAATTCCTCGAGAGACAACAGTGGAAGATAAACTCTATAGACCGCTGAATGAACTAAAAAAGACTGCTAGATTCATACAAGAGACAACATTACAGTTATAGACATATTTCAAGCGAACAAAAGAAGAAGAAGAAGAAGAAGAAGAAGAAGAAGAAGAAGAAGAAGAAGAAGAAGAAGAAGAAGAAGAAGAAGAAGAAGAAGAAGAAGAAGAATTCAATTAATTATATTGTTTCGTATAATTTTGTTTGCCAAGTATTTAGCTAATCAGAAATCATGTTCCATGTGTCCTCCTTGCTTCTCAACGAGTTTTTCTAAGCGTCAACGCCACTCGTTTATGCTACTGTCAATAAAGCGCTGCCCCGGATTTCTCCATTCTTCACTTATTGCCAACTTGAGCTGCTCATCTGTGGTAAATTTTCGCCGAAGGTAGACTTTTCTTCCAATGCAACCCATAAGGCTGGGTTTAAATCAGGACTGTTCGGTGGCCATATGTCTGGCTCGATGAAGTTAACATTCTCCTGACGAAGAAAGATGATCGTATTTCTGGCTGTGTGAGATGGAGCTCCGTCTTGCTGTAATATCCAGTTATGGCGACCACATGTCGCTTGAATTACAGGCAGCAAACCTTGTCTCAGAACATGTTCACAATAGTATTCACTGTTTACTTTGGCGCCTGTGAGGATCATCATCTTGACTGCAGATCAGCCCACTCACCCGCTCAATATTCTGTTGTGTTCTGGCAGATTTTGGTCTACCACTGCCGGGTTTACGTTCTGTTGTACCGTCATCATCAATTTTATTGATAACCCGACTGACACTAGCTATGCTCCAGGCTTTGTTTGGAAACTCATTGGTCAATCTCCTAGCACCCTACTGTTTTTCAGTTTGCAAATGTTTAATCAGAATACCGTCTTCTGCAGTAATTTCTGCCATTCTTGGTAAAAAAAATTTAAACCTGCTGATGTAAACAATTGGCATATTAAAAACCAAAGATGGCACCCGGAAATTGTCAAAATAAAGTCATCGTATAGCTAAATAGATAAGTAAGTAAATGAGTAAACAATTTAAGTTATTATGGATACAGTTAAACCAATTTTGATGTAATTATATTACTTTTTATGCGATGTTCTCACTTTTTTGGCCCACGCTGTATAAGCCCATGGCAGATAAGGAAGTCGCTTAAGGTGATTAATCATCCCATGGCAATTAATCAGTTACGGTTTGATGCTACCTTGGAATCAGCACACAGGAAGTTTAAGATTGGGTGCTCTTAACCATTCGGCCATGCTTACCTCCATAAAAATAAATGAGCTAATAGAAAATAGTAAAAAATGTGCTCTGTTACTTGGCTAAAAGTTGCTAAACGTAATCTAAAAAACATGCTACTTCGTAACTAAAATTAGTCTAATCTAATCACAAAATTGCACTACTTCTTACCTAAATTTAGCCTATTATAATCTCAAAAGCAGGTTACTTCTTAACTAACAGTAATTTACAGTACATTGTCATAAAAATCCAAGAAAAATGGTTCAATGTTTATGAAAACAGTGAAATATTATATGCATTCTACTTTCTACTACACAAGGAATTTATGCATTATAATTACATAGAATAATCATGCTTATGATCAATAATTATGACTTCTGTATGAAAGTCAAGTAAAGATGCAGCAGTAGATAAGACAAACATTATTTCAGATGAACATGATAGTTGTTTTAAAAGACACGATAAGATCAAAGTGTAAAAATATGGCATCTATAATTTATATAATTAGTAAATAATATCCATCACAGAGAAAAGGCATTGATGTAAAACAACGAAGACTGTTGATAGAATATATTGCTATTATTTGTGAAAACCATACTATACGTATAAGCCAGGAGATTAATGTTAAGACAATGAAGACTATTAATATTATTTATTACTATTATTTGTGTAAACCACACAATAATAAGCAAAGACATTAATGTAAAAACAATGAAGACTATTACTTATTACTATTATTTGTGTAAACCACACAATAAGCCAAGACATTAATGTAAAAACAATGAAGACTATAAATAATATGTATTGGTATTATTTGTGTAAACCACACAATAAGCCAAGACATTAATGTAAAAACAATGAAGACTATAAATAATATGTATTGGTATTATTTGTGTAAACCACACAATAAGCCAAGACATTAATGTAAAGAACAATAAAGACTATAAATAGTATTTATTGCTATTATTTGTGTAAACTATACAATAAGCCAAGACTACAATGCTGCTGCCTTAAAAGTTGTCATGGTAGATGATATATGACAAGATACATGAACGATAAGCAAGTAACTAATTAGAGTACTATGAACTAATGAGTCAAAGTGTTTTGAATATAAACACTAATATTAACAGTATAGACTGCAATTAAATACGTTGAAAACAAAAAAGTGTACTAACAAAAACAATGACTAAATAATAAATATTGATAACAGTGTTCAAATAATAATGAATAGAATATCAGAGTGTAAGTAGATTCAAAGTAGTAATCACAAATACATACATTCTTATGATCAGCTAGATGTACAACAGTACTCCATAATGTGTGTCAAATAACATAATTAAACAAGAAAATATTACCAAACACAAGCTACAAGTTATTTTAAGATAGGAAGTGACATTAAAGAACATAATAGTGCAATAAAAAAAAATGTAAAGCACTCTTATCCATATCTTGAGGAATATTGGGTATATAGTGATAGTTCCATTTTCTTAAACTGACAACCAACAATCTCTGGGTGATGTGTTCAATATCACATCAGCTGCCTTTATTTCCCAGAATATTTCCAGTTACTTTATAAGCTGGGTCAACACAGGAACCCATATCAATTATTTTTTAATCTCTGTCAATGGTGCAGTGAACCCACTAAATAACTAAAGAAATTTCATGAAAAAGCAACACTTTTTGGTAACCATTTCTACCACGTTTCCAACTGCTCTGCACAAAGAATGATGAAGAACCATGTTAAGGATGTCAGGAAGATCAGTTGTACTAATCACAGATCTATCGTGAAGATCAGAAACCAGTTAATCATGCTTTGTTAGTGAGTTCATATTATGATGTTAAAATATGTAACTAAATGTTACACTTTAAGAGTAGAAAACATATTCTTTAGTATTTGGAGGTACTAAGGGTATAAATGTGCCAAGACATCAACAGCAGCTAAAAAATGGTGGTGTTTACTGCAGTGTCCTGTAAAGGATATGCGGGGAAAAAGGGTATAGAAACTTTTAGTTTGACAGTGTCACAGAAAATGCATTTTCAAAAGGAAAATGTATTGTTCAGTATTTGGAGGTAGTACAAACCCAAATAGTAAACCTTAGATTGACAATATCACAGAAAAACAAATTTTAAGAAAAAATTCCACAAGGACCACAAATAAAATCAGGAAAGTGTAGCACTCTGTGATGAGTGAAAACAGTTATTTTTTTTACCAATATACACATGTATAAATAGAAGGAATCAGGAAAAAAGTACAAATGTTTATTGTCAATTATAATCACTAGTATGCAGCTGAGGAAAATGGTTTAACAAGTGTTTTTGTGCTACATGTATGCACAAATAGTGAAAACAACAGTAGAGCTCATCCACTGAGTGTTCTTGAAGATAAATTTCACAACATAAACATTTTCTGCATGTGAGATAAACAGGTGAAATGTACAGCAAGACATTTAAATACACACAACCTGATTCAGCTGCCAGAGTTATCTAAATGAGATTCTTCAAACACTGCTTTAACTAATTCTCACAAAACTTGGTTGATACTAAACAATCCTCATAGCAGACACGAAGTCAACAAGTGCTACAGATAAGCTTACTTTGAACATTTTTATTCATGCGCGAAGGCCACTTTCGTGGAAACTGGCAGGAAAAAAGAGTTCAGTGTACAAGTTGTCCACAAGGCAAAATTCAGTTAAACAGCCGATATTTTTTATCAATATAGTTTTCTGGCAACTCGTTCAACACAATTTCACAATTTTTAAAATATTGCATATCCTTTGCAGGATGTTGCAATCAACCCCAAGTTTATAATCTAAGCAATTTAATGTTCAGTAGTTTGCCATTGCTTTCTGAACAAGAAGTTAACATTTAAATCTACCTGACCAGCGTGCAGAATGAACCTACTATTTCACCATCAGTACACAGGAAGTTTAAGGGAGAGCATCTTAAATCTCTCTCCCTTGCTGATCTATGAGTTTCACAATATCTAGTGACACTTACTGAATGTCTGTGATGTAACAGAACCAACAAACAGTACAAATTTTAAATTTACTAACATATTCAGGATGTGGACATACAAAACATCTGTTTTAACAACACTGGCATCTAGTGAATATGTGCAGTTATATTATGCAGAATGGATATACTTCTAGAAACAACTATTCAAAAAAGAATAAGAGTACACAAACAATTCAACAATCATCAAAGCATACACATAATATTTATAACATTAAAAAAGATTATTTATAACATTAAAAAGATCATGAAAACTATGTTTCAGCTGCACTGAAGGATACATTGAATCGTTATTATATAGATTACTGAAATGTTCAGAAAAGCAAAACATGCTGAACTTCGAGAACCAAACTAATGTTATTTACAGACCTGAAGCAGGTCGTAAGTATGAAACAAACCACTGGCAACCTGAGCTGCCTTCACTTAGACATACATGAAATGTAAACAATGAAGTTTAATGTAAATACGTACTGTATTTTATGGCACAACCTGCAGTTAGGACCCCCAAAATATAGATCAGGTATATGTATATTTTATGGCACAAGTATGTAGGCTATTTAAATATTTATTCAAACAAATGTGCATGCCTGGAAATTCATTAACTAGCAACCACATCACTCAGTAAATACATAATTGATGAATACATAGATACTATACTATGATATACACCTTTAGTGGGATGAAGTCAGAATTTCATGTTCAGTTACTTTATGTACACCAATTATATGTGATCTACATTTCTATGATAAGTCTGTCTTGCGCTCTAAAAGCAAAAGGTTCTTTTTCGGGCCGTGTTGCTCAGACCAAGAGTGCAATTTTTCCAGAGACACCTGAGGATCAACACTGGACTTACGGTGTCAATAGAATCAACAGAAACAGGAAATCTAGCTAATGACAGAGAGAAACAGGACATTTGACTTATGACAGAGAGAAATAGGACATTTGGCTTATGACAGAGAGAAACAGGACATCTGGCTTATGACAGAGAGAAACAGAGCATCTGGCTTATGACAGAGAGAAACAGGACATCTGGCTTACGACAGAGAGAAACAGGACATTTGGCTTATAACAGAGAGAAACATGACATTTGGCTTATGACAGAGAGAAACAGGACATCTGCTTATGACAGAGAGAAACAGGACATTAGGCTTATGACAGAGAGAAACGGGACATCTGGCTTATGACAGAGAGAAACTGGACATTTGGCTTATGATAGAGATAAATTTCAAAAGACTTGTTTTGGGGACAAAGTTCAGCACAGGACAAGCCACAGGCTGATGATGCATCGATAATACTTATTACAAAGGATTGTTGTTCAAAAGATGAAGTAGCTTTGTAAATATTTCAGCAACCAAACTGTTTCACACATTCAGCCATGATATTCCACGACATAATTTAGTATCATTTTATTATCACATGCTGTATATGCATATGTGTGTTTCTTTTCACGGATGCACTTGTTTATAAACTCAGTATACAGTGATAGATAATGGGCTGACATTTTCTGCTTCATTCAATCCTTGGCAACTTTACCCTGCAGTATTCTTTATTCCTTTGTTAATGACTGTCATTACCAACTTCCCTCCTCCCAATTTCTATGAATCTAGACTAGCAGTTCCCAAACTATTTCAGGCTACCACCCCTTACCTCCTGTACCACATGTCTTGAGTGCAATGCATACACAAATGCTGATACACAACTCTTCTTGCAATTAAGTCTGCTGTAATTGCTAAACATTTATCAGCCCCCTGATCTATCCATTTGCCTGCATGGAGGCAGCACTGCCAACTTTTGGAACCAGTGATTTTAATTCTAGCTTTAGCACAACCACATCACAACAAGGATTGCATTACTGTGAATTCAGCAACATAATTGCTATCAGCCTACTGGTGTAAGATAATGTATTACAAAAATTTCAACAGCAGTTGAGTTCCTAGGAATCAATAAAACAAATCCCTAGAAACTCAATACAAGGACTACATCTTCTGGCTCAAAGTGCTCTTGAACTTTCCAGAAAGTATAATCTTCAAGTATCAACACCATCAATGATGGACAGTGTACTCTAAAAGTAATATCATTCATGATAATGTGACCAGATTCTGCACATTATTAAATTATCTGAATATTTTTTAGTTAATACAATAAATCTTAAGTGTAAAAATATGTTGCAATTGTTCATTCAAAATAAACAATTAATAATCTTTTGTAATTTAGACTGCCTTAATTTGTATTTTATTTTGCGCAAAATTTTCATTTTTATAAATGATCAAATTGGTTTTTTTATGTAGTCGTATTTTTTCAGAATAACATGAGTAAAACTGCTTTTAAAATGTCAACTGAGTTCTTCAAATATGACTGCATGTGATAATATGTCCAAGGCAACAGATCAAGTTTAAATTTCACCAGCTCAACGGTCCTGATTAAATTTTTAGGAGAGGTAGAGTTATTTTACTAACTCTAAGATAAGTTCACTCTCATTAAATTAATACGAGCAATGGAAGCAGAGGAAGAGACCCACCACGTAAACGATGGACATAGGGAACAACAGAGTCCATGGGAATATCGATACATTAAGACCATAAGCAGGCACTCTCCGCTGTTTATACTTCACCTCGACACCACACGGTACAAGAGAAACATGATGAGATGATTTGGTATTTAATTTTTCTTTTAATTGGATATAAAAGATTCAAAGACCTGTGTAAGATACTTTTCTGTTAGAATATATTTGTTTTAATTAAAAATGAACATGTCCTACATGACTAAGTAACTAAAGTAAAGGACCCTTTTATACGCCTTATATGCTCTGGACAAATGGTGCTAGACCCACAATGTTATAGATTTGGCACTCGGTGGGTGATGTGGTCAGTCCCACACAAAAGCAAACATACATTCATACTGTATGGAGAGCTGCTGTCTCGTTTCTTGGATAAATATTCAGTACTTACAGTGAGTTAAAAAGAAAAGTATAACTTGATTATTTACTTTTTTTCTTTTTCAAACACCTGCATCTCAATGCCTTATCACACTACAACAGCATAGGGGAATCAAAACAAATTGCAAAACATGCAGTATTGAACATAAAACAATATTAAAGTGGCACATGTGAGTGAAACTGGAAAATAAAACATTAATGAACTCATTCTGTATCATGCAACTAATCATGCACTTATTGATCAATCCTTATATGATATACTTTCTCAATACCTCTATTGTCAAGCAGCAGGTGGAATATCTTTCTTTTCATAATCCACACTTGTTGTAAAGCAATGGGGTGTTGGGAAGTCAAAGCTGATGTTCCAAGCACAGATGTGTTCTTTACGCTGCATCATTTCTGTGTTTGTTTAGAGTACTCTTGATGTTGTCCATCCTTGGCTGTCTGGGTCTTCGTCTGGCTCAATATCTAGACTTTTTTGGTGGTATGATATTATCAGCAGATGACCTGGTTTCATTCTCATAACATATCCAAACCACTCTGTTATCTCTAGATGAAATGGATGCATGATGTTATGCCAATGAGGTTAGCACTTCATATTCCATCCAAGTTGTTATAATAACATTCAATCCAAAATGTCACTTTGCCTCCTATCGCATACTTTCATTATTATAACACTTTCAGATGCAAACATTTAATACATTAAAGTTAAAGTTAGTTACCCTTTACAGGAGTCGTAATCAACCCCAATATTTTTGGCTGTGATTTACTAGCCAATTTTTACGTTCAGCAGTTTGCTACTGCTTTCTGAATGATCAATGCTCATACCATCAAAATCAACATAAGACGGTTTGCTTCCAAATTGCCTGAAGCTGATTCCAAACCCTTGTCTAGGTACATCAGAGATTTTAAAGCTAACTTTACTGCCCCTAATCCACAAACCCGGCTTCTTTAAAGTAACAACTGCTTAATTTAGGACAGCAGTTTAAAATTGATTTTCCCATGTGATAACCAAGAAGGGAATGAAATATTTTCATGCATTCAAAGAATATCAAATATAAAGTGTCTGGCTGTGTTCATCTGAATTTACTATTGAAAATGTTGTTGGCAGAAACTTTAATTTTCAATTTAATTCACCAATGAAAATATTTGCTAACATTCTAGTGTGCATCTTCATGTGCCAAAACAAGAATTTGAATTTTTAATACAAAGCATATGTGCAATTAATTTAAATTTACACTATCTTAATGAACAAAACAATTTATCTCCCTGAATTATTTTAAACATAATATTTTGCCCTTATTGTTAATATTTTACTACAAAGCCATAAAGCTACATTTTGGTAATATATATACACTTACAAGAACCGCCAGTCACTCTAAAATACAATAATGGATTGAACAGTTTCAATCTGTAAGCACATGAAGCAAGAAAATCTTACAATATTACTGTAAGTATCTGATTAAATTGTCAGCTTATATATTCAATATCATACAATAAATGGAACATGTTGTCTATAATGTCTACAATGAAAACACTATTTACAGTAATGAAATAATAAAGCACACTTACTAATAATAATTTCAAACTATGAGCTTACTTCACTACTAGTCAATATTGGGTACTCATCATGGCATAATTAATTACATTATGTTTCATTTCTAGCATTATTAAAGTTACATAAGATTTGAATATTATTAATCGAACTGTGCAGAAAAGTCAATGATTGTGTCAAATGGCTCAGTACTAAACTATGTCAGGAATGAAATTGGCATCACTTAAAAGGTATATTCAAATGCTTTCAAACATTTCTGCTGTCTATAGTGTTCTCTCATTTTAATGCACTTCCTAATGTATAGTGCCAATAATGTTTACTTGCCAAATTTTAAACTTATCTGTTTGTATTTCCTGCTGTATATCACCAATGTTTACTTGCCAAATAGTAAACTTATCTTTCTGCTTGTTAAATTGCAGTTCACATTATTTAACAGAATAAAGGTTCTTTATGATGGTGTTATCTTAATGCATACAATGTGGAAATGTGCATGTATTATTTCCGCTGCATAACAAACATCTCCTTACAATAAACAACCAAAACTGGCTTTACCAAATTCCACAACAAATGTGAGAATTTAAAATTTATTATTTTGTTAGGTCATTTAACTGTGGCATTATAATGTTTAAATACTGCTGATCTATTCAATCACTGTGGCACAAAGATGATATTTATGAACAGCTTTATGAGGATACAGGAAAATTCATCAAACCATAGCACTGAATGTGGTTATTAAATAGTTCACCATTTTTAACTATGTATTTACTAAGAAATTATGCACTGCTTTGCATGTGAATTTGGGCTGAGAGTTGTGCTACCATCTTTCCCTATTTCTTCTGCATACACATCACTCACACGTGTATTTTCTTCTAGCTCTTCATTTTCTTCTTCTTCTCTATTTATATACAACTTTTCCTTCTTTTCTGTCTCAACCCTATATCCATCTTGTGTGCAAGGATCTTCAATACTTTCCTCATCATTTTCCCTTTCAGAAACCATGTGTGATGTCACTGGATTAGTTAATCTTAAATCCCTTGTAAAATTATGTCTAAATGAAAGGAATGGCTGACTGCCGCTGATCGTTTCCACATCTGAATCACTGTTTCTGGCACGTTCAACACGCATACTTGATACTGCTGATTTTCCTCGTACTGGGAATGGAGTACTAGCTATGTATCTTGTGTGACCATCAACATTACCTATTGGTGATGAAAATGATACTTTTGATGTTGACACTTTTCTGCTTTGTTCTGAATAGCTGACATTCTTGGATAAAGTCTGTGGTGATTGTGTAGTCCTGCTAACTGGCAATCGGTCTTCCCTGTCATTCCTTGTGTAACTAACGTTACAAATGTATGACTCTGCTCTGGTTTTCTCTGGAAGTAAACTAATATGATCTTTTCTTCTGTAGCCACTTCCAGCAATTTCTGTGTCTAATGGAACTGCCATTTTCCATTCAAATGAGGTATCTGATAACAACAAAGATCTTCTACCAAGTCCTTCATAAACGTGTTGTAGTTCACCAGGTGATGTTTGTGCAGTTCTCCTTGTGGGTGATGAAATATTTTGTAACTGTCTGTTATAAATTATATCAGTTGTTCTCTTAAGTTGTGATGGAGATGTTTCGCTACTGGCATATTTATTCACCAAATTAAATGGTAGTACTGTACTAATGTTTCTACTTGGCTGAGACTTCCTACGTGACTTATTCAGTGTATATACTGACTCAAGTCTTTGAAATGAAACATTACTGGCGCCTTCTGTAGATTTCACCCCTCTAGTGTGTGCCAATACATCGGGCATAATTCCTAAACTTGCCCTTTTAGGGACATCTGTTAATTTATGTTTCTTATTTTTCTGTCTGGCTGATAATTGTTTTGATGCTTTCTTCAGTCCTTGAGGAACCAGACTGTACCTTGGATATGTTCTTCTCTTATTACTTGTACTTCTTCCTGTTGTTGGTGAAGATATGCTTGCATCGATGTTCACGTTCACATTTGAAATCACCTTGCTTGAGTGTATTTTATTTTTACTTGGAATTTTCTTTACTGTTTTCTTCTTCTCAATTTTCTTTGATATTGCAGAGAGTTTGATTTTTCGTGTTGTACGCACTCGTGGTGATTGTTTTAATGCTTCTTTATTTCCTAAAGAAGCCAAGAGGAATTCCTTAATATCTTTAGACCTACCACGTCTGGTAATTTTTTGTGACACTGCAACAGATTTTCTTCTTTTCATTTGAGTTGATATTTTTGAACTAACCTTACTTGAAAGTATTTTACGTTTTTCACCGATTGCCTTCTTCTTCTTCCCTGATTTCTTTGATGATGAAAAGATGTTGGTTTTCTGAGTGTTATATTTATCAGGTAATGATTTTGGTGCTTCATCCTGTTCTGAAGAGATTATACTAATCTTTTTTGCCTTGATACATCCAGAGATATTTGGTGATGATGTTACAGATGTTCTTTTTATTGATAATTTTGGTGTTGGCTTTTTTGAAAGTATTTCACTGTCAATTTTACTAGGTACTTTCTTTCTCTGTGTTTTCTTTTGTGCTGAAGAAGATTTGGCTTTCTGCATTTTATATACACTTGGTGACAGTTCTGATTTGTCATTCTGCCCAGGCAAGGCTAGGCTAATGTTGTCAATTTTTTTAGCTTTGCCATCTACTTTAATTTTTGGCAATGATAACATGGCTGTTCTCCTTTTAACTTTGTTCGAACGTATCCTATGTGGAAGTTTTTTACCAGAGTTGTTATTTTTATTAAGTCCTTTCTTCCCTTTTTTCTTGGTTAATGTTGAAGACTTGGTTATTGCTATTTTACATCCACCATGTGAAAGAGCTTCTAGTGTTTTCTTCTGCCCTAGAGGGACCAAACCAATTCTTTCAATCTCTTTAACCTTACCTAGCCTAGTCATTTTTGCTGATGGTACAATTAATTTTGTTGCTTTTGCTCGTTTTAATAATTTTGGATTTACCTTGTTTAATAGTGTGTTATCAGCAACTTTATTAAGTTTTTTCTTCCCCATTTTCTTGGGCGAAGTAGATGTGGTTTTGGTTTTCTGTATTTTATTTCCAATAGCGGATTTTTTCTGTCCCCGAGACACCAAATTAATCTTTTCATTTTCTGTAGTCTTTGTGGATCTAGTTTGTTTTTTAGACTGTGCAGCTGGTTTTCTTCCTTCTATTATTTTTGGTACATCTAGATGCCTCTTGTTTGCAGATATTTTAGCAACTGTTGAACTCTGTGATGATACAACATATCTGGCCTCTTGTGATGGAGTTTTTCTTGGTAAAAGTTGTAATGCTTTGTTCTGTCCTGGAGTCAGCCAGTTCATCATTTCAACTTTTGCAACCCTGCCAAGACTAAGTCTTTTCCGTGTTGATAAGCAAACAGATTTTTTAATTCCTCCTTTAGATGACAACTTTGGACTGATCTCACTGACGAACATTTCACCAAGTAAAGCTTTAGTTATTTTCTCCTTGCTCTGAGTAATTATTTTCTTTTGTGATGGTGAGAATACGGTTTGCTGTATTTTCATAATCAATGTTTTTGGTTTTGGTGTTTCAGTTTGTCTAGGAATAACCATAGTGCTTGCCTGAACCTCGGTGGCCTTGACTAAGCTAGTCGTCATTCCTGTTAGAGATTTTCTTTTATCTTCTTTTGTTGACAGCTTGACACTATTCTTGGTAGGTAGTGTTTTGCTTTGTGTTAATATGGCTTGTTGCACCTTATTAATCAATGTTATTGGTTTGGACGATTCTGTTTTTCTAGGAGTACTGTTCCGCTGAACTTCTGCAGCATTAATTAAGCTAGATGTAATTCGTTTTAGAGATTTTCTTTTATCTCCCTTTGTTGACAACTTGCCAGCCTTTTCGAGAGATAGTGTTTTGCTTTGTGTTAATTTACTTAGCTTGTTTGATTTTGCTAAATTTTGTAATTTACATGATATTTCTGTAACTTTTTGTCTGCTTGCTGCCTTAAGTGCTTTGGTCTGTTCTGGATAACTCAAGTTAAGTTTTGCATCTTTTATAATCCTAGCTCTTCTAGTAATTTGTTTAGTTGGAGAAAATGGTTTTCTTTCTTTTAGCTTTACCCCTAACTTTGCATTTTTGTCTGAATGTTTGTTACTTACTCTACAGATTGCTGCAGGCTTCTTACCTACAGAATACGTACCATGAGTTTTGTTGTCCTTTTTACTTTTAGCCACAGCTTTAACTGATATTTCAGGTAAAAATGCCCTCTTTACTACTCTTCTGAGTGCTGGCTTTTTGACTTTACCTAGAAGTGATGGCCCTTTTTTCCTTAATGAGATCAAACTCTTTTCTTCCCTGGAAAAATCTTTTGGGTGTCTATTAAGCACTGAGGAAACAGATTTCTTAGAAAGTTTAGACTGTGACATAACATTTTTTATCAGTTCTAAATTATCTTCAATATTTATGTGGGATAATCCCTTAACATTCCGAGAATTAGTGACTGGTTTTCTCTTCTTGCTTTCCTTGGATCGCCTGGAAGTTTTCTTTCCAACTGCTGAAACTCTTTGAAGTCCTTTTCTGATGCTAGAAGGGAATGCTATATCTGTGACATTTGTCAGTTGTGACACAGGTTCAGCAACGGATCTTGCACTGGTACTCCTTTCTGATAGGCTAGCCTTTTTCTTTTTCATTGAAGATATCAAACTTGACTTTATCTTTAAGCTTCTCTTTCTCTGAAGCAGTGCATTTTCATTTTCAGTCTTTGGAGAGTTCCGTAAAGGTTTATGTGATTTTTGTGAAGATGTTACTTTTGCAGCAAGTGAAGGAATATTCTTTGCTGATCGCAATGGTCTGTTAGATGTTCCATTAAGAAATAATGTATTCATTTTGGCAGAAACAGTATTCTTCTTTGTCTGTTTGGTGGCAGATTTCTTTCGCAATTGACTTGTCACATTTTTCCTTGTAGGTAAAGGAGATGCTTTCTCTATTCTATATGATGAATATGCAAGTATGGGTGTACTTGTAAATTTGCTACTATAAGACCGCCTGAAAACATTCTCCGAAGGCAGCATAATCTCTCTCTGATTAAGGTCTTCATGTTTCTTTGATTGTGACAGTGCAGTTTTTTCTGCAGCTTTGCAGAGACTGGATACAATAGTTGGTGAAGATGTAGCAGAATTCAGTGACCTTCTAACAAGAGACTGTATGGGAGTTACTTCTATCGCAAGTAATGGTGTATACTGCTTGAGTGCCCGCAATGACTTGTTTTTAGGTAAATGGTCCTCTGAAGTCAACTTTCTCTGCTTCCTGACAACCGATTTTTTGACAGTTGTTTTTGTAAGACCAGCAAATTGTTCTTTATTGCCTATTTCCAATGATTTTAATGTCAGCAATGAAGACAATTTGTTAATTGGTCTGGCTTCTTTTGCCATCTTTTGTAATCTTTTAGGAATATATACTGGAACTTCAGAAACTTCCACAACTGCAGTTTTCTTTTGATCAACATCACTTCTACTTTTTCTCTTCTTAGCTACTGATGATGTACGAGGAATATGCTTTTTTGAAGACTGGGTTCGTTTTTTACTGCTACCACGTAATGTTCTATTGCTCACAACACTCACAGCTTCTTTGTGCTTCCCTGCAAGCGGTTGAGTTTGCTTTCTACCAAACTGTTTGGTAGCTCCTACTTTTGTAACCTGGCTTTTTCTTTTAGCTTTCCTTTTTTCTGGTTTGTTTCTAGTTTGTTTGTTTTGTAACACATATCTGGTTTGAGTTCTTGATTGTGGTGTGATATTTTCTGTAATGTTGTCCTTTCCAACTGATGATTTTTTAAATCCAGGACTTCTGTTTGCAGCAATTTTATTACTTACTGATGTTTTAGTACGTCTTGATGCTTTACAAACAGAAATATAATTTGTTGGTGCTATATAATTCATATTTTGTGACACAGATTGAATCTGTTTTGGTATTTTACTGTCATTCTGTTCTTTCTTCTCAGTTCTTTCAAATCTGAGACTAACAATAGAAGTTTTAGTTGAGTCTGAAGATTTAACCTGATTTTGCATTTCCCGAAATGATTGTTTTCTAAAAACTGTAGATGTAAAACCAGAAGTACTGTTAACAGAAACTACATTACAATACAGCGTAGGTTGGTTAGAAACTACTGACTGTATTTTCTTTGTCTGAGAAACTGGCAATTTGGCTATTTCTGTTTTCTTTCCTATTCTACTGAAATCAATTTCATTGATTAAAGAAAATTCATTTCTAGAAACTCTACCTGGAGTGTTCGAAGATTTCTTACTTGTTGGTTTTGCATTGCTCAAGATTACAGGCTTCTGTTTGACACTTTTTTGTGCATCTTTCATTACCTTATATCTGTTGTTTTTAATGACTGTTGGGTTGACAATAGAATCTAAACCAGTCGAGAGAACATCATATGCGGCTACCAGTTTAGTATTTCTGTTTTGGCTTTTCTTACCTCTACCAGCCTTTTTTAACTCAGGTATCCTCTTTGCTGCTGAATGTTTTATCTTGCTCACTTTACCTGACCGAGTAGAAGTCTTTTTCAAATGTGTGTCACGAGTCGATATCTTGCTCTTTTTTACACCAGGTGTTACAAGCAAATTTTTACTTGGCTCATGAGATTTCTCAACAACTTTGACTTGCCTTCCAGCTGACTTCTGTTTACGAATGATGCTTGCATTCCTGCATGAACAATGAGAACTGAATGAGACTAGGAAAACATTAAACTTATGTATAATGTTTATGATGATGCATATCAGACCTGCACCTTAATAGGAATGGCATTGACACAGTAACACTCTACAACACTAGGATCAACAACAATGACAACAATACATGGGATAACACCAGCATGCAAACTTAACATCATCATCACATGCCTTGCCCAGTGGCACAGGCATTCATGACTTTCCATTAATCTCAGGCCTTGGTGTTCTGGATCATTATATTTATTATATTTTTTCATGCCATCACCTTAGACCATTTGATATCTAGATCCCATTGTACTTCAATTGGAACCCGCTGTGTTGTTTGTCCATCAAGAATGATGGTGACCATTCACTTCATCCAGTGGGGTTGAAAGTATGGAGCCGTGAGTTCTAAGATGGCTGGTAAGGCCTATTTTGGCTTGAAATCTTGAAATGTTCTTTGACATTGTGGGCAAAGAATGCTTGACGTTCCAGGAGGAGGATCTCCTGCAGTTGGACTGGGTAGCATGCTTGCCTGCTAGCCTGGTGGTCACTGGTTTGAATTCAAATTAAGGTGGGTTTGTAAATTGGCCTGGGCTGCCAGATCCACCCAGGTTAAAAAGGGGAATCAGGAAATGTCTGAGGAGGTCAAGGCAGCCAACATGATACTGAAATCATCCCTCGAGTGTTGACTGATGTTGAAACATTTGGAGCTAGCACCATATGCTCAATACATCTCAAGGTGTGTAAAGTGGCCCATTGCTTACTTACTATATTTCCGCTAATGTACATTTTTAGATTCTATTATAACAGTGACCATGTGTGTATGATGTGTATGTATAATAACAGTATGCAAAAGTATCAACACTTTACATTATGCTTCATGTTCTTTCAATACAGAAATATACTTCTCCTTCCCTACCTGTTTCTCTCCGTCTGTCTCTCTCTCCATTTTATTACGTTTGTCCACATTGAAGGCTGGCTGTAATGGGTCTCAGTCTCAACACACTGATTTGCAACTTATGGTGTACTCATATAGCCTGTTTCCAACCCATCTCTTGATGTTGTCCAGCATAAGTATTATTGTATACAGGTACCTTGTATGCTTCTCGTCTGCTATACCCTTCAGCACACCCTTTTATCGCCCGCATGTTACTGAGGCCCATAAGGCAAGCAAAGAATAATAACACTGTATCATCCATGTCCCCGGCTTCTTGGCCTAAAGGTTAGCGACTTTTCTGTATACTCTCGTAAGTAACATGACGACGGTGAGAATCAGCAGTGGTTCGAATCGCATCAGTAACTTATGGGGTTGTGAGCCGGCCGCTCAGAAAGCAATGGCAAACTACTGAGCGTAATCTTGCCAAGATTAGTGGTGACTGTAAGGAAGGCTAGCGAGAGACTGGCTACCTCAGCATGTAGAACACTTTAGTTGCACAATGCAACCAGTTATTGAACATGTTTATAAAGAGCTTAGTGACAGTTTATGCTCCACTGGAAAATGAAAGGTAGCAAAAGAAGAAATCGTTTCATAAGGAGTTCTTTTTATAAGGCAAAAGTATCTTTATTGTCTGTCTCTGATCTAATTGAATCCCAGCTTTTCTAATACTTCTTTGTTTGTTTTCTACCCTGCCATGATATTGCTGCTATTCATCTGTATAGCCACATTTCAAAACTTATACAAAAGAAATAAAACTTACTTGTGACTGATATCCATCAATGGTGACTTCACCATGCTTCTAAGCTTCATCGTTATTTAGTTATCATGTGAATGCTTCAAAGCAAATCGTTCTTACAATGTCTGTTTAGATGAGAGGAGAATTTTATAACATTATCATTTATCATCATCATCATTATCAAGTGGCTTGCCAGCTGGGGTAGGCGTTCATGACTTTCCAAAGATCTCGGTCTTTGGTTTTCTGGATCAACTCTGCTGATGATATTCCTCCATGCCAACATCTCAATCCATCCAGCATGGCAGCATTTTTCTTGGTCTGCCTCTGCCTCTCTTCCCCCCAATCTTTCCAGTTGTCACAATGTTCTCCAATGCCTCACTTCTCATCACATGACCAAAGAAAGCTGTTTGTCTCTTTCTTATTGTTGTATGTAATGGCCTAGTTTAATTAGCCTCTTTCAGGCAATCCTTGTTAGTTACTTCGGCAGTCCAAGAAATTTGCAACATTCGTCCCAGGAATCACATCTTTGTTGCTTCCAAGTTCTTTCTAATTTGTTCATTTTACATTCCAAGGTTCACTGCCATACAGCAAAACAGGTTCTATATAGCACTTTAGCACTCTCTTTCTTACATTCAATGATAGTGACTTATTGCATAAGATTACATTATCATTTATAGTGCAAGTTAAGATTAGATCACTTACAATGGTATTTAAATGTTAAATGGGTTAGCAAAGATATAAACTGACATTAACAGATTCAGTGCCAAACAAAACGTAGGTTTGGACCAAACAAAAATGGATGGCAGAAAATGGGCACCTTGCCATCTTGACAGACAATAGTTTGTGCTTTAAAAACTTAGGCATAATAACTTTTACCTATGGTGGTAGCGAATGTGACTGATAAGGCCAATTCGCGCTGTAAATGTCCATTCACAGTGGGTGCATGTGAACATGTGGTCATTTCCATCATTATGCACCATTTTACGTCTCACACGCTCGGTGTGTGACTTATCTGCAATAATTTTCTCCTTTGTCTTTATTCCATTTCTGATGTTTGCCCTCCATGCAACACGTTCAGCAGCGACTTGCTCCCAATGTGCATTATCAATGCCTGTATCAATCATGTCCCGCTTACACATCTCTGTATCGCAGTAGAGGCCGACCTTGAGATCTCTTACCCATCTGTAATTCACCAAAAAAGATGTCCTTTGGTATTCTACCATCATCCATCCTCCTAAGATGTCCTATCCATCTAAGTCTACGAAGACTGAGCATGGAATAAACCGTCACACAACCTGATCTTTCCAAAACTTCAGTATTTGTGATTTTGTCTTGCCACTTAATACCAAGAATTCTTCGCAGACACCGCATATGAAAGCTGTTTAAATTGTTCTCTTGGTGTGAGTAAGTTGTCCAGGTTTCACTGCCATAAAGAAGAGTACTAAGGACACAGGCTTGATAGACAAGGACTTTTGTTTTGGCAGTAAGCTTCCTGTTCTCCCAGACTCTTTTTCTTAACCTGTTCATTGTTGTTGCTGCCTTACCAATCCGGATGTTGATTTCCTGATCTAGGGATAATTTGCAATTTACCACTGATCCTAGATATGTAAAATGGTCTACCATCTCTAGTTCGGCGTCGTCAATAAAGATTGATGGTACCCCATGTGCACCTTGTGACATAATCTGTGTCTTCTTTTTGCTAATTGTTAAACCAAATTCAGAACAAGCATTGGAGAATGCAGATAGTAGACATTGCAATTCTTCCTCAGAGTGGGTCGTAACTGCAGCATCATCTGCAAAACGCAACTCTCTGATCAGTACCCTCCTAATTTTGGTCTTGGCCTTCAATCTCTGAGCATTGTAGAGGCCGCCATCTGAGCGTGAGTAAATGTATATACCACCATCCTGATCACGAAAGGCATATTTCAGTTGAAGTGAAAAGTACATTCCAAAGAGGGTGGGAGCTAGTACACAACCTTGCTTAACTCCACTCTTGATTTCAAACTCTTCAGAAGTTGCACCATCAAACTTGATTAAACCCTTCATGCCTGTGTGGAACGATTCCACAATGGACAGAAGAGTTGTTGGGCAGCCAATCTTCTTTACAGCCTTGAACAGACCCTCATGACTGACCAAATCAAATGCCTTTGTGAGGTAGATGAAGGCAATAAACAGTGGTTGATTCTGTTCACTGCATTTTTCTTGCATTTGTCGCAATGAGAATATCATATCAATGGTAGACAGGTTCTGTCGAAAGCCACACTGTGATTCGGGGAAGACTTGATCTCCTAAGACTTGAAGTCTGCGCAGAACAATTCTGGGAAATACTTTTCCAACAATACACAGAAGTGAGATACCCCTACAGTTGTTGCAGTCGCTCCAATCGCCCTTGTTCTTGTACAGTGTTATGATGCTTGAATCTTTGAAATCCTGTGGGACTTGTCCTTCTCGCCAGCATAGCTCTATTAGCTGGTGGATCTGTAGGGTGAGTGTGTCTTGCCCACTCCTAATAACCTCTATTGGAATTCCATCCTTACCGGGAGCCTTGCCAGATGCAAGTTCATTTATAGCACACTTAACTTCTGCTATGGTGGGAAGTGTGTCCAGGTGGTCAAGAGTTGGTAGACCCTCTATGGCGTTGAGGGAATTATCTGCTAGTTTGGTCTCACTTGAGTAAAGCTCCAAATAGTGCTCTACCCATCTGTCCATCTGCTGTTTCTTATCAGTTATGATTTCTCCAGTCAAGGTTTTCAATGGTGCACTTCTTTTGATCATTGGACCACAGGCTTTCTTTATTCATACATGCTTCTGATGTTTCCCTTATCACTTGCGATTTGAATGGACTCACATAACTTGATCCAATAATCATTTGCACACTGCCTGGCAGCCTTTTGCACATCCTTCCTAGCTTGCCTTAGCTCACTCAGAGTGTTACGCGTTGGTCTTTCCTTGTTTCTTAAGAGAGCTATCTTCTTCTTATCAATCAAGGGCTGCAGAGTCTGGCTGTTTGCAGCAAACCAGTCCTGCCTCTTATGATCCACAGTGCTGTAAACCCCTACGGCAGTTTTATAAAGAGTTTCCTTAAGTTGACCCCACTTTTCATTTACTGTACAATTTTCTGGTGTATCAGTGAAAGCGTCTTCAAGTTGCTGTTGAAACTGAAAGCACGTTTCAGGATCGTGAGTGTTAATAATATTAATCCTGGGGCTAGATTTGTGTTTAGCTGTGTAGATTCTCTTTGGTCTCAGTCTAATCCTTGCAACAACCAAAGAATGATCCGTATCACAGTCAGCACTGTGGTAACTTCGAGTCAATGATATATGGTTCAGATGTTGTCTCCGTGTGATGATGAAGTCCAGCTGGTGCCAATGGCCGGATCTTGGATTTTCCATGTGACCTTATGCAGCTATTTTGTTTTAAAAAAGGAGTTTGTAATACATAGGTCATTTCTGGTGCAATGCTCCAGCAGCCTTTGCCCATTTTCATTCATGCGACCGATGTTGTATTTTCCAAGGCACACTGGCCATGAACTCGAGTCCTTGCCCACACGAGCACTGAAATCACAGAGCATATAAATGTAGTCAGATTTTGGAACTGCCTTGATCACGGAGTCTAACTCCTCATAGAACGAATCCTTCACATCATCAGAGGAATCGAGTGTCAGTGCATATGCAGTGATAATGGTGGCAAAACCACAAGAGGTTGCCAAGCGCAGTGATAATAGTCTTTCATTTCCTCCTGCTGGAATTTCAATCATTCCCAGTAGCGAATTCTTCACTGCAAAGCCCACACCGTATTACTTTTTTTCTGCCTGTCCTCTACCCTTCCAAAAAAAGGTGTAATTGTTTTCCCTGAGTGACCCTTCCTCAGCGAGGCGAGTCTCCTGCAGGCCAGCAATATTAATGTTAAGACGATTGAGTTCGGCATCAATCACAGCCGTTTTTCTCACATCGTCAATATTGGTCAAGTCAGTGGAAAATCCTGGACACATGGTTCTCACGTTCCAGGTTGCAAGCCGTAGCTTGAGGTTTCTATTTTTCTTTTTATTAGTACCTGGTGCATTGGTTTTACAGCCTGCAATGCAGATTTTGTCCTAGCCCCAAGCACCCATTGAAGCAGGCTGGCTGTGGCGGATCAGCACCCAATTGGCCAGGGGCTACTCAGCTTGAGGCGGGTGGTAGCTGATCAGTGACACCTGTAGGTGTCTCCCACCGTCGGAGGCAACGCGTGGCGCCCCATGTCTATGCCAATTGACAGGGACTTATAACCCGTAACAGTTGCCTCTCGCTTTGATTCAGAGACCAGTTAAGACCAGGGATGGAGTTATTGCCTCTCCATAGCACAAAGCCTGGGCTAAAATATAGAGATCATGTGTTGCCCATGCAGCATGATCCCTCTCTCGGCCTGCCTAGTTCACTCCAGTGTAAAGGTAACAACTCTACATCTGGAACAAGACAAGCTGCAGAAGCTGCCGGATCAGCAAAGCAATGCTCTAACTGTCAGCCTGTTGGAGCTTCGATCCTAGACCAGCCGCGAACCAAGGCTTAGGGCCTGGTCAGCCCTGCCATGACATTTTGTCTTTAGGTTGCATTTCCTCGCACCAGGGTAAGGCTTGTACCCTCCCAATTGCGCTCTTCCGCCCGAAGCCATTGGCACAATGTGGGGTGTCGGGTTTGGTAAGCTCCTCCCAACGTTCAGCGCTAACAGAAAGCAGGTAGTATCGTCTACTGTTATACGGTAGCTCAGTCATATCTGACTAAGACCTGACACCAAAATGGGAAGTAGAGATATGGCTTGAAAGTTGTTAATATGATAGCAGACATGTTGTTTTATAATGCAATGACAACGTGTTGGTAATATATATATATATATATATATATATATATATATATATATATATATATATATATATATATATCTAAGTCTATGGCAGATATGGGAAGTCGCTTAAGACAATTAATCATCCCATGGCAATTAATCAGTTAATTCTCACCACTGATGGATGCAAATTCTCTTTTAAGTAGGTCACCCTTGGAGAATTCCTAGAAAACAAAGGTATTCTTAATAAACTACCATCTTTTTTTCTGTATGTACCTGCGATGATGTGATAGAACCATCACATTTTGTAGTCCTCCAATGAATGGAGGAATATGTGGCCTGTCTTTCCCTCACTTAGGGAGACGGCGAACATAGTCAGCTTTATTCCGTTTGGAACCCACGTACATTATCTGTGCAGCTCCTTATCAACTACGACAACGCGTCAGCTTTCACATATTTAATATAATATAATAATAATGTCTTGGCAGGTAAGCGCACTAACTAACCATATCTTATGCACAGCGGCTCCAACTGCAACAGTTTACCACAAGAGCCAGTGACTTTATAATACAGGCTGTAGAACTGCGGAAATGGTGCAAGAGGAATACTTTTTCCTGTATAAGTGTATTATTAGCCGAATAGTAGAACCAAAGTACACCTTCTCCACAGTCAACATAGCTCGATCCCGAAAGCTTCCTGTCAATGGGTAAAATTACAATAAAATGCATAACAGGGAGCCTGGAAAGAAAAATGTCAAACTATTATTTTAAGTGTAAATAACTTACTCCGATTTGCTCCATCTATCTATCAATTCTCAGATAACCATATCCCGAAGAACTGCTCAAATGTCCTTCTGTATGGATCTGCAACACTTCTCTCACACCCAGTTCAAGTATGTGGGCGTAGGGCAGGCAGGGTGTAAGAAAACATACCAGATTTATGCCGTTTGGAAGCCATATATACAACCACATGCAATGTTTTATAATCAAAGAATAATTACAACTTCATAAATCTTGTATTATTTTTAATCTCAATAAATACATTTTTATTAGTTTGCATAGGCTTGCTTTAATACGACGTTAGAACATACTCAACCATCGCCATACATATAAGTGTGTCTTGTAAATTCATTCTCATCTCATCTCATCTCATCATGTTCCTCTTGTACCTTGCGGTGTCGAGGTGAAGTATAAACAGCGGGAGAGTGTCCGCTTATGGGCTTCATGTATCTATATTCCCATGGACTCAGTTATTCCCTCCGTCCAATATTCATTGCATGCATGTAATAATAGTTGTACTGAGCAAGTTTCCGAAAATGATGTATCGATTATTATCCTGCAAGTAGATAATTTTATAAATTAATAATTTCACTTTTAATGTACGAAACACTTCATTTTCTTCTTCTTTTGTTCGTCCACTTGAAATGTGTGTATATCTGCAATGTTGTCTCAACGAAACACTAAATCACTTATTGTACTGTAGACCAATGCTGTTGTTATGGACAATTATAAATTTATTCTCAACCAAATCTGCCCGTAGCTTATCTGGCCCAATGCACTATGTACTCAACGCAACCTCACAATGGCACCGAAACAACAGCTACGGTCTCGAGTCTACTGCTGCCGACCCGAGAGCCAAACCACCAGGTAAAAACAAGGTACCCAAGCCGAGGCGCTACAGAGAGGTGGATAAACTACAAAGTAGCGATCACTAGGATCGGAAATGTCCGAAGTCGAAACTGCAGCCAGGCGCCGACAACGACCGCCTTTGGTGGATTAGTTAAGTAAGTCTTGCAAAGACCGCACTTCGCAGCGACAGCGAGCGTCGGGAAAGGGAGTTCTGGGGTGGACTTAATACTGAAAAATCAGAAACCCTATTAATAGAATTAGCCTAGTGGAAAAGCTGTCTTCCACTAGGCGGGTGCAGGAGGGCAGTCCACAAAAACGACGTCTACTGACTGGGTCATAGCCACCAAGGCGGAGGCGAAGGAGGCCAACTGCTGGGGGGAAGGGGGGGGGGGGTGGCTTTCCCGTGGTGTCAGTGCTGGTAGATGGTAGGGTGCCTTCAGACAGAACGTGGGATGGCTTTTTGGCAGACACACTTAGCGATGTCGTTAAGGGAATCGTACGATTATAAATGTCTCGAGGGTGTCCACGCACGACAGCAGAAAAACGGCCGGGAGTCATTACCCCCGAGAGTGTCAGGAAGGTAGAAGAAGGGCCTAATTTTGGGAGAGGGCGGCCATTTCTGATTATCAGAAGCCTCCTGTCGTGCTTGCTCCGCGACCGTTTTTACCACTGCAGCTCTGAAACAAGTACTCCAACTCTTAATCCAAACAGAATGCAAATACCTAAGCAACTTTAGAGATGCTGTGAAATTGAAGGATGCAAACTATGATCTATACCAGTGGTTCTCAACCTTTTTTGGCCCGTGCCCCCTTCACCATATTTTTAGGACGTCACTCCCCCCCCCCCTTTCGTATTTCCTCCCTAAAAATTTCCCCCTGCCCCTACACAGTATACGTAATAATTGAAGCTAAATTTATTAGCACATACTAACACAAGTCTAAACATCTACATAAAATGTGATTTGCGGATCTACTTACGTTATAAAATGAATTTCAGAATGGTGATACGTACAGAACTGTAAAGTATGAAGGGAAAAACAATATCAAGTAATCGGTTCTTGTCTTCAGGCAACCTAGAAATAATCTTAATTCCCCCCCCCCCCCGGAAACCCTAAAATTCCCCCCTAGAGGGGGAGGGGGAAATTCCCCACCGGTTGAGAACCACTGATCTAAACACAATCAAGATGAATAAAAGCAAGTTATTAATTACACTGGGACAGTTTTTAAAAGCCGTCTCCCTGGCCAAGGTGTTAACGACATTGTTCTTAAACCCGTATATCTACGTGGAGAAAACAGCAGCTGCGAGAATAGGCAGCGGTTCGCGCCGCGCTGGTAACTTACGGGGGTATGTGAGCCGGTCGTTCATAAAGCAGTGGCAAACTACTGAACGCAAAACGTGTCCAGTACATCAACAGCAGCTGAAAAATGTTGGTGTTGACTGCAACGTCCTGGAAGGGATATGCAACATTTTCTTTAAAAATAAAGTTTTTAAAAAAATAATACAAAGAAGTCAGCCACATTCACTTGCCATATGTGACAATGAGGTATGCAATAAATAAATAAAGCATACTGACATATGCCTGGGTTCACTGACATTAAGGAGAGTGACCTTGCTAGTACATAAACAAGTGACTGGGCATGAGAAAGAATAGACGAAAGTTGGAGACAGTGAGTTAAGGGGTGTGAAGGGGTTTTCAGCCCGCTAGTATGGATGGGGGAGAGAGACAGTTATTAGGCTGGGTAGTAATGTAGTGGGGAGCCCAGGGGTGGGGGGGGGGAAGAAAGGTAAAAAGACAGTGGAAAACATTGACTGGGGGTCAGTTGAAGCTGAGACCGACTGAGGGTCGGATCGTTTTGGAGAGTTGAGTTGAGACACGACTAGGAGTAGGTCGTAGTCTGAGAAAGTGAAGAATCGTGACGGAGTTAGGAAGAGAACTCCGCACTGTGGTTTTCCAGGGATAGTGAGTGGAATTCGAGACCCAGAGTGGGTTAGAGTCGGGCCTAAAGAGAGGCTAGTATACCTGTCGTGTGGGATGAGATTTAGTAGGCCTTGAGAGGAAGTGTTATTCGAAGTATTCCATTGGGGTGAAGATATATTCTGAGAGAATTATTGTTCCTGGATTTATATGTTACGTGTGTCCGTGTTAATTCAGAATTAAAGGAATATTATGTGCGCAAATTCAATCTTATTCACTGAGTGATGGATGTGTGCTGCAGTGGTGACTTGTAGTGTGAGATAGGTGGATAGCTCAGCTTCCACTCTGCAGTGAGATAAAAGAAGCATTAGACCCTAGACAACGACAAATCTCACTCTGTTGTCATTTAACATCGTGAGACATACAAAGAAGTCAGCCACCTTCACTTGCCGTATGTGACATTGAGGTATGCTATAAATAAATGTTGCCATATGTGACAATTAGGTATGCTATAAATAAATGTTGCCATATGTGACAATGAGGAATGCTATAAATAAATGTTGCCATATGTGACAATGAGGAATGTTATAAATAAATGTTGCCATGTGTGACAATGAGGTATGCTATAAATAAATGTTGCCATATGTGATAATGAGGTATGCTATAAATAAATGTTGCCATATGTGACAATGATGTGTTATAAATAAATGTTGCGTTGTCCTTTGCACGGCACTGCGATCATCCCCAGACCAAGTTTGATTTTCTAGGCCAAAAATAAAGTCTCAAAAGTCGAGAGGATCGACTTCATTGATCAAATTTTATCCCATATGGCTCGGTCTCTGTCCGCAGGGCGCCCTGCCAAAAGCATCCATCACACAAAGCACAAGCACCTTAGCTCCTGCGACAACCCCCAGAAGTTTCGGAGAAAAATGCACTCGTGAACCGAAAGACGTAGCCCGAACCCACAAACTTAGGAGTGCAAGGCAGGCGGCATGACCACTTCACCACGGAGGCTGCCTTTCTAGGCAAGTTTACGCTGAGTAGTTTGCCATTGCTTTCTGAACGAGACGTCAAGGTTGACGTCCAACTGATCGGTATAGGGATTGAACCCCTGACATCGCCATCAATGTATCGGGAGTGTCAGCATCATTGAAAATACTGGAAGGCACAATCCAGAGGACAAGAAGAGGTGGCCCATGAATCAACCACATCACACAAGCCAGTAAAATCACCGAGCTTACCTAACATGATCTACTGCTATCAACATCTTGTTTGGTTGGTGTGATCAATATCTCGGCAGGCGCCTTTACTTTCTGGAAAATTTCCTGGTATCCATTTAATGCAGAGTCGATCTGGGAGCCCATGTCAATGGGGAAAAAAAAACAATCCCCAACTCGAAGAGGATTCGTACACAAGACCACTGAGCGGGCAGGAAGTTGAGTTTGATTCACACATGCAATTCTTCTATTCTAGCTTTGCTGAAGAAAATCGGGTTCAAAATTACACCGAGCTTACCTAACATGATCTACTGTTATCACAATCTTATTGGGTTAGTGTGGTCAATATCACGTGTCTGGGTGTCAGGTCTTAGTCAGATATGACTGAGCTACCATATGACAGTAGACGGTACTACCTGCTTTCTGTTATGGGGGGGGGGGAGAGGCGTGTGATATTAGATACTAGTGCAGGGGTGGCCAACTTTTTCAGGAGGCGAGCCAAATTTCAGAAATAATATTTCCTGCCGGGCCACGCACCTAATTATTTTGTTTGTTAATTAAAGTAAACAAGCAAGCGTGCTACAGCTTCGACTACATCGTCGCTTTCCAGTAGTTGAGATCTGGTCAAACGCTTGCTTGGTTTAATGTTTTAAAAAAAAAACATGAAATGGGTATATTTATTTATTTTTTTAAAAGAAAATAATATATAACTGAGAATCAAACATATTTATTAGACAATTTAAAAATATTTAAAAGTGAGACATCTGACTTTGTTTTGCAGAACTAAGTGCATCAAAATTGATCTCGACTGTCGTTGTCGCTACACGCAAGCAGATTTCCAAATAAACATCAGTAATTCGTGTTCTCACTTGTGATTTGATGTGCTTCATGCGACTAAAAAGCAGTTCACACGCACACGTCATAAGTGTTTCCAAATAGCGAAACCATCGACAGAGCATGCTTCTAAAACGCAGGATAGTTATCCTTGTCCAAATACGTTTTATAGAACTCTTCCAAACCAACTTGATGGAATTTCTCCTTTAACTGTGTATCACAACATATTTCACAATGTTCCATTTGTAATCTTCCTGGTAATAAATTCACGTCTACCGCGAATGACGTTACAAATGCACAAAAGAGCAAATTTTTTTTTTTTTTATCCTGAAATCGGTTTTCAAATTCGAGGTTTAAGTCAGATATCAAAGACCCGTATTTGTCCGCCGCCTCCCGTGTGACGAATGGTTGAAATAACAATGTAGGAACGTGAGTAAAGTATTTTGTCCTCAACTGTTGTTCCCAAAGACCAAGTTTCATTTGAAATGCAGAAATATGATCATACATCATATTAATTAATTGATCTTTCCCTTGTAGACGAGTATTAACGTCATTTAGGTGGCTAGTTACATCAACCAGAAATGCAAAGTCGCAAACCCACTCTTTGTCTTCAAACTCTGGGATACTTTTTGACTTGCTTGCAAAGAATGAGTGTATTTCTTGCTGCAAATCAAACACTCTTTTTAACAATTTGGCACGGGTCAGCCACTTTACTTCTGCATAAAATGTAACGTCATTATCATCTGAGTCCAAAGACTTTAGAAATTCTTGGAACTGCCGGTGATTCAACCCGTTCCACTTAATGAAGATCATTATTTTGACGACCACTTTCATGGCCCATTTTGAGGGACTTCGAGTATAAATTATCCTGATGAATAATGCAATAAACATTTAGCATTGAAGTATTACCGACTTTGCAGACGTCATTTTCAATCAATTGGGGTACTGCGTGGTCTCGAGGTATGGTGTCCGCCTCGAGTGCTGGAGGTCCCGGGATCATTCTCCGATGAGGGCCGGGATTTTTTTCACGTGAACTTCTAGTAATAAAATTTCCCCTGGTCTCTGAGTAGTGAGATCGGACGCCCGTGTGTATTGCTGCGCACGAAAAAAAAATCCCTTGGCAATTGGAAATCGAAAAAGAGTAATCTAACGGCGCCGCCTGGGAAAAATTTCGAGTTTAAAATCTACCCAAAGTATTTCAGGATCCTCGCCGGTGCTACGGAGTTCGTGCACTGAGTTGAGTTTCTCCAGACTCAGGTTTGGTAGGGTGAGAACGGAGCACTTATGGATTACACCCGTGTGCCGTGATGTTAATCCATCGACTAAACTAAACTAAACTATTTTCAATCAATTTTACTAAACCTTCGTATTTCCCAACTATTGATGGAGCACCATCCGTTGTTAAGCCTGATAAGTTGTTAAGTTGTAACGAAAAGCGATTCAATGTTGATGTAACTGCCTCTAAGAAACCGTGAGACTTAGTAGTGTCCTTAAGTGGATACAGTGCTGCTAATTCTTGTCTTTTTAAAATGGACATCAACACAAGAATTGCCAGCTGGGCAGCATCTGCCATATCTGTGCTTTCATCCAATGCTAGAGCATAAAATATAAACTCGGATGCTCGACTTTTCAAATTATCTTCAATATGTTTTCCAATGTCATCCACATGCCTAGTAATAGTCTGACGGGACAGGCTTATTTTTGAGAAATCCTTCTTCTTTTCTGGGCACATAATTTCAACGACGCTGTTCAAACATTCCTTAAACATTTCACCATCTGAATATAGCTTCGATTTTTTTTTTTTTTTTATAGTATCATGGCTACTGCATAACTAGCTTTTACGTAGCATGTTGACTCTGAACCCGCTCTAGTAAATATCTTTTGTTGTGCAGAATTTTTTTTTAAAGTCATTCACTTGGTCTTGTCTAAATTGCCCTTAGTAGTCTCGTAGTACCGTTTGATATTATACTCTTCCAAAACAGAGACAGATTCGTTGCATATCAAGCATATGGGCTTTGTTTTAATTTCCAGGAAAAAGTAGTAAAATAGTTTATAGTCCACATGTCTTGAAAACTTCTTAATTCTTCCGTGATTCTTCTCTTCTTTGGTCCAACGTCTTTGTCTTATCGTAAATCCAGTTCTATTGTGCCATAAACTGTGTTGAGAAATCTACTAATAAGCAGTACTCGTCTACTCAGAACACTGACAAGTTTTCTCTTATAACTTTATGAACGGGAATAAAAGCACATAGCTTGACAAACAGTTCCATACCTTTAATCGGCATCAGATAATTATCAGGTACAATTCAAATGGCAACATACAGAGTTCCCTTGACGCAGGGATAGCATCTATTTGATATAACCACGAATCATCATCCTAACTAAATCTGCATCATTAACTTTTGCCGCTTGGCTCATTCCATTCCAGAGTTCTTCTAGATCCTCGTCGTCATGTTCCTTAAAGATTAGTCTAGTTTTTCGTTGCCCGGTTCTTCTATCCAAGACTTCTTATCCACAAATGTCTCCTCCTATTATTCATGTGAAGATCAATGTATCACTGCATCTGAACAGCCAATTTCTACACAAATTCGTCCCAGAAATCGAAACCACGACCGGTTGTTACTCTGGTTCCACAGCGTATCTTCCTTGTTAGGATTTTCGTCGGTATGACGTATCTCGTCTCCCTGGCTTTTGCCGCACTATCCACTTTGGTGCATCCTTAGGAGAAATCCCCTTTATCCTCTCTCTGTATCCTATATTTTCGCAATCGCTATGTGGCAGTCTTTACTAGTTGACGCCATGGTAGGTCTTCGTTTTTAAATGAGAAAAACAAAAATAAAACACCACGGGTAATACTAATTAATAATAATTTATTTATTTAAATTACATAAATAAAACGTTTTAGGATTTACTTACCTATAGAATCGATATGGTAGACAGAATACTTGGTTAAAGTAGTTTTTTATTATAAATGTGATAAATATGTATTTTAACGTCGATCGCAAAATCTCTCCAGAGGCAGTGGCGATAGTAGAACGAAACTACAGAATAACGCGGAACTTTGTCAAGCTGGACTGAAAGTAGTCATGAGTATGAGCCTGTAAGCGTTGCGAGCTTCCCGAAGACGCGGTATATTTGAAATAGCTAAAATCTATGAATTTTCCCGAAAATGCGGGATATTTAAAATAGCTCAAAACCATTGAATGTTTAAAAAAATGCGAGATATATCAAACTTCTCTTAGCAATAAGTTTAAAATGTATGATATGATGTAATGTTCTTCTGATGATATGTACAATAAAGTTAACATTTATGTTCATGTGACTTAGTTCCGCGGGCCGCAACATGACGCCCGTCGGGCCGCATGCGGCCCGCGGGCCTCGTGTTGGCTACCCCTGTACTAGTGGTTCTGGGGGAAATGCCCAGCGCTATGCTGAGATCAAACTATGCCCCTTCTGAGTCTGAGGCAGACACCGTAGTCTCTCGATCACGGCTCCCTCTCAACGCGAAATAGGTTATATCTCTTACATCTGCAATAGGTTTATCTGTTAAAAGTAGATTTTAATTCACGGTCATTTTTAAGAAGTAAGACAGCGTTGTATGTATGATCAGTGTAATACGTATAACTGCATAATGTAGTGGCTCGTAGTATATATATAAAGTTACAACAATATACATGAACATTTCCAAAAAATATATATAATTTTTCTGCAATATTCCCATAATTTTCTACGGCTATACGGCAGCGCCAAACAAATGCATGCAGCCTTGCTTGTATAAGGTTTCGTCCTTCGTTTTGATTCTTCATTGAATCACATCCACGTCATCATCAAACCTTGCACCATTTAGTGCATTTTTAAGTGTTCCAAAACGATGAAAAAATAGGGAACCAGATCGGGGCTATAAGGCGGTTGACCGCCAAGTGCAGTTTGGCAATTGCCTCCCGTGTTTTCTGACATGTATCTTTCTTTTTGCCGGTCTCTCTGACCGAGGGGTTACACCACTTTCTCCCGTAATCCCGTTTATCCACGCAGGATAACGCAGCGCGCGAGAATTGGAAGCAGTTCTCCCCGCGTGGTGACTTGCGGGATAACTGAGCCGGTCGCTCAGAAAGCAATGGCAAACTACTGAGCGTAATCTTGCCATGAAATCAACAATCAGCTGAAAGATGCTGATGTCCTGTAAAGTATATGCATCTCATCTCATCTCATCATGTTCCTCTTGTACCTTGCGGTGTCGAGGTGAAGTATAAACATCGTGAGAGTGCCCGGTTATGGGCTTCATATATCGATATTCCCATGGACTTTGCTATTCCCTCCGTCCAACGCTTACGTGGTCGGCCTCTTTGTCTCCATCTGGTCTGTACATCATTGCTTGTTGTGGTATGCTGTTGACTGGTAACCTACTTGCATGGCTAAACCATTTGACTTGCTGTTTTCTAATAAAATCTAGTGCTGTTTTAACCCCCACTTTAATCTTGATTTCTTCATTTCTGATCTTATCTCTTCTTGATATGTTGAGTATTCTTCTCAGGAACCTCATTTCTGTTGTTGTGATGTTTCTTTTCTCTTTTTCTGTCATTGTCCAGGTTTGGCTTTGGTAGCATAGAGTTGGTAGGAAGATTGTGTTGTAAAGTGCTTTCTTGGTAGTTATTGATACATGTTTGTTCTTTAGTATTGGTGCCATTTGTCCAATGAGTTGATTTGCCTTATTGCACCTATTTTCGATCTCGTCTTCTGATCTGCCATTTGATGATATTATACTTCCTAGGTACTTGAAACTCTTTACTTGTTTCAAGGGATGTTCGTTTATGTGAATTGTTGTTGTTTGTTCTTCTTTAGTTATAGTCATTACCTCTGTTTTGCTTGTGCTAATTTTCATGTTATGTTCCCTACACATTTCGTTTAGACTATTCATGTGGTCTTGTAATTCAGCTTCTGAGTTTGCTATTAGTGCTTGGTCGTCCGCAAACAGGAGTTCTCTAATGGTGAGATTTGCAGATGGTTCTTCTTCTGTGTTCTCGTCATGCGGTATTCTTGCTGTCTCTGCTTGGCTGGTTTCTTTACATATGTTGTCTATATATGTTATGAACAAGAGAAGGGACAGGACACAACCTTGTCGTATTCCAGATTGTCATAGTCTTGCTCGTATCTAGGTAACTAAACTTGGGTTCATACAGGCAACAATAAATCTGTTCGTTATGAGATCGAATATTTATTGTATTTACATATACAGTATGCGTTGGCGCAGTGGGTAAACAGACCCGCGCTATATTACATCTCCCCAAATAGTAAACATCAAACACATAAGTATCATTTAACAGTTTAGCAAACTATCTAGCCTATGTCTATATATCTATTGATATCTATAGAGTCCCTCAAAGGCAGGCCCTGTTGCCTCTCTCAAGTCCGTCTCTCCTCTGCCGGTCTCCGCGTGTCCGAACTCGACACGGGCGGTAACTCTGTCCGAGTTCCTCGTGGACCCCGCATTAGGCGGGCCACATCAGTGTCCACGGAATCATGGACTGGGTGACCATCTCTTTCGAGAAGGTTCTAGATTACTCGGGTCCTGCTCGACTCAATGGTTTCCCTTGGGCTGGAATTGCAGCCCTTTACTAAATGTGTACGTGAGGCGGTGACAGGATCCCTCCTCCCCCGTGACATGATTTGTTGTTGGGAATTAGATCCGTTCTAATTCTGTCACTGACTCACATACAGTTGGTGTTTGTAGTTTGGTGGATAGTAACCTGGCAACCTACCTATTAGCACTAAAAACTCATGTATTCTACCATACAACACTTGTCTGATTTGGTGCAGAGATCCCTGTCTCTCGTGTGCTTAAATATGCTTATCAGACCGAAGTTACGTAGCATTTTAGTAGTTGTATTTACAACTTGCCCTTCTCATAGTACCCAAAATGGTACCCAGACAAATAACCCCTATATAATAGAGGGTTAACAAGACCGAAGTCTTGGCTAAATAAGTACACCTTCAAATCTTGATCTGTGTGTGTATTTCTATACACTTTTACTCCCGTATGTTATATAATGCTAAATATGTAGTTACCTTGTTCTTTTATCCCCCTCATACTACAAGTGTCCCTGTTGGCTTGTTAGTGTGCTTTGACTAACAAGTTGATGTTTCTAATAAAGTGACTGTATTTTAACTTGATAGTGTTGAGTTTTAAGGTTTGTGTACTGTGTGTGCTGAATGTGTGGTGTAATTCCAAGCGTCACGAGTTGGGATAACCTCAATCATGAACTACTGCACTGTGTGCAATACATGAACAGGCATTCCAAGTAGTGGTGCTTAGATGTATCCTAACTGCTAAGCTAAGTATATTACCTCACTATTAAACTAAGTACTACACATGTATTCACAAATTAGACAAGTCATACAATTTACATGAAAGACGCAGACAAATTAAAATAAATACGGTTTGCGTACAATTTGTCCGCCAAGTGTATCGTTCTCTCATTTAATCCATTCACACAGTCATTCACTCACTTTGCATTAAAAATAGTATTTGGTTAAAATATATAATTAAAGTTGAGGTAAGTGTTATTGCCCTTAGAAAAAATGGGCTAGGCGATATTTGCCCTTTAAGAAAATACGTACTTCTTGTACGATGACTCACAAATGGGTTCTAATTTAAATAGAGACAATTGTATAGGACGGTTCTTTAGCTTAGGAATGGTACCGCCTGTAATATTAATGTCGAATATGTACAAATTACAGGTGAATACAATTTATATACAACAATAATGGAAATATAATACATATTTAATCCTAAACTAATTAATTAATTAAATCCAACGATGATGTGTGCGTTGTCCATCTGTTGCTAGCGTGTTATGCCATGAATGGTAAAGCTAGTATGGCTGTCTCTTAAGTGTTGTAGTCGATGTCGTTCTGTTTCGGCTGTTTGTTAAGTTACGTAGTAACAGCAAGTATGGAATGTTCTTAATGTCCCATATAACGAGTTCTTACAGAAATCGGAGTTAGATCGCTGGCTGATCTTATTGGTTGACACAAACACAGTTACTGTTTCTTGCTGGAATCGTTCTAGCGCTTAGGCACTTGATGGTATAGTTCTCAACGTAACGTATCATGTTCTTGTGTGTCGTAATTCAACTAATCACTGAGAGTACTCTAGCAGGTGTAGAGTTCCACTGTAATATGCAACCGACTAAAAGTATCACAGTTTATAGTATGGCTAATGGTCGATGTGATTAGAGTCATTCTACTGGCGCATTCACCTGCCGTGACAAAAGGTCAGCCACAATGTTGTCGGTGCCTCTGATGTGGCGGATTTCGAAGTCGAAATCTTGAAGTAGAAGACACCATCTTTGTAGCCGATGGTTTTTAGGCGACCCCTGGTTAAGGACCAATAATGGCGAACTGTCAGTGAGGACCACAAAGTGACTCCCTAAGAGGAACTTCGATAATCTCAATATACAAAACACCAGGCTTAAACACTCTAATTCAACTGTGGCATACCGAGTCTCAGCTTTCTTTAGTTTGCGGCTTACATAGAGAATTGGGTGTTTTATGCCATCCATTTCCTGCATCAAGCATCCTCCTATTGCGGTAGCGCTCGCATCTGTGGTCAAAATAAAGGGTAAATTTATGTTGGGTAATCGTAAGACTGGTGGATTAGAAAAAATATGTTTCAATTTACACATTGCATCATCTAAGCTGGTACTTTTACAAATTTTTGATGGATGATTTTTAGTTAACATATCAGAAAAAACTGAGGTTAGTTCTGCCCAATGTGGAATAAATTTAGAATAATAGTTAATCAGACCTAGTAAACTTCTAACTTGCTTCTTTGTGGTAGGTACTTCTAGCTTAAGGATCTTAGAAACAATTTTATCATCAGTCAACAATTTTCCTTCAGAAATTCTATGTCCAAGGAAGTCTATTTGTGTATAACCTATTTCAACCTTGGAAGGTTTGATAGTAAGTCCAAAAAGAGAGATTTGGTGGAAGACTTGTTTAAGGGTGAGTAAGTGAGAAGTCATATCAGAAGAATGGATGCATATATCATCAATATAAGCAACTACGTCATTAATTCCGTGTAATAACAATCTTGTTAGTCTTACAAATGTGGCCGGTGCGTTCTTGAGCCCAAACGGAAGATATAGCCATTCGTACAAGCCGAGAGGTGTTGCGAATGCTGTTATATGTCTACAAGAAGGGTGTAATGGAACTTGCCAATATCCTTTAGCTAAATCGGTCTTAGAAAATAAGGATGATTGAGCCATATTTAAGATAAGATCCTCACAGCTGTTCATTGGCTCTGCATCTGTTGTTGTTCTTGTATTTAATACTCGATAGTCAATGCACAAACGAATTGTCTGGTCCTTTTTCTTCACCAGAACAATCGGTGACGAATATTGAGACATCGATTTTTGAATAATGCCAAATTTTTCTAAGTCTAAAATTTCTTTATCTAAATTAGATCTGTAATGGAGAGGAATAGAATATGGTCTACATTTGACCGGTCTCAGATCTGTCAGCACAATTGAATGTGTTATTTTATCAGTGCTTCCAGGTTTGTTAGAAAAGATAGCTTTATACTCGTCAAGGATAGTCAAAATGTCTTGTCGCTGTTGTTGTGTCAAAGTGTCAGAGATATGTATGTCATTTATACTTCCGTCGTCAGTCATGATTGGTACAGGGATTTCAGTGTTGTCCACGTCTGTCTGATTTACCACAGATGCCACTGTTTGTAAATTGTCTTCAATTTCATTGTCGTCGTCGTTGAGATCAATCGTTGTCAATATGTCGTTAAATTTGTCGTCGTTGTCGATATCACAGATTGTCGGTAATGTACATATGTCTTCGTCGTTTTCGTTGTCGTAAGAGTGTGTCGTTAACGATGCTTCGTTTGTCGAAGTGTCATTTAGTTGGGACCTTGTCGTTTCGTCTCCGTCATCAGTTCGTTGAGTCAGTTCATTTGTCTCATTGTCCTGTCTAACATAATATGGTTTCAACATATTTATATGGAATAATTGCAAGTTTCTATTTAAAGAGAATACAGTAGGGTTATTCCCCTTGTTGACCAGTTTCTGACATATAATACAAGATGTACAGAAGGTTTTAATATCCTGGTCAAACTTTGGCCAATAAAACTGGGTCAGGATAATAGCCTTGGTCATTTCGTATGTCATATGACCTCCAAAAGGGGAGTCATGGGCTATTTTTAGAATTTTGTTTCGATGTGCTTGTGGTAGCACTATTTGCTGTGTCGTGGTCTGGTTTGTTGTGTAAAATCTAGTTAAGATGTTGTTCTGTAGCCTAAATGTCCACGATGCGTTCTTTGTTAATTTTGGCTTAAGGCCTACTAACTTAAAGTATGGTGCTAGTGTAGGGTCATTTTTCTGTTCATTTCCAAAATTGATGTTAGTTGAGTTTGGCGCTACTATTTCTAATGATTCCTGTAGTTGGTCGGTGTTGGTTTTGTGGGTTGTCTGTCGTGTTATTGCGTTTGTGTGTTGTGTGTCTTGTTGCACATTTACAGGTTCGGTACTTGGTAGTTTGGTCGCATCCTCAATTCGAGGTTTTAATTCGGTCGTATCGTTTCTTGATTCGACCGCCCCTGCATTGTACACCTCGGTAAATTCTTCCTGAATTACCTCAGTGGTTGTCTCCCTTGGTATTTTGGCAGTTTGAGACAAGCAAGAATGGTGTTTCTCTTTTGTGTTGCTATTTCTGTGGTGGATACCGTGCTTTTGCTCCCAACTTTTTATTTCTCTTTCAGAGCATGGATGTATGTTGGGTAAATTACCAAGTATAATATCCGCGACGGGATTTTCAAGGATAGCACACAATACTCGCCCCGATATGAACGGCGTTTGAATTTCGACCAAAGCAAGGGGGTATTTCTCTATTGTACCTGAAAATGTGCGACACGTCACATGTTTGTCTGTGTAGTCTTTAGCGTCTATTAATGTTCTCCTCACACCACAGAGAGTTGCGCCAGAATCACGAATTAACGTGCCCTTTTTGTTGTTAACAAACCCTGTATAAAAAACTAGCTTGCCTGTAGATGATAAGGCAGCGTTAGCTAATTCATTTGCAATTGGGATTATGTGACCACAATGTAGTGTTGTGTCAAGTTGGAACTTTGTACAGGTGTTGCACTTACTGTCTGTTATGGTGTTGATGACGTGTACAGCATTCCCAAGCTCGCTTTCATTGTCGTGTTGATTTTCACATTCATTTAGTGACTCAAGCTCTTCGTCAGTCGACGTTTCTACTAATGCCGCATTGGCCTGTTTCAATAACTTTCGGCCTTGACAATCTTTATTATAGTGACCCCAGCTATTGCAGAAATAACATTTAATTGCTCTGTGGTAAGCCATGCGTTTAGCTGTTTGCTTCTCTACCATCTTTTTGAGGTGTTCAGGGTAGGTGGGTGATTTGTCACACATACCGTAACTGTCGTGATGAAAATTGCAATATTGGCACCTTACTACTTTACCGACATTGGATCGTGGTTTAAATCTGCTCTGTGATTGTTTGGAGTATTTGGTGTTCACTACTGCAGCTGCTGTATCATTGTGACTTATATTATGTTGAAAAATATCCCTATTTGCTGTAAAAAATGCATTTCCTTTCGCCTCGATTTCCTGAATGCTCTTACAATCCATTTGTTTTAAGAACTTGGCAAAAGGTGTGGGGATGGTGCTAACTATTTTATCTATTATAATTAGTTCCTTAAGTTTATCATGGCTATTGTTGGTTTTAGCCGAGTTAATCCATTTTGTGCATATGTCTTGGACTGTACTGACATAATCTATGAAGGTTTGGTTTGGTTGTGGAGATAATTTGGCGAATTGTTGTTGGTAACCTGCAGTGTCTAAAGAAAAATGTTGGAGAATGCGTTGTTTTAGGTAGTCATAGTCTTTTCGCATTTCCTGTGGTATTGTTTCTATTACTTTCAGTGGTTCAAGAGCCAAATTCCTCATTAGAATAAATGCCCAATCTGATTTACTGATTTTATGATGAGACATGAGGCATTCAAAATTTTCTAAGTACGCGGAGATGGAATCTCCAGAACAGAAAGCCTTCACGAGACCTTTATATTTATTATATTTTTGTTCTTCTTCTTTGCTTCTTAACTTATTTATTGATATTTCTGCGTTGGCCTCCATTTCCATCTGTTTTAGTTTAATCTGTGTCTCGGCATTCAACTGGGCCTGTTTGGCGGCGGCCTCAAGTTCCATCTGTAATTTCTTTTCATCGGCCTCGATTTGCAATTTCTTTTCATCTGCTTGCATTTGCATCTGAATTTTCTTCTCTTCGGCCTCCATTTGAGATTTCTTTTCTTCTCGTTCTATCGCTCTTTCTTCACGGGCAATATTTTCTGCGTGTGTTTTCTGTGCCCATTCTGACAATTTCTCTTCTTTATAACCTAGCTTTATTCCTTGCTCAATGCATTGATCTAAACTAGACATTTTGTGTTTTACTTGTTTGTTAAGTTTATAGAGTTAAATCCCTTTAGAAAAATATGTTGTGTGGTCGAAAATTTGGTTAACTCCCCTACTTATTAATGTGTACATCAAAATGCAAGGTTATGTTGGTGAAAATTTCATGAATATGCAACGAAATCAATATGATACAAGATAATACATTGATGAAACATGAGAAGTACAGCTTAGAAGTACAATGAGTATGAGGTGAAACTTAGCTCTGAATTTTGAAGCTCCTCGATGTTATCTTGCACTCTCGTTATTGTTGGAAAGGTTTCATCGGTTGGACGCGGCACTTGTTGCGGAACAATCTGCTCGTGGAGCGAGAAAACATTAGTGACTGTCACACAAAAAAAATGTCAAAATAGTAACATGTCAAAAAAAATTGTTTACAGAATCAAAATAAAGAGGCGCTGTGGAGGCAATGGTGAGACATTGCCGAGGGACTCAGATTACTTCTATTTTATCGCTAGATAGCTATTAGTTTTATGTAACCTTGTAACGTTAACAATTTCTTTGATTTAAACAAATCAATGTGTTATCCAAAAATCAATGTTTTATCAAAAATCAGTGTGATATGATTAAATAATTAATTTTACATGGCAATTAACAGAATTTTCACAAAACATTTTATGCCAAAACCGGAAAACTAGCCCCCAAAAAGCCTGTCATAGTCTTGCTCGTATCTAGGTAACTAAACTTGGGTTCATACAGGCAACAATAAATCTGTTCGTTATGAGATCGAATATTTATTGTATTTACATATACAGTATGCTTTGGCGCAGTGGGTAAACAGACCCGCGCTATATTACATCTCCCCAAATAGTAAACATCAAACACATAAGTATCATTTAACAGTTTAGCAAACTATCTAGCCTATGTCTATATATCTATTGATATCTATAGAGTCCCTCAAAGGCAGGCCCTGTTGCCTCTCTCAAGTCCGTCTCTCCTCTGCCGGTCTCCGCGTGTCCGAACTCGACACGGGCGGTAACTCTGTCCGAGTTCCTCGTGGACCCCGCATTAGGCGGGCCACATCAGTGTCCACGGAATCATGGACTGGGTGACCATCTCTAGAAGGTTCTAGATTACTCGGGTCCTGCTCGACTCAATGGTTTCCCTTGGGCTGGAATTGCAGCCCTTTACTAAATGTGTACGTGAGGCGGTGACACAGATCTTATGGTGAAGGGTTTTGAGTGTGCTCCAGTTGCTTTCACTATGCATTCACTGTTGTTGTATAAACTTCTACATAGGTTTGTTAGATGTGTACTCACTCCATATTGTTTAAGGATTTCCCACAGCTTGTTTCTATCTACTCTATCGAATGCCTTTTCTTGGTCGACAAAGGCTCAGTAGAGTGTTTCATTGAATTCGATTGATTTTTCTATAAGTTGTCTAAATGCAAAAATGGCATCTGTGCATCCTTTGGTTTTCCTAAATCCAAGTTGTGTTTCGCTTAGCTGGGTTTCTAAAGTAGTTCGTAATCTTTTTTCAAGAATTTTGCAAAATATTTTCCCAGTATGACTCAACAGTGAAATGTCGCTGTATTGTGTGCAGTCTCTTTTGCTGCCTTTGTTTTTCCAAACTGGGATAATTATGGCGTTTCCCCAGTCTCGTGGTGTCTGTTGTTCTACCCAAACATGGTTGAATAGTCTATGTAGCCAAGCTGTTCCTACTTCTCTTGCTGCTTTAATTAGTTCATTTGGTATTTCATCCTGTCCCGGTGATTTGTTCAATGGGGCTAATCTGATGGCTTCTATAATTTCTTCTTTTAGTAAGTCTGGTTCTAGTTCTTCGGTGACATCTGTGTAGGTCTCTTGAATTCCTGTGACATCTGATGGGATGTTGAGAAGTTGTTCGACATACTGCTTCCATTTTATTAGGATTTGTTTTTGTTCACCTATTGGTTCTCCATATTCGCTATTAATTATTTCAGTTGGGTCAAAGGGTTCTGTATGGGCTCCCTGTGGTCTGATTAGTGTCCTAAACCTGCGGCTATCCTTGCAAGCTGACAGGGGATCTTCATACTGCTCGTAGAAAAACTAAGAAGTAAAGGGTATGCGAATTTTTTTTTTAATCTTTTTTTTTTTTGGTGATTGTGGATGACTGTATTTTCGTCTCAAGCTGAAAATTATGCACACAGGTTTCGTCCCCTGTCTTTGATAACAATGTTATTCCCCCTCAGCATCAACACACTCCAACATTTCAGACCAAATTATCATCCTTTGAAATCTGTGCACACTTTTTAGACTTTGCGGAATCCATCTGGTGCAAACTTTAGAAAATGTGAGAGTTTAAAAAATTTTTAACTCACTTCCCCTGCTGGCTGACAGCTTCAAGGTTTTATTTATTTGTTTTTGTTTTCAATATTCTGTTTAACCCTCTGGGCTATAAATGAGATATATTATGCGTAGCACATATTGTATAATTTTGTGTGTGTGTAATTGTTCATAGATACTGTTTTTCAACATATGTTATACTGGTCATGTAGAATTAACTGCAAGACCAATTGTTAATTTGTAATGTGCCTATCATCACGAATAATAGCATCAGGGCGATTTAGTATGTCTGGGTTGGTAGCCGTGGCAGAACGCCAAGAGCGCGAAAGATCATGCAGCTCCATCACATCGCTTTCTGAAGCTTAAACTCTCTAAACCCAGGGATAGCTGGTGGTCCTTGTGATATATTTCCCAGTCACCTCACATCTTCCGAAATTCATCACACTAACCCGAAAGGAATACCATGGAAGAGAGAATTTCATCAGCTGATTCAAAACAGAGTGGGCAATTTGAAAGGACGAGAAACGATTGGCTCAAACAAAGCCTGAGATATCCGCCAGACCCCATGAGCATCATTGGCGGTGAAAACAAGTCAGTCCATGCAAAACTACCAAGACAGCCACTAGCATTTTGTTTAGAGGCGATAATGTCGGATGTTCTGGGTCCCCTCGGGAAAGCTTGACCATGAATGTGTGCTAAGACGATCCATGAGGTTAAGGTAACACAATGTGTGTGCATAATGGTGTCAATGTGATGTTTAAACTTCTTAAAAATGATCAAAATCAATGCTTTTGTTCGAGAGAGAAATGTTTCCAAGCGCCATATTTTTCCATTCGCTGCCGCTGCCCTTTCTGCTAGACCTTCTATCGCCAGAGGCTACAGAATGTTATTACATCCTAAATGCATATGTATATAAACGCTTTTCTCTATGCAATGGAAACGCACCCTTTAAATGCACACTCTAGGCATTGTTGTTTCTGCAGAGAAAATGTTTCTACGAGTCTGTTTCTTATTAAAACCCTTGTACACAGACTCACGCCTTTCAGAATGTATATTATGTGATTCTTCTGTTCACCGTTTTCATGAATATGCTTTGCGAATTCGCCATATTCTTCTCGTGAGAATAAATGCTCATTAATAAGAAAAGATAGTTGCACCAAATACCCAAATTTTTGCCAGATGTTACACGCACCGCTAGCCTCACACAAATGTTGCTGATGACTTGGTGATTATTACGTTCAGGGGCCTGTCAATTGTGTTCTGAAAAATGGCCAGAAAGCAAGTTAATTTCTGAAATGTGTGCACGAAAATTGCTTGCAACAGTGGGGAGTTCTTTTCAAACGTCGTCTTCAACCCCTTGCTTAGATGAGAAAGCTGGGAGGGACAATTTGAGTTTGTGTTCGAACCATTGCTTATGCTGAATACATAACTATCTAAAGGCTCTAGCATAATTTCATGAGATAAGTGATATGTTTTCGTTTGTGAGTGTTGTATATTTAATGTTGGTTCATGAGCATTACTTTTGTTGTGGGAGGAAAGGTTCGATTTTTCCCCCTGATATGAAAAGGCAAATGTGCTAATGACGGTGATGATGTAGGGCACTTCAGAACTAAGTCTAACTGAAGAGGAATGAAGGCTGGTCTTGTATTACAGACATAGGAGGAGTTGCTAAAATGGTGACTTTATCTCAACCTGCCTGCGTCCCAACAAACCTTGTCTTAATATACATCAGTCTCAACATACCTCTGACTTACCAGGCAGTTGTCACGGTAAGTATATATCTCAGCATGCCGTTGTTGAAACCCGCCTTATTCCTGACCAACTTCATCACCACTCAACTGTGTCACATCATTGATGACTTTGCCTCAACTTCCCTTGATCACAACCTGAGGACTTTGTCACAAGAGGACAACTTGGTCTCATCTTATGACCTTGTCTAGTCTTACTGTCCATTGTTTCATCAAGAGTTAATCACATCATGACCAGACTCCGTCAGATGTAGAAATGAATTCCATTTAGACAGAGGAGAGTTATCTCACCATTGAGGGGAACCCCTCTCCTTCCTCCTCCAATCTAGTTTCCCCCTTTTCATGATTTAGGTTATGATGACATATGATTTTTATCAAATGCTTATGTAGTTTGTATTTTGTTCATACTGTAGATGGGCGGTGTATATTTAAGCCTACAAAAATGAATGTTGGTGATGGAGACTTGATCGCTGAGGGCGGTATAGGTAGTATGATCATGCCATATTCTACAGCCCATTTATTGTTTCAGCGTTTTTCCATGCATCACTCACCACCCCCATCATTGAAGTAATTAACCAATGAGAACCCCAGGTTGTTGGTGCTTGTCAGAAGAAACTTACCATGCCTCACTCAACAATGGAGAGGACGACTGATAGAGAAATAGACCCAAGGGAGAGACCTTCATCCATGGGCTTAACACACGTAATCATTCAATCCAGAAATAGGGTTGCCAGACGTCTGGCAAAGAGAGGACATGTTCTCCTTTTTAGCCTAATGTCCTCCGTCTGGCAGGCAAAGCTAAAAACTGGAGTTGCAGCTCAGAATGTTCGGCCGGGTGTTGTATTCAGCCGGTCCTGTAGACGTTGCATTACGTCATCCCCTCGAAAGGTTAGCTGGATGAATACCTTGAGTTTAGGGACTGTAGTTTCGTCTGGTTTTGGTTTGGGCTGTTGGCAGTGGGGCTTTATAAATCCTCTGGTTTAAGACATTCTTCAGAGTTTCAAATTCCTCTGTCAGTGTGTCTTGGGTGCATATCTTCCTAGCACGGTCAAACAGGGTCTGTACTAAGCCCCGTTTGTACTGGACAGGTGTGAAGCTCTGAAAATTTAAGTATTGGCCAGTCCGTGTTTCTTTGCGTTTCTATCTTTGATTTGTGCCGTCTGCTCTAGGTCTCATTAGAATACCTAGGAACGACAATGATTCGTTGGATTCGTGTTCTATAGATAGAGAGATGTTTTTGTGCGTCATGTTCATTCTGGCTTGGAACGATGTTGCTTGTAGCTCGTCTGTGGTGATAATTAGTATATCGTCCACATAACGACGGTAGGAGACCAAGTTTTTAATGTCTGACGATCTCTTTTCTTCTAAATGTGCCATGAAGATGTCCGCTAGAATAGGACCAAGAGGACTCCCCATGGCCACTCCGTCAATTTGGTGGTATGACATTTTTACAAAATTGAATTGTATGTTGGCGGTACATAATAATAATAACCTCTCCAGAATAGATGTTGGTATGCCTAGTTTTAGTTATTTGTCTTTAATGCGTTCACTTATTATTTTCACTGTCTCATCTAATGGAACGTTGGTGAATAAGGAGGCTATATCCATGGATGCCATGTGTTTATTATTTATGTCCATAGTATCCAATAATTCCACCAGTTCGAATGTATCTCTGAGTATTTTTGGATCGAAGGACTGCCGTACTGGTAAAAAGTTCACCAGACGAAACTATAGTCCCTAAACTCAAGGTATTCATCCAGCTAACCTTTCGAGGGGACGGCGTAATGCAACGTCTACAGGACCGGCTGAATACAGCACTCGGCCGAACATTCTGTGCTGCAACTCCAGTTATTAGGTACAGAACGACACCTATTCCCAAGCCAGCAGTTAAAGAACCGATCGCTGTGTACGCCAAATCTATTTGTATTTACCAATTTACATGTAGGTGTCAGGCCACTTACATCGGCAGAACAGAGCGACAGTTACACATGATGAACACATACCTCAATGGGTCGATAAGTTACTACACACAGGCGATGAGAGCACAGGGAGGCCGACACACCGGAAAATTCCCGCGTCATCAATTTATAGACACGTGTTGGAAACTGATCATGTGATTGACAGAGACAGTGCCTTCCGTATGGTATTCAACACACAAAATAGTCGCTTTTTAAAGTTTGCAGAAGCCATATTGATCAATTTTCATAGGCTAATTTTGTGCAAACTGAAAAACATGTTAGTCAGTTTAAAATTACCGTGGTAGACAACTAACATTACTGTGCGTACATGTGTATATTTCAGCTTGAGGGATTTATTTTGTTATTTGACTTTTTGTGTAGTGTGAATTCTGCAGTATGTACCTGACGATATGCAGCGAAATATGCCAGGAAATAAATCTTGCAATCTATTGTTTGTGTCTTCGTTATTTAAATTCACTACATGAAAACATTGTTTTGAAAAGCTAAAAACCTTTAAAATGTCCGGCTTTTAAAATATTTTATGTTATCATTTTTTATGTATTGTTGTTAAACTTACAATGTATCTACACTCTACCGTGTGTTTACATTCTTTATTAAAACCCATTGTTTAATAATATTTATTTAATTTTCCTATTAATACCACATGTGAAACACCAATTGTTTGTATAGTTTGAATCTAACTGTTGCTCTATTCGGCAACACTAACAATGCTGCAGTCTCTATGGTCAAAATGTTAATGTTATTTTCGGTTCCGGTAGCAGAGACGCCACTTAAAATTGTTTTTTTTTTTTTTTTAATTTGTAATTTTTGCCGTCTATGTTTATGAAAATGGCTTCTACAAAGAGAAAATGCAAATTTTCCAACACTACGAAAATAAGTTTCCATGCTTCGTTGAAGGACGCAACGAGAATGAGGCAAAGTGTACGACTTGCGATAGTTACTTATCCGTTGCCAATAAAGGAACTACTGACTTGGAGCGCCATGTCGACAGTGAGAGACATAGAAATCTAATCGAAGTGTCCATGTCATCTAGCACATTGACGTTTTTTTTTTTCAGCCTAAGTACTCAGTTGTGTTGCTGAAAACGCATGCGGCTGAAGCAACTTTGGCATTTCATACAGTTTGTCATCATCAGTCTTACAACTCGATTACCTGCACAGCTGGTTTGATGCACACATTATTTGATGATTCAGAAAAATATTGCTTGTGCAAAAACAAAGACTGAAGCAATAATAAACCAGGTGGTTGCCCCCCCCCCCCCCCCCCCCACCACTGTTGATGAATTGGATAAATCTTTAAGTGGTATTTCATGTTTCGGTCTTTCGACAGATGCTAGCAATCACGGTTCGCAGAAAATATTTACGATCGTTGTTCAGTACTTTGACTGGAAAGCAGGTGGAATCCAAATTAAGATTCTCGAGTTAGACAACACACGAAATGAAACCTCAGAAACTATATCACAGTATGTTTTGAGAACACTCCAAAAACATGATGTGTACTCCAAATGTGTTGCTTTTGCTGGTGACAATGCTGTCATATATTTTGAAGGGAGTGGGAGATCACTGTAGTGCATGCCCCATTTCTAACAAAAGAAGTTGGGCCCCATCCTCTTCTATCTTCAATAACCCCAGAATATGACCCTCGAGTTATCTGCAGGCCTCGTCTTATTTAATTTTGTCTAGGAGATATAGATTATGGCCCCGGTGAGAATAGTAATTACTAACTGGGATTCAGCCCCTTCTCCAAGGATTGTTTTAGCTCTGGAGCCCCCCTTTTGTTTATCAAATCTGAGGAAAGTCTGGAGAATTCTCTCAGCCTGATTTATTTTAAGAAAACATGGATGTTGAGCAGTTGATAGACCTTGAGTCTCTCCCAATTACATATTCCTTCATGAGTTAATTTGTTTTTAAACAATTAAACACATAACCAATCACAATAGATCTTGATAACTTAGTGTACACACATCAGATGGAGAATCACAGATAGGTTGAACTGACAAAGAAACATAAGATTAGTTACATTTTATTATTTATTGAATGGGCCTGTGTCTTCTGGCCTGTCATGTACATTTCCATTGTGGTGTACACAAGATAAATTAGAAACATGCATATAGGACCAATTTTACAAGCCATCAACAAATAAGCATCAATATATGTGATGTCAACAAGTGTGAAAACATGGTAAACAATTGAATGTTGTACATGTTAAGTGTGGTGATAGTGAAATCAACAATTATGTATCAGTTCCTGAAACTGAGTGTTGTGTGTTCCTAAAAGAAAGGTACCCTTGTGATGGGAGATTTGGATAAGCCTGGGTCCATTGACTGATGGATCCACTCCAGTTCTGCCCATGACCAAGTCTTCTTCCATCTCAAGTGTGGGTCATCTCTTTCTCTCTCTGGGATCTGGTTTGGTTGGTTGGTCAGTTGGTTGCCAGCTGGTTGGTTGTGGGTTGCCAACTGGGTTGCCAATGGGTTGCCACCAAGATTTCACTGTGTAAGATTCACATAAACATATACAATCTTCCCAATACAATAATCTAGAAGTAGGTAAAAGAAACCTAAATTCCTGAAGTAGGAACTAGTTCCCCTCCCCTCCTCTTTTCTCTAATCTAGTGTTGGGTTAATTTGGGGTGGTCAGAGTTTATCACACTGTGTACGCCTTGTCTCAGTTGGTTCCTGCTGTATGTAAGTTCTCATGGGACCTGGGGTCAGTGAAACATGTACAGTAAGACAGTGACAAGAGTGAGGAAGTGTCAAGATGCATGTAAATAAATGACATACATTTATAACATTTCTATAGTGTGTATAAATAATTCTCTGTGTTTTCCTAATTAACCAACTTCTTCTTCTTCTGTGTATAATAGCTCCTCTCCCATTATCTGTTGTTGTTGTGGTGTTGAGTGTTGAGTTGTGGGTGGTTGTGTTTGTTAAGTTGTGTTGAGTAATGAGTTAAGTCAACTTCTGGTGGTGTTCTGCGAAGCACAACTTTCTCATGTAATGCAGTTCGTGTGTACCCTTATCCAATTAAAATTTGACACAAATGTAAATATTTATTCCATCAACCCCTATTTATTCAATAGATGAAGCAGAAAGGAAAGATTGATTTCTCTTTCAGCCTTCCAGATTGTAAATAGGCATAGATAAGTCTGTTTTAGAACAAGGCACTTGTTCCAGTACACGAACTGTCATTTTAGCTGTAGATAGTGATAGCATTTTTAACAGTGTTTCTGCTGAAATGCACAAGATTGCTTTAGAATCATCACTTCGTACAGTTGTCTAGAATAGAATGTAGTATTATTATGCACTTCTTAAAGTTAATAACTATCTTTAAGAATATCAGAGATTGCAGTATTCGAAAAGAGTATTAGATTGTCAGTTTGCCCGGGAATCGGCTCTGCGTCGTAAGAATGGAACAGTCAAACATTTTTCACTTCAGAGGTTTTAATTTATAATAATATATTTCAATTGACATTACAAACACTGAATACCATTCCTGGGCCTTTGATACATCTGGTCATCAGTTCAATCTAAGGACTAACAAGCTCACCTGGGATCCAGACATTCTGCCTTCCCTATTTGAAAAACGGTCACACTTGCTTCCACGTCTGTTCATCAGGCATGTTTTAGGAAGAGTGCGCTACTTAACATATGCTAAACAGGCGTTTCGCGCGGAAGCGGTGTCACATGTCTCTTGTGTCCAATGGTCTCCTGAGCTTGGGCTGATGAAATGTTTCTTAGAATTGACGTCATCTTCTGTCAATTGTTCAAGTTTCAGTTTCATGTGATGTTAATTTAGCCGTTCTGGTTTCAGTTTGCTCCTGTAGTCAATTTGTTATATATTTTCTCCTTTCTTTTGCGTGTAGTCTTGTAAACTGAATAATGGTGGTTAGCAATTATGCTACAAATGCCAATGTGAATTTTTGAGGCATTAACAGAAGAGAAGGTAGAAATGTGTTCTCGCTTTTGAAGGAAGCCTTGAGCAAGCCATTAGTAGGCGTTGGATGTTCTGCACAATTGCATTCAACACGGCGCAGACTTAATGCAGATTGACGTTGAATCTGTTGTCTTGAAGATATTCAATTACTTTTCTATATACACTGTCAGAACAGAAACTTTAAAGGATTTTTGTGACTATGTCAACATTAACTATCAGCAACTACCCTAAGACTAGATGGCTCAGTTTTTTTTTCAGCTGTTCAGAGGCTGTTGAGCTGTTTACTGCTTTGAAAGAATATTTTCTTTCTGTAAACCAACCACCTGCTATGATTAAAAAAAATGTATTGGCAGCTATTGTAATAAAATTGTACTGATTGTAGGTTTAATCTGGAACGATTTAAATGAAACATTCAATATGTCCTCCTTTTTGTCTTATTATGTCCTCCTTTGCCCTCCTTTTTGTCTTATTATGTCCTCCTTTTGGTGCTCACGTATCTGGCAACCCTGTCCAGAAAGTAGACACTCAGCAGTACCTCAATGCCTGGTATCAGCGACACAAGAGATAGGAAGATCCTTTTCTTAATTTGGTGACTACATCTATTATATATGTATATTATATTGTTTGTACCTTGAATGATCCATGTGTTATGAATATATTTTTACACCAGGTGTTAAGCACTGGTGATCATAATATTTTGTTCACAGAATGACTTGCACTCTAACCTTTGATTTCAAATTACAAGTTATGTTGTTTTTTTTTTTTAAATCAGTAGTTGGGTGATTTCTTGATGAATGTTCTGTGATAACAGTATATGGTCTGCTCACACAGTGACTGTTCTGTTATGACAGTGTATGTTCTGTTCACGCAGTGATTGTTCTGTGATGACAGTGTATGCTTTGTTCACACAGTGACTATTCTGTGATAAATAACAGTGCATGTTCTGTTCACACATTGGATGTCTTGTGCTACCTGTGTATATTTAGTTCACAAGTTATATGTTTATGTGTATACCTCACATAAGTATAGACTACTGGAGACCCCATGAGGGCGCGCTAACTCACACTAGTCTTTTTTCTCATTTATAAAGGAATTCATCTTTATGGATAGTTGTAAAAATCCGTGGTCTCCACACCTTCCAAAGGAGCCTATATTTACAAAATTTCGTGTAAGATACTTGAGTTATCTATAGTTATCTTCACGAAGGGGTAACGAGCCGAACTCCTGGCTTCCTGAAAAAGGCAACAAGGGATATGAACCCATCCCAACCGGGATACCCTTATCAATATAATAGTCTAATTATTTTATACCTCACAGTCCTATCGATTGTACATCAACCATACACATCAGACAAATGTTTGGGAATTTTCACCAGTTTCTTTTTCCACAACCAGAAATGCTATTACAATTGACTATTTGTAACCCAAGTAGTTCACGCACCATTTTAAAGGATTACTGTAGCTCTTCTTCTTCTTCTTCTTCTTCTTCTTCTTCTTCTGCGTTCATCCGGATTTTTTTTTTCGAACGTGACTGCGCTGTGCCTGTTTACATTTTGCAGCTGCTGTTGCTGCTTGCTTGTGTTCGTTGGCTTGAGCTCCAACGCGAAGTTCTGTATGTCGGATGAAGGTATCCTGTTGTCCAACATCAGTGTGATGTCATACAGGACCTGAGGTTTGCGTGAGTATCCGTTGTCCCATGTCTGGCTTATTGGTGTGCAGACTGGTGGTTCCTCGCCGTACAGGCAGACACTCTCCGACTTCGGTGGAATCGGTGATCCTACTGACTTTAGCCAGGACCCCGAAGGGACCTGTTGCCCAGGACGCTCGACGAGGACGCGTCAATAGGTCTTGGCCAGTATATATAACCCGGCCCTGGTGCCTTGGAAACACCTCTGCGTCCCAGAAAGAAGATGAAAAACATTCTGACCAATAAAAAGATGTCAATTGGAACGCGAAACAGAGTGTTGAGGGGATACATAGAGCCTGTTCTTTTGTATGGATGTGAAACTTGGACAATGTGCAGTCAAACTGAAAAACATCTGATGGCTGCAGAAATGTGGTTTCTGAGGAAAATGCAAAGAATACCACGGACAGATAGAAAAATCAATGACCAAGTACTACAGGAGACAAATGAAAATCGTAAATTGATTAGAGAAATTAGACGTAGACAGTCAACATTTTTTGGACATGTTATGAGAAGAAATGGATTGGAGAACTTAGAGACAACTGGCAAGATCGAAGGGAACAGACCAAGAGGAAGACCGAGAGGAAAATACCTGGATAGCTTGGCCACATGGCATGGACGAGACAGGAACACTGGGCTGATCCACGACTCTGGTGATCGAGTGAAATGGCGAGTCATGACCGCCCACGCTTTCCGGCATGGCACGTGATTGATTGATTTAGTCATTGCACAAACACCCAAGGGGGAAAAAAAAGGCTACTTTCGCCATGGCGATTCTTGTTCTAATCTCTTCAAGGCATCTCCCATCAGATGTTATGACTGTTCCAAGATAATTGTACCGATTCACTTGTTGAAGAATATTTCCATTTACTTGTATATTACATTGTGGCACTTCTTCCTTCCTAGTGACGACCATAACCTGAGTCTTTTTACAATTTAATTCTAACCCCAGTTGCTCACTGTGTACAACAACCGCATCTACTAATTGTTGCAGGTCCTGCGCATTTTCTGCAATGAATACTGCATCATCTGCATATCTAATGTTATTGATGTTTCGTCCTCCAATGCTGATTCCATTTATATCCTCTACATTTCTGGAAATATTTTCACTGTATAGGGAAAAAAGATCTGGAGACATCACACATCCCTGCCTAACACCTCTCTTAATTGGCTGATACTGTCTGTCGTAGTAATCCTTTATTACTTTAGTGTCGTCCCTGGAGTGAGGGGAATCAACACCCACAATTTTATTAACCCAATATACATAATAATAATAATAATAATACATGTACAGACCTACAAGCACTTGGAATCAACGACTGGCAAGAGAAGGTCCACCAGAGAGACGAATGGAGACGGATTGTATTTGCAGCAAAGAACCTCAATGGCTCGGAACGCTGAAGAAGAAGAAGAAGAAGAATATTATTGTCCTAGAGAAACCACCAGAATCCGTCCACTTCAGTCTGTAGACACCTCTTTCTTACTCTCACTCACCCCTGGATCATGCCCCCTCTCATTCTCCCCCAACACAACATACTCAACAACTCTAGCTTTAACAAATAAATACAACAAATAATTTATTAAAGCAAAATGTATGTGTGTGAGAAGTGTATGTGTGTGTGTAATGTGTAGAATGTGTGTCGAATATACTAATGTGTATGTAGAATCAGACCAGTGAATCAGGAGCAAAGTTAGTTACATCACTGTGCTGAGCACACAACAGCACCAAGTATTCCGGACAGAAAACCTCACCAAGAAGATGTTTCTCCGGCCACGTGACAACTTTCTCCGATCACTCTCGAACAATCAGGACGCTGGTCATCAATGATAGACACTGTTCGATATTGGTCTTCACTCTAGCAAACACTGTGAATTTACACTGTTCAATAATGTTTGTTGATCAGAGAATCTTTCCAATAACTTAAATGTCACATGGGAAAATATAACTGTTCATAAGTCACTGGTTATACGATTTTTCCCATATTAAAAAAACAACCTATTAATGCTCCAGGTAGTTATATATATTGGTATATGTGTTACGTATAGTGTTTTGATTCTACAGTGATGTAGCATACCACTCAAAGAAAAATCACACATATGTTCATCAAGTCCTGCTCAGCAGAAGTCAGGTTTCCTTCAACTTTGATATTAACTTCTTGGTAGTATATCGTATCACCATCAACAAGTAGACCTGTAAGTGGAACCTGTAGAATAGAGAATCCCCTGGTGAGAGCAACTCAATTCTGACCTTAATTAGGTGAGTGTAGGCCGATAGCAGCACTCAGATCTATAACAGAGAACCGAACTCTGTTATACGGCCAAATAGCTCATCACATTGGTCTGAGACATGGAAACACAAGGAAAGATTAAAGGAAACGGGTAGAAACCCAGCAGATGCCCTACTGGAAGATCCTACCATTTCACATTCCCTTCATCCCTCCCAACCATCCTCAATCTCTCTAATTATTATCCCACTACATTGTCCTTAACTCCCTGAGTTAAATGATATATTACACAAGCTAGTTAAAGCTACACAATAGGTTACTAGTGCCGACGCTCCTATAATACTTTCTAGCACCGCACTTATAGAACATTCTATCACCGCACAGTACTGTACTCTATTCCTAATCATACTCTAAGTTAGATATGATTAATAGACTACCATATGCCTATTCCGGTTGATGATTGAGACTATGCAATCACAGACTGGATCTATGTCCGCCGATAAATCTCAACACTTTGACACTATAGTCTCTTTCAATTAACACAACTCAGAATACTGCGCCGATCTTTAACACTTCAGAATTTTTGGTCGACTCACTCCAACTTGTTTACCGCAACTGGTTTTTAATCGGGGCTTGAGTGACGTCACCAAAAAGTCTAGACGCTAATCAGTCCAGAGTCTGGCTTTCTCCCTGTTTTAGATTGACTGGAATCAATCCGCCGTCTATTTTGCTTTCATCGGGGAAATCTTTGTCTCGTACAACAAACGTCCTGTCTGTCTGTGAGCCAGGGGATTTTTCACCACATCACAGAATCCATCCGACGTCTGTCCAGACCTTCCGTCTACAACTTCAAAGGCTGCCTACCGCCTTGCAGACGGATGGCGCCATTGTACGTTTCTCGAACAACCCACATCATACAGAAATGCCGACCGTGTGCAGACAGTTTACGCGACGTATATTGTTCCTCAGTCCCCTGCTCATCGAAGGGTTGCCGGTGTTTGTGTAGACGAATGTCGGGTCTTTTTGTCATCGATCGAAACTATCAAGTTTGTTTTTTTCGTGACGTAGGCCCCCTCCTAAGAGAGTAGTCCGCAACAACTCTTTCTTCTTGGAGGTTCGATCCAGATGATCTATTCATCTTCTTCGGGAGCTGGATTTCTAGACAGGAAGTCAGCTCCAACATTTTCCTTCCCAGGTATATACTCCACTGTAAAGTGGTATGGCTGGAGTAGCAACGACCACCGCATCAAACGGGCTTTGAGCTTCTGAGAAGTGGCCAGGAACATCAAGGGTTGAACCCGAAACTGAACTCAATACAAATAGGGCTGGAATTTTTGCACGTCCCATACGAGAGATAAACACACTCTCTCTCTACGGTCGAATAATTCCTTTCAGCAGGGAGAAGTTTCTTGCTTGCGTATGCTACTGGTTTCAAAACCGAAGCATCGTCTTTTCCTTCCTGTAACAAAGCTGCCCCAATCCCAATCCCACTCGCATCCGTTCTCAACACAAATGGTTTGGAAAGGTCAGGGAGCTGTAACACAGGTTTGCTGACCAAGGCCTCCTTCAACTGACTGTAAGCACTCTCACATCCTGGTGTCCAAACGACTTGGTCCGGGAATCCCTTTTTCAAGGTTTCCGTTAATGGAGCTCCCAGTTCAGTGAAATGTGGGATAAATTTGTGGTAGAACCCACACAACGAGAGAAAAGATCGCACATCCTTCTTCGTTTTTGACCTTGGAGCACTTCTGACTTTCTCTAGGTTCTTTTCCTCTGGGACAATGTGTCCTGGAGTGATGGTGTGACCTAGAAATTCCAGAGTCTGGTAACCAATCATGCACTTGGTTGGGCAAGCAGTAAACCCTGCTTCCTTGAGCCTATTGAAAACTCTTTCCAAGGATTGTAAATGGTCATCCAAACTGTCACTGGAAATCAGAATATCATCCATGAATGAGATGATGGACGGATCCTGTAAGGGATCTAGTAAAGTCCTCATCATGCGAGTAAACACACTAGGTGCATTGCTGAGTCCAAAGGGCATGACCTTGAATTCGTAATGTCCACTGGGGGTACTGAAAGCCAGCAGTGGTAGAACCTCTGGTTTGACCGGAATCTGATAATACCCGCGACTCAGATCCACATTTGAGAAATACCTTGCCTTATGGAGCCTCGCGAATAACTGAGTTGGATTCGGCAAAGGTTCCACCTGAAATTGTGTATGACTGTTCAAAAGTCGGTAGTCTATACACAACCGGTGTTCTCCACTTGGTTTTCGTAACAAAACCACCCCCCACATTGTATGGGGATGTGGATGGCGCAATCACGTCATCCTCCAGCAGTTTCTGTATTTCCTCCTCCAGGGCCTTTTCTTTAGAGAATGGCACTGGGTAAACCTTTTGGTGAACAGGCTCTTGTGTGGTCTAGGTCATCTCGAACTCCACCAACCTCGTTCGTCCTGATTTATCAGTCAGTATCTCCTTATGAGACTCGAGAACCTGGGTTATCTTTTCCCTCTCCTGGGAAGTCAGATCAGGGTTCACCTGCACATCCTTGTAGGTTTCCTGGTGTACCAAGGGATATTCCCTGCCCTCGTTGGTTCCCACTTCTGTCTCCACTGCAACTGCCATTGCCATGAGGTGAGCTGCTTTGTCTCCGGATCTCTCCTCGTATTTCCGCAAGAGATTGATATGGAAAATCTTCGACTTTCCCCGGATCCGGATCTGATAGTTGGTCCTGGATATCACCCTTTCCACGGGAAATGGTCCTTGCCAACCTATCTCCAGTTTGTTGTTTCCCGTTGGGAGTAGCAACAAGACTTTGTCTCCCACCTCTAGAGATCTGTCTTTAGACCTACGGTTGTAGTAAGCCGCATGTCTTTTTCTGGCTTTTTTCAAGTTTTGATTTGCCAGAGTCCATCGCTTGTGAAGTTTTTCTTTCAGTTCCTCCACATATTTATAAGAAGAGATCACTTCTTCTGACGTCCCCTCTTCAGTCCAACTCCTCAACATGGCTTTCAACGGTCCTTTGATTGGACGACCAAACAGCAAAGTAGCGGGTGGTAGTCCTGTTGAGCCATGAGATACTTCCCGATAAGCAAAAAGTGCTGCTGGGATATATTCATCCCACCTATCAGGTTTTTCCTGTGCCAGTTTCCGGAGCATTGTCATTGTCATTGTTGAAACGCTCTACTTGTCCATTGGCTTGAGGGTGGTAAGGGCTGGTATGTACATGGTTAGAGTGGAACACCCTAAATACCTCCTCCATTAGTTTTCCACAAAACTGGCACCCATTGTCCGTCAGTATTTGATCAGGAAAGCCTAATCTTGTAAAGGCCTCCATCAGTGCGTCCGCAACTCTTTTCGAGTCAATGGTGGTCAACGGTATGGCTTCACCTCACATTGTACAGCAATCCACCATGGTGAGTATGTACATGTTCCTCTTCCTAGTCCTGGGAAGTGGACCCACAATATCGATGGCTACCCTCTCGAAAGGAGAGTTCATGATGGGCATTTCACCCAAGACCACCGGTGCTGTCCAGTGTTTCGGTGCCACCCTCTGGCACTCAGGGTATGACTTCACATACCGACGCACATCACCTGTCATTCCCGGCCAATAGTAATGGCAGGAAATCCGCTGCATCGTGGCGGCAATACCCATATGCCCACTGAATGAGATGGTATGCCCCATATGAAGAATCTGGGAGCTGTGGGCCTTCGAGACCCCCAACTGACTATGTAGGTTGTCTCCCCTTCCGGCTCTCCTGTGGAGTATCCTATTCTTCATATAGTACTGCCCCCGTTTGGGTGGATCAGCACTTCTCTGCAGCTTTTTGTAGCAAGGACGTAGAGTAGCATCCTCACTCTGGGCAGTTCGCATCTCCCCTGACAGTGGGTTAGTCACATTTGCGTCTGCCTCATCCGTTCTCGTCTGAGAGCGAGTCTGTATTGCTCCCATATGGATTGGCTCCCTGGGCATTCCCAGAAAGACATACCGGCAACTGAGGATTACGGGAAAAATGGGATCGGTCAACACCGCGGCCTTGATGGTGCCGGTGAAATAACTTGACCGAATCTCCACTCTGGCAATGGGCAATTTCATGGCTACAGCACTCTTCTGTGCAGGCTGTATATCTCCATGGTCTCACCTGTGAATTGTTCTGGATGTACCAGATCCGCAGAAATCACGGCCTCCCCGTCCAGTCCTGTGTCGTACAAACACTCCACTTGACGACCGTTAACTTCTACCAATTCCACTACAGGTGGTTTATCCTGGTCTGGAGTCTCTTCCTCGGCCTCGACCTGTTCGGTGGGCTCCACCTTAGGTTTCCCGGGGCACACGACTAATTGAGTCTCCTGACTTTCCCCTGCAGTCAATAGCATTGTTCGTATGCACCCTGCAGTGTTTGCACCATTTCCCTGTCCTAGATTTTCTAGTGCCGGACGTTTGTGAGCTCTCCTGGTGGCGAGCTTCCTTGTCGACCTTGGCATTGTCAGTGTCCACCTGCGTTGAAGTCACTTGACATGCCGCGATGTGAGGGTTCTTAGCCTTCGATTTGCATTCCTTCGTATTGTGAGAAGGTGACTTACAAATCGAACACCACTTCTCCGACCACGGTCGTTTTTGTGTAGAGCTCAAAGTGCTCTTGCTTCCCTCCTTCGTCTTCTCCAAACTCTCCTATGAAGTTTTAACATATGGTTCCACCTTCTTAGTTCCTGTACTCTTGGCTTTCTTCAGGTTATGTTTTTCCTGACTTTTGATGTTTGTAGAAAGGTTTTCTGCTGCCTCCCCATGGACCTCGACGAACCGTTCTGCCAATTTCGTCACCATGTCAATTCGTTCCGCCCCTTGTTCTCCCAAGAATGTCCTGAGAGGTTTCGACATTTGCATTCGCATCTGGTCGACTACCATGAGCTCTTCCAGACTCTCATAGTCATGCGCGAACCCAGCCAAATCCATCCACTTATGGAGATAGGCTTTCAGACGCAGACTATAGGCGGCGAACAATTCCCCCGGTTCTCGTTTCGCTCCTCGAAATTTTTTCAGGTAGGTATGTGACGTAACCTCGAATCGTTTCAGCAGAGCCGTTTTCAACACGTCATAATTGTTCTCATGTCCTGGTGGCAGGCGAGAATAAACCTCGTAACCGGTCCCACGTAATCCCTGGGATAGCTTGAGATTCCATTTGTCACGATCCAGACCCATAGCAACAGACATAGCCTCGAAGCGTTGAAGGTACTGGTCGATCTTCTCTTTGTCCTCTTCGTAGATCGCTAGAGGGAGCTTCATAGCATGGTAGTTATGTCCACCTACTGGTGTTGAGCCAGGGAGAGAGGAACCTCCCACTGCTCCCTCAGTTTCCCCACTAGATTGCCTCTTAAGCTCGAGTTCCCGCATCCGGTACTCGTGCTCCCTTTTCTGAGCTTCTTGTTTAGCTTCCAATCTCTTAGCAGCCTGTTCAGCTTCAAGTTTCTTAGCTGCTTGCTCAGCTTCAAATTTCTTAGCTGCTTTCTCAGCTTCAAATTTCTTAGCTGCTTGCTCAGCTTCAAGTTCAAGCCTTCTAGTGGCTTGCTCAGCCTAAAGTTTCTTCGCAGCTTGCTCTGCTTCCAGTTTCTTAGCAGCTTGCTCTGCTTCCAATTTCTTAGCAACTTGCTCTGCTTCCATCCTCTTGATTTCTAACTCCATCTTTCTCAGATCCATCTCGGCCTTCCGATTTTCCCTTTCTGCCTGGCGAAAATCCCTCTCCACCTCCTGTATGTAATCTGTTAGTGCAGACCCCGACAATCCCATTGCTTCCCCCGTTGCCTTTAATTCTGCCAGAACTAGCTTAGGAGTGGCCATTTTCCCTAGAGGTAAGATAGCAGATAGAGTGTAGATTAACTCCAAGATAAATATATAGATAATGAACAATTACAGTTAATCTATATATTTAAGACCACAACACAACACAATCACTCAGTGACAAGAGCAGAATCAGGACCACAGACTTATGCAGGCGTGTGAAGTGTGAAAAGGTAAGATATGTGTCTTAACCCCTATCCACATTCACTCAAGCTGGATTCTATCTCTAACAATATCTCCGTCCTCTAACTAAAGATCCCGTGTCAACGGACCCCGTTGTCAGGAGATCCCGCTGTCAAAAGATCCCGTTTACGAGATATCCCGCTATCAAAAGACCCCGTTTACGAGCCCCCAATAAATGTCGTAGTAATCCTTTATTACTTTAGTGTCGTCCCTGGAGTGAGGGGAATCAACACCCACAATTTTATTAACCCAATATAACCAGAATCCGTCCACAAAACTCCTTCAGTCTGTAGACACCTCTTTCTTACTCTCACTCACTCCTGGATCATACCCCCTCTCATTCACAACATACTCAACAACTCTAGCTTTAACAAATAAATACAACAAATAATTTATTAAAGCAAAATGTATGTGTGTGAGAAGTGTGTGTGTGTGTGTGTGTGTGTGTGTGTGTGTGTGTGTGTGTGTGTGTGTAATGTGTAGAATGTGTGTCGAATATGCTAATGTGTATGTAGAATCACACCAGTGAATCGGGAGCAAAGTTAGTTACATCACTGTGCTGAGCACACAACAGCACCAAGTATTCCGGACAGAAAACCTCACCAAGAAGATGTTTCTCCGGCCACGTGACGACTTTCTCCGATCACTCTCGAACAATCAGGACGCTGGTCATCAATGATAGACACTGTTCGATATTGGTCTTCACTCTAGCAAACACTGTGAATTTACACTGTTCAATAATGTTTGTTGATCAGAGAATCTTTCCAATAACTTAAATGTCACATGGGAAAATATAACTGTTCATAAGTCACTGGTTATACGATTTTTCCCATATTAAAAAACAACCTATTAATGTTCCAGGTAGTTATATATATATATTGGTATATGTGTTACGTATAGTGTTCTGATTCTACAGTGATGTAGCATACCACTCAAAGAAAAATCACACATATGTTCATCAAGTCCTGCTCAGCAGAAGTCAGGTTTCTGCAGACCAACTAGGCCATGAGCCCAGTGTACAAGCCTCTCAGTAACCTCTGTCTTCCATTCGTGAGCCATCTTTCCTTCCGTGTGCAGACAGTTTTCGCGACGTATTTTGTTCCTCGTCCCCTGCTCATCGAAGGGTTGCCGGTATTTGTGTAGACGAATGTCGGGTCTTTTTATCATCGATCGAAACTATCAAGTTTTTTTTTCGTGACACTGTCCCACTTCATTATCAATCCTTATTGCAGCTTGTTGTTTCCAATATATGTTTTTTATAAGTCTAATGTCTTTCCCATCAATTTGTAGATCTGCAAGCATATCTACCATGTTGACATGTCTAACTCTATCAAAAGCCTTTGTATAGTCAATAAAGCAAAGATGTATATCCTTGTTTACTTCTATAGCACGTTCAATAACTATTCGCAGCATATACACAGCATTTACTGTACTATTTCCTTCTACAAACCCACATTGTTCTTCCCCTATTTCAGGCTGTGTCTTCTTCCTCACTCTTTGCATGATAATTCTTAGCAAAATCTTTGTGATGTGACTCATTATACTAATTGTTCTATGTTGATCACATTCCAAGGTTCCTGATTTCTTTGGTATTGCAATAAATACAGAGTTACATAATTCAGGAGGTATATTTCCAGTATCATATAATGTGTTCATCATTCTGGTGACTTGCTCTAGTCAAAATTCTTCTAACGCTTTAATCATTTATGTTGTGATGTTATCTGCACCGGGGGCCTTGCCAGCTTTCATATGCTTAAGAACATTTCGAACCTCCATCTCCAAAATTGGCGGTCCTTCATTATTAAATCTAATATCATACTGTTCGTCTCTGTTATCATCATAAAGGTGTTTCACATAATCTGTCCATACATGTAGAATCTGGTCTTTTTCTATTATGATTTTGCCATCTTTAGTTTTTAGACACCCTGCTGATGTACTTGTTCTTTTATTAGCAAGTTCCTGAATTCTTTTGTGCACTAATTTGGTATTTTGACTGTTGTGTTGGTTTTCAATTTCTAAGCACTTTTCCTCAAGCCATGATTCTTTTGCCTCCTTACATAATATTCTGACTTGTCTGTGAATTTCTTCATATTTGACAGAATTATTTTTGTTGAGTCTCCTTGTTTCCATGAGGTGTAAAATTTCTTCAGTCATCCATTTCTTACGACCCACCTTCTTTAATTTTGGAATAGTTGTTTCTGCAGCCACATTGATTGAATTCTTCAACGTTTCCCATTGATCATCCACATCCTGGAATAATATCTCTAGATCAGATAATATATCAAATCTGTTCTGTACTTCTATGTTGAATTTGTTTTGTATTTCCTTGTCATTACTCAATGTACACAAATCATATTTAGTGTTTCCTGTTATATACTTGACTTTCTTCAACGTTATCCTCAGTGTTCCTGTAAGTAGTCTGTGGTCACTATATCAATCAGCACTGGGAAATGTTTTTGCTATTGTTAGTGCGTTTTTAAATCGAACATTTAGTAAAACATTTAGTAAAATTTTTTCTTTATTTTGGGCCATTTACTGGCCTGACAAAAATACACGTTAAAACCAAGATATTAAAAATTTTGTAAAAGTAAACATTTAGTAAAAAAATTTTTTTTTTTTTGGGGGGGGGGGGGGGGGGGGGTTTGGCGGTCATCCCAGACTAGCTGGTTCCCCGCCTCCCCTGTTTTTGGCGTGGACCCTTAGTCCCACTGTGAGCTATTGCCCACAGTGGTCCACCGGGCCCACATTTAAAGTGATGCTTATGTGAGGTTGTTTTTTTTTTTTTTTTGGAGATCACCCGGCCACCGACCATACCAGGCGCACTACTTCCGGGGGCAGCAAATGCGTCTAATCTTAGCCAAGGGACCGAGAATGATCATCCCGGCCTCCGACCAGACCAAGCGCACTACTGGAGGGGGGGGGGGGGGGGAGCAAATACACTTGATCTTAGCCAAAAGGCCGAGAAGCGATTTAGTAAAAAAAAAAATTTTTATGTGCTGCCAAAAATACTACATCTCTATTAATAATCATCAGATTTAGTAAAATTTTTTTTTTTTTTTTTTGCAGTTGCAAGTTTTATTTGTGTGATCACATTTATGCACATGAAGTCCTCTAACTGAAACATATTACAGTGGAGATTCTGTGATTAATGTATTTTCATTATAACACCAACATTGGTACTAAGGTAGGGGGGGGGAGGAGGAGGAGAGAGAGAGAGAAGAGAAATAGTGATAATTTCAGTTCCTTTTTGTTTACATTTGCAATAAATATATTTTGAGCCAAAATTCCATTTGTAATGTTTTATTCAAACTTTACTATTTACTGAGTCTTTTTGTGTGGGGCAAGACTATGGTGCAATTGTAACACAAGTACACCAAATTACACTAAAATTAACTACAGTGTGCAATTATTGCATATACAATAAGCCATGGAATTACTGAAATTAATTCGATTCAAAAATCCATTTTTTGTTGGTAATTTCATATTCAGAAAGTTCTTCTTGCTTGAACCACAAGGCAATCTCTCGCAGTGCAGTCTCAACAGAATCGCTACCATGGCAGATGTTTCGCCCAACTTCAATACAGTAGTCTCCTCGGATGGTTCCTGGCTCAGAAGCCTGTGGATTAGTAGCACCAAGCATCTTTCTGCCCATTTTCACAATTTCTGTGCCTTCCCACACCATGGCAAACACTGGGCCTGAGCTCATGTATTCAACAAGACCTGTGAAGAATGGCTTGTCAGACAGATCCTTGTAGTGGCAACGCAGAAGATCCTTGGATGGCCAGATAAGTTTTCCGGCAACCAATTTGTAACCTTTGGACGCCATCGGGTTTCACAGCCAGAAAGGTACGTTCAGCTCTAGGATCGGCCATGCAGATTTAGTAAAAAAAAAAAAAATTTTTTAAACTTTTATTGAGTGTTAAGAAACATTTGCATTTGTATTGTTCGTGTTGTTACAGAGCGTTGCATGTGGAAGTGTAGGTGACATATGCGCAAATTTTTACAACATTTGTTTCAATCTTTTTACATTGAAATGGGGGGTAACGAAAAACGAGTACAAACAACAACAAGACGGTAGTATACCATTTTTTCCCTCTGCCACCCTTTCACCTGTCAGCTCCAACCCCACCAATACCATCATCACCACTTGGTAATGAGGAAAATGGCAGTAAAACTTGTTAGAACCGACCGGTGAAGGCAGCAGCAGCATCAAAACCAAACGTATCGAAAAGGTGGGGGGGGGGAGGGGGGTTGTCAAGGAGTATCCTAGTTTACAATGCAGGAGGGGTAGTTGTTGCATTTGTATTGTTTGTGTTGTTACATGCGTACTGTGTGTTCAGTATTTGTGTGCGTGTTTTTACAGAGCGTTGCATGTGGGCGTGTAGGTGACATATGCGCAAAAATTTCAAATATTTTATACATTTAAACATTTCTCCATTGACATTGTTGTAAGGAAATATTTTAAATCAAAAGCGTGATGGTAGCGGGCTGTTATTATTTCCCCTGCCTCCCCGCTCTCCTGTCAGCTCCAAAAACTCCTACCAAGTACCATCACCCTCGGTGATGATAAACATGGCAGTGCAGAACTGAAACAAAACGGTGAGGGTGGCAGCAGAGACAACAATCACAGTATCAAAAGGGTGGGAAAGGGGATGTGATAGTATACGCGTTTACAAAGCCATATATATTAATAGTGATTACATGATAATAATGCAAGGTAACAACCAAATACATAAATAAATATCATAGTGACAAGGAATAACAGTGCTGAGACTAGTGATAGACTCAATGATAATAAATAATAGTTTTACTTTTAACATGTGATTTTATGTGCTAAATTGATTGCCTTAGGAATGGTGTTTACATGAAATACATCTTATAATAATAATGACAAGGAATAAAAACCTACTAAGGGTGATGACAGCAATGCTAATATTAATAAACACAATGGTAGGATTTGTTTTGATAATGATCACATTTTCCAAACATGTGATTCCATTTGCTAAAATGATTTTCTTAGACATGGTGTTAAAATATGGCAGGTGCCTACAATAACAATTGCACCCTGCACTGTTCAATAATATAGTAGGTGTAAAAAGGAGTTGGTTATCTTTTTTTTCTCCTTGCTTATTTTTTTTTTTTTTTTTTTTTTTTATTATACATATACTTGCAACATGCAATGTTCAATAATAGTAGAAGTAAAAGGAGTTGGTTATCTTTTCCCCTTGCTTATTTTTTTTTTTTTTCTTATTTGTAAGGGTTCATTCATTTTTTCCCTTCCTCTTTTTTTTTTTTTTTTTTTTAACTTTATGTAAAAAGTAAACAAGCATCAGTATTTGCACAACATTTTTACAATCTTTACATTTTTGTTTCCCTTGCCATCTTCTCACCAATTTGTTTCACTCCATCAATGCCCTTATCACCACTATCTGGGCAATGATGGTAAAGGCAGGATAGATATTTGAACCAAACCGGTGTGGGTATCAGCAAAGGCAGCAACAAACCATGAGCAAGGGGATGGGGGGCACATGGGAAAGGGGTTTTGTTTATTACTAATGATGACAATAATAATAATGACAAGAAGAGACATACTGAGGGTAATAATAGCCAATATAAAAAAAACTAGCAATGGTACTAATGGTTGTGAAAATGATAAACTTTTTGCAAATTGTGGTTTCCATTTGCTAGGATGATTTTCTTTGGAATGGTGTTAACATAGCATAGCAGTGTACATACACAAGCCAAATATAGTTTTTAATAATAGTTGTAGTACAGGGAGTTGGTTTTTTTTTTTCCCCCTCATTTCCTCAATCATTTGTATTTGCACAAATTTATTTCAGTATTATTGATTTGGTAACCATATGTGATTTTGTATTTATTCCTTCAACACTCCTTCACATGATTCAAAAGGGGTGACAAGGAGAAAGGGAAATCTTTACATTTTTGTTTACTTTGCCGCACTCCCACTAATCGCTTTCACTCCAATGCCCCTCCGACCGCCCTTAATGATGGTACAGGCAGGACAAATGTTTGAACTGACCAGTGGGGGTGGTAGCAAAGGCAACAAACCATGAGCAAAATGGGGCACTAGTGGAGATGAAGTTGTAAAATAATAATGATGATATCACTAATACTTATAACATTAATGATACTAGGGATAATAAGGTAGATACTGAATACAAAGAAAAGGGGGAATCTTGCATGTTCCCCCCCCCCTCACTATACTCTCCTCAACTGGTATCACCCCACCAAAACCCTCATGCCAACTCTTAATGATGGTACAGGCAGGATAAGTGTTTGAACCATCCAGTTGGGGTAGCAGCAAGGGTAGCAAAACATAAGCAACAGGGAGCGCAGGGGAGATGAAGTTGTAAAATAATAGTGATTAAATCAATAATACTTGTAAAATCAATGATACTAAGGATAATGGGGTAAGTATTGACTGCAAGGATAGGGGAAAGTCTTTACATGTTGTTCCCTCTCTACTCTCCCCCCGATTGGTTTCAATCACCAATGTCCCCATGACCACTCTAATGATGGTACAGGCAGGGCAAATGTTTGAAACAAACCAGTGGGGGTAGTAGCAAAAACCACAAACCTTAAACAAAAGGGGGGGGGGGGCATGGGGGATGAAGTTGTAAAATAATAAAGGTGATATCATTAATACTTATTAAATTAATTATACTAAGGATAAAAGGGGTTGGGTAATGATAGTAAAAAATAAAAATGATAGTGATAATAATAATAATAATGAAAACAATAATAATGATAAAATAATAATAGTAATACTATAATAGATATGTGATTTCCTTTACTAAAATGATAATCTTAGTTGTGGTGGTAGTTTAGCACAATAAATTCATTTGTATCAAACATTCCATAATTAGTACATTGGAATGGGAGGAGTTAAGTTTTCTTTTCTCTTTTTCCCTTTTTCCCCTTATTTATAAGGGTGAAACCATCATTTTGAAACAAATAAAACCCCCTCTGCTGTGTGTCCACCGTGACGAGGTAGAGGGGCTTGTGCGTCCCAATGACCCCAAGAGCTATGCCGACGGTAGCATAGCTACTGGTAGGGCCAACCATGTCGGACAGGTCAAGGGAGAGGGACCAGACGAAGAGACACACAAACCTGCTGCCTTGTAGGTAGACTGGGGACAGTCAAAGGCTAGGGAAAGCATCCCAAATACATGCTTGTCGAAATCGGATGTACTGAGCCACAGGCTTGACAAAGCAGTGCAACGTAACCTAATTCATGATGTCACAAATCAAAATTAATCGATATGGTGCTAATCCCGTGAAGTCCCATCAGGCGGTGATAGTGCCGGGCCCCCTGCCTCGAGGGGGTCCACCCATGACTACTGGTGGTCACCTTCCCCTGTGCTGTGGAGTCAAGGCACAGAGGAGTAGGTTAAGAGCTATTGACCAAATACCCCGGACACTCAACATACTACAGTGGAATGCCGAAGGAGTTTACAAGAAGAAAGACTCCCTAACACAGCGTCTTCATAAAGATAGAATAGATGTGGCATGCATTCAAGAGACACACCTCAACGCCAATCACAAATTCTCAGTCAGAGGATATCAGGCCACACGTTTCGACCGCGAAGGACACAAAGGAGGAGTTCTAATACTTACACGAAATACAATACCTTGCAGCGAAGTATCTGTGATCTCTGACAACCAAACGGAAATTATAGGTGTTGATATAATGATAAAGGACGTGAAAATAAGAATCTACAATTTGTATAGCCCAGCAGATAAGGACCTTACACTCTCAAACATGAAAATAACTGACACAAACTGCATTATTGTCGGAGACTTTAATAGCCGTTCAGGAAGATGGGGATACCCAGATACTGACAAAAGAGGAGATGAATTGGAGGACTGGGAAATAGACTCAAATCTCCATCTACTCAACAAAGCGGATGACACACCGAGCTTCTACTCCAGAAGATGGCTTACCACTTCTACTCCAGACTTAGCTTTCTGCACAGGAGACGTCCTCCACAAAATCGATCGCCATGTGCTGGACCAATTAGCAGGTAGTGACCACAGACCAATCAAGCTTGAAATGAATATGGAGTATGTTCCACAGGAGCAAAAGCCCTTGCCCCGCTGGAATTACAAACGAGCAGATTGGGACAGATTTGCCATACTAACAGACAAATATTGTGAAAACATAAATACACGATATGGCAACATAAAGCAAATGGTGGAAAGTCTAAACAGAGCGATAATACAGGCAGCCACTGAGTCCATTCCAAGAGGAGCGAGGAAAAATTACAAACCATACTGGACTGAAGAACTACAAAGTTTGGAGGACAAAGTTGAAGATGCCAGGAAGACAGCAGAGAGAGAACAAACAATTGAAGCAAACATCTCTCTCAAAGCCATCTCAGCAAAATATAAAAGAACAGTAAATCAAACAACAAGAGATTGTTGGAGGGAAAAAACAGAAAACCTGAATTTTGACAGGGATGGAAACAAACTATGGAAACTAGTGAAAGCCATGAACAATGAAGGACCTAGAAACAAACAAATAACAATTAAACAAGGAAATGCCTTGCTTACAGGCAAAAAGGCTGCAAATGCACTAATGGAACACTATGCAAATGCAAACCACATTGATATTACAACCAAACAGAAGAAAGCAATCAAAGACAAACAGATACATCATAGAAATACAGAGACAGCAGCAGAATATATGATGGCAAATCTAACAATGGAAGAAATGGAACAGGCAATGAATACCCTAAAAAAGAAGAAATCACCAGGAAAGGATGGAATCACAAATGAAATGCTAATAGGACTAGGCACCAAGGCAAAGAAGAAACTACTAGCAGTCCTAAATAACAGCTGGAAGAGAGGAATAGTCCCACAGGCATGGAAGGAAGCTATACTAATACCAGTCCCAAAGAAAGGAAAAGACCTGGAAGAACCAAATGGCTATCGACCTATCAGTCTACTTAGCTGTGTAGGAAAATTAATGGAACGCATTATCAATGGCAGGCTAACATGGCATCTGGAAGAAAACAAACTCTTAACACCACACCAAGCAGGATTCAGAAAATACAGATCCACTGAAGATCAAATAACCTATATAGCTCAGGAAATAGAGGATGCCTTCCAAGAGAAAAAGCACACACTAGCAGTCTGGATAGATTTAGAAAAAGCATTTGATAAAGTATGGAAGGAAGGACTGAAAGTAAAACTGCAAAACATGCATGTTTGTGGAAAAATGTATAAATGGATCAGCCACTACCTTGAGAACAGAACTGCCAGGACAAAAGTACAAGGACAAACAAGCAAAATGATGCTGCTGGAGCAAGGTGTCCCCCAAGGAGGAGTTCTTTCACCAACATTATTCCTAGCATATATAAATGACATCACAGAAAATTTTCCAGCCAGAGTACACACATCCTCCTTTGCAGATGACCTAGCCATATGGACATCTGAAGAATATATTAGTACAGCTAACAGCAGAATACAGCAAGCCTTATTAGCGCTAGAGGACTGGTCAAAATCATGGCTAGTGAAGATAAGTGAGGAGAAAACAACATGCACAGTGTTCTCCCTCTCAAATAAAACTCAGCAACCTAAGCTGGTATTGAATGGAAAAATATTGCGCCATGAAGAAAATCCAAACTATCTAGGAGTCACCTTTGATCGTCGCCTGACATGGAAGACACAGGTTGAGAAAAATCGAACAAGAGCAAGGCAGAGAATGGCAATCATGAAAAAGCTTGCTGGTACAACGTGGGGAGCAGATGAGAAAGTTCTCAAGAAGTTATATACTGGACGGGTGAGGCCAGTACTGGAATATGGCATTGCAGCTTGGGCAACAGCAGCTAAGTCAAACTTTAACAAAATAAGTAGAGTCCAAAACCAAGGAATGCGAATCATAACTGGAAGCCTGAAGACAACGCCTATTAATGAACTAGAAAAGATCACTTGTTTACAACCAATGCAGGATAGAAGAGATAGCAGAGCCCAGCAACAAGCAGAAAAATTTAGAAGATTGACAGACCACCCTATGTACAACAGATTTAATGGTTTTGGAAAGGGAAGACTGAAGCGTAGCAACTTTGTAGAAACTGCAAAACGAAGGATTAGGGCAGATCCTATACTTAACATATCAACAGTCAAGCCCATACACAATGCACACAACTTCCCAGCTTGGAGACAGCAGCAACTGCCTGAGATGATAGAAAACATTCCTGGTATTGAGAAAAAGAACACTCAGCATGAAACCGAAAGAAGAGAAATAACCCTAAACTACATAAAAGAACATTACCCAAGCAGGAATTGGACCCATGCATATACAGATGGATCAGCCAAAAATTCAATAGAGAATGGAGGAGGAGGAATTCTCCTAAATTTAAAAAATGGAGTGAAAAAAACACATTCAATGGCAACTGGAAAATTTTCAAGTAACTTCAAAGCGGAGGTAGAGGCTTTGAAAACTGCAGCAGAAATGCTCCTGATGGAGGAAAATAAAGAGAAGCAAATAGCTATCTTCACAGATGCAAAGTCAGCTGTCTCAATACTCAAGAGCAATAACAGCACAGAACTAACTGACCTAAGAGCAGCACTCCATGGTCTATGCCAGAAAACCAAAAAAGTTGTAATACAGTGGATCCCATCACATTGCAGTATACCTGGAAACGAAGAGGCTGACAGACTGGCAAAAGAGGGCGGACGACTACCACAGCCTGACATAGACATAACCTATAATGAGGCAAAGAGGTTGATAAAAAGCACTTATAGAACCAAATGGGAATCTGAGCATCCAGGCCATCAGAAGGATGATGCATATTACAAACTCGACCGAAGAGAACAAGTAGCAATCTTCAGACTCCGCACAGGACATAACAGGCTGAAATACCACTTGTTCAATAAACTAAAGATAGGAGATACTGATGAATGTAATTGTAGAACTGGAAAAATGACAGCAAAACATTTGCTGCAGGATTGCCCAACGTATGCAGAACAGAGAAAGATATTTTGGCCCACACCTGCTTCATTTGAGGACAAGCTCTATGGAGATATCAACAAGCTCAAGTTGACCGCAGCTTACTTTAACTACATACAGGTTGACATTTAAAGGTGCATGAAGACCCAGAGGCATGAAATGGAATATTGCTTGGATAGCAAATCCATTATGTGGAAAGTCCAAATCGAAAGCTCGCTGTGTGGGCTTCATAAAAGGTGGAAAAGTGTCCTAGTGGCACGAAATGGAATATTGCTTGGATAGCAAATCCATTACGTGGAAAGTCCGAATCAAAAGCCCATTGTGTGGGCTTCATAAAAGGTGGAAAAGTGTCCTAGTGGCATGAAATTGAATATTGCTTGGATAGCAAATCCATTACGTGGAAAGTCCGAATCGAAAGCTCACTGTGTGGATGTCATCTGCAGACTGCATACTTCTGGTTTCCGGAAGAACAGCCTATGGTGAACGGAAGGCCCAATATACGGAAGTGAGGCTAAGCAGCCATGTGCAGGACGTGACGATTCCTTGGGTGAGCCCAGTACCAGAGCGCTATGTATCGGCTCTGCAAGTATGGAAGCCTCCTTGGATGGCGGGGGAATGCCCATGGTCTGCCCCTGCCTTCCCTTGAGGGCTGACCAGGATCTTTGGCTGTTCTATATGGACCAGCTGGGATGGGGGATAACACCACAACAGTGAGAGTCAAACGTCCTAAGAAACCCCCGGGAAGGTTAACCCGGTCAACAAATGCCCGCAGAAGTCGGATGTGTCGGCCTAACGGCGTAAGAACGCAGCTCTGCTGTAAACAGGCACAACGCAATCACATCCGAAAAAACTCCGGATGAACTAAGAAGAAGAAGAAGAAACAAATAAAACAAGCATTTGTACTTCCACTATTCTTTACATAAGGGATTTTCCATTGGTCTTTTGACCATATGTGATCTTTTTAATCATTCACTCCCAGTTTCTTCTTTCTTTCTCTCACTCATGTATACCAAAATTACCAAAAAAATTACCAAAATTGCCAGAGTTGGTATACCATTTATACCAACTCTGGAAATAGTTGTGATATCTTGTGTGTGTACATAAAGGAAATTAAATGTGTGTTATATGTGTGGTGTTTGTATCTGGCAAAATTTCTGCAGGTCCATATAAGTTGTCTGTAGTAAGAAAGTGCTACCAGTAGTTTTGTATGTATGTCCTTAGATGTCATTGGTATAGTATTGAGAAAAATTGCTTTATATATGTCGGTTTGTTTGCCTGTGTGTGTTTGTATGAGGTGTTTGAGTGTTGCGCGTGTGGCAGTAATTGTTGGACATGTATAATAAATGTGTTCCTCTGTCTCTTGTGTGTTGTTTCTACATAATTGACATTGTTTGGATATGTATGCTTCTACCTGTGTTGTGGGGGTCATACTGTATAACAGTCTATATGTGATCTCCCTAGCTTTTGGTGTTATGTGTTTGTTGTGTAGGTTTGAAAAGGTGCATGTGAAGTCAGTCATGAAGTATTTGTGTCCTCTTTTAATCCTAAGTCTTAGTGATGGTGCTTGTTCTCTAACTAAATGTTTGTATATTGTGTGTGTTGTTTGCTGTATTAACTGTTCATGTCCTTTTATTGCCTGTATGCATGTCTGATAGAATTTTGGCAGTCTTCCCTGGTAGTGTGCAGTTGCATTGTTAAGAGGTGTGAGATGTTTGATGTTGTGGCCTATGTAGTATAGTGCTAGTCTGTTCTGTTCTGGGTGTCTGATGATTTTACCTATGTGACTGATTCTAAGTGACAGTATTTTTGTCTGGATGTCCTGTAGTGAAATCCCGCCTTGTTTCCTGTCTTGTATGAGAGTTTTGTGTTTAATGCTGTGTATCGTGTTGGTGAAGATGAAGCGTCTGATTTGTTTGTTTATGTTTGTGACGGTCTGTTTAGGAGGGTCCAGTACTGTCGCTAAATATATTATTTTGGGTAATATGTATGTGTTGACTATTGTGCTTCTACCAAATATTGTGGATGTCTTGTACCTATACCTGTGTAACATGTCTGTGATCTGTTCGGTCAGTGCGTGCCATGTCTGTCTGTGTGTTTCTGTGGGATCGCATGGGAATGTGATCCCATACAGCTTCATGGTGTCTATGGGTTTCAGATCTGGAGGGAAATCAGCCTTTTGTTTCCACTTTCCCAGGCCCATTATCTGTGATTTCTGTACATTAATTTTGGCTCCACTGCCTTTTCCAAAATGGGTAAAGGTGTGGAGTATATTCCTTATTGATGTGTTGCTGGTGGGAAAGAAGGCAGTGTCATCTGCATAGGCGATGAGCTTCTGCTCTCCTATCCCATGCAGGAAGGTTCCTTTAATACTAGTGTCTTGCCTTATCTTCTCTAATAAAGGTTCTAGAGTGAGCACATACAGGAGTGGTGATAAGGGACATCCTTGTCTTACAGATCTCGTGAGCCTGAAGCTAGTTGTCAGTGAATGGTTCACCAACACTCTGCTCTCAGGATTTTTGTACAAGATCTGTATCCACTGCCTGTAGTACTCTCCTATGTTACAGTGTTCTAGTGTCCTATGTAGGTAAGTGTGGGAAATTCTGTCGAAGGCCTTCTCTTGATCCAAGGATAAGATGGAGGATGGACAGTCTTTTCCATGGGTGTAGTTAATAATGTCTCTAATGAGGTGTGTGTGGTTGTGTATATTTCTGTCTTTGACACTGCACTGTTGGTCTGGGTGTATTAGTGTTGGCATGAAAGGTTTAAGTTTGTTGGTGAGTGATTTGACGAGTATCTTGTAGTCTGTGTTGAGTAAGGAAATTGGTCTGTAGTTCTTCAGTTGTGTTTTGTCAGTTTTATCCTTGCATATGAGTGTAATGTAAGACATGTTGCAGCTGTCTGGAAGATTTTTTTTGTCAAAGGCTTCCTGATAGACTTTGAGGAGAAGGTTGCCTAGAATAGGAAAGAAGTGTTGGTAGAATTCTACTGTCAAACCGTCTGGTCCTGGAGTTTTGTCTTTGTTTAGTGTGCTTAGTGCCTGTGTTATGTCTGTCAGTGTCAGTTCTGTGTCCAGTGTGTCTTTGTCTGTGTCAGATAATTTCTTTGTGTACTGTAAGAAGTTGTCTTGTATCTGTGTGTCGACTGTCTCTGCTGTGAATAGTTGTGTGTAGTGTTGTTGGAAAGCAGTCTCTATGTGTGGTGTTTCTGTCTGCATGTTTCCTTGCATGTCTGATATTTTGCTTATTTGTCTGTTACGTTGTACATTCTGTTCTATTGCCAAATATTGCCTCGTAGCTGGCTCTTGTGTAATTGTGTTGAGTTTTGTTCTGAGAAGAGCACCCATATATCTGTGTTGTTGGTGTTCTTCTAGTTGTGCTTCTAATGTGTGTAAGTGATGTGCATCTCTGTCTGTTTGTTTTGTTAGTCGTATGGCTGTCTGTATGATGCGCTCCTGTCTTAGTCTGTTTTTGTGGATCATGGTTGCTAGATGTTGTGTTCTGCTTCGTATGGTGTTTTTCAATAAGTCCCAGTATTGTGTGATGTTCTCAGTCGGTATATTGTCTGTGTACGTGTGTATGAGCAGTGTCATATATTTTACATATTCTGAGTGTTCCAATAGTGAATTATTGTACTTCCAGTGAGGTGACCTTTTGTTTGGCTGCGTGTTTGTGCTGATGTGTGCTAGTATTGCTTTGTGGTCTGTGTAATCTAAAGTTTCTCGTAGGTGTTTGGTTTGTATGATGTGATGTGTTGCGGGCGTATAAATCCGGTCTAATCTAGATGATCTGTTGTGTGTTTTGTTTGTGTATGTAGTTTCTCTACTGTCGGGGTGTGTATGCCTGAATGCGTCTGTGAGGTTGTGTGTGTCGATGATATTTCGTAGTGTGTCAAGTTGATGTAAGCTGTCCCTGCCGGCTCTCCTCAGCTGTTTTCTCACCTCCCCACCTACCACGTCTAAATCTTCAAGTACACAATTGTAATCGCCGGCAAGAACAATATTTTGTCCCCTGTATGTCTGTGTTAGTAAGTCATCTAAATTTTCATAGAATAGAGGTTGATAATTGTAGTTAGGTGGTGCGTGTATGTTCACAATGACAAAGGAGTGTGTGTCGTTTTTAACTTGAACTGCGGAAATTCTACCATGTGGGTCTGTGTGTGTTCTAAAAATAGTCCACGTGTCGGAAATTTGAAAAATGGCTGTCCCTGACACTACGTTATGTTTGGCCAAACTGAAACATGAATTTCTTAATCCTAAAAGTGTTACAAGTTCTGCTGCTTGAAAGTCTGTTTTAATGTTTGTTTCTTGTAGTAAAATAAAATCGGGTTTGTGTTTGTGTATGAGTGTGACTATATGTTGTAATTTCATTTTCATACCACGAATATTCAAACTAATTAAACATAAGTTGTCTGCCATTTTTAAAATTAAATTTAAACAACATGGTGGTTAATTTAAGTGATTACCTTTATCTTTTCTGTGGTAATTCAAATGTGGGTCGTGTCTTCGGTTGTGATAATATGTTTGTGGTCTTCGTTCTCCTCGTGGTCTTCGTCGGTGTCTTCGTCGGTGTTGATATAAAGTGGTCCTTCGTTGTCGCTGTTTTTATGCTGTTTTGTAGCAGCTTTCTTGCATGGTTTAGAAGGAGAAGGGGAAAGTCTTCCTTCCTCTTCTCTCATGTCGTTGTTGCCTGAGGAATTTCTTCTCTCTGTCCACTGTCTCTTTCTGCCGTAGTGGACGGTTTTGAAACCGTCGTCGTTGGTATCTTGTGAAATTGTTTTTGTTTGGGTTTCTGCGGCTGTCTCCGTGGTCACCGGTCTGCCAGTTACCTCGACCTCGTTGTTAGTAATTTAAGTTAAAGATTTATACGTTGTGAAGAGAAACCAGAGTAACAATGTCAGGGCGTCCATTGGGTGACAGTCGTTAACATCGTGCACGGAGCTTGCAGTGTTGAAACATTGTATATATTGCATTAATAAGTACATTTTATTCATTCTTAGCAGTAAAAGTATTTCAAACTTTAGGATGTCAAATTATTGTGTTAAGTGTGAATAGGTGGTGTCATTATATTAAACATTTAACAATTAATCTAACTAATTGCTTCTTTAGAAAAACATATGCGAGTTATGTCCCCACATATGCGAGTTATGTCCCTTGCAAACAATAAAATGAATATTATGTTCCCGTGAAAAGGGGGTATTTGTTTCCCATTAAATTTCGCTTTGTAAAACAAACACTTGTAAAAAGCATATATTGGAAACAACAAGCTGCCAACAAAATTGATAATGATGTAGGTCAATATCAGCCTATTAAAAGAGGTGTGAGACAGGGATGTATAATGTCTCCAGATCTTTTTTTCCCTGTACAGTCAAAATATATTCAGAAATATAGAAGACTAGCTGACCCGGCCCGGATTCGCCCAGCTCCTGGCGGGATCTATCTGTCTGTCTGTCTGCTTGTCTGTCTGTCTGACTGTCTGACCCGGCCCGGCTTCGCCCAGCTCCTGATGGGGATCATCTAATTTAATTCATATAAGTAGACATATAAGCTCCCGTTCCCGACTATCTGTCTGTCTGTCTGTCTGACCCGGCCCGGCTTCGCCCAGCCTCTGGTGGGGAGCATCTCATTTAATTCATATAAGTAGTCATATAAGCTCCCGTTCCCGACTATCTGTCTGTCTGTCTGTCTGTCTATCTATCTGACCCGGCGCGGCTTCGCCCAGCTCCTTGCGGGGAGCGTCTCATTAAATTCATATAAGACAAAAAAAAGTAACTTAAGAATGTCCTTCCACACACCATCCATTATTTTTAATGAAAACTGTTTTTAATCACCTACATGACTGTAGATAACTTCTTTAAACATAAAAAGATGAGTTAGACAATTTTCACTATTTAAATAGATGCATTATTTTTATGAAAACTTTGAAAATCCCTTAAAGATTATATCATTATTTATTATAACTCATATGCCTGTAAATAACTGTAGACAAAGAGTTTATAAATCTTTGAAAACAATGCAACAATCAAATAAAATATATAGCAATGCTATTAAAAGTTATGCCCCATGAAATAACTTTTCTTAAGTTAAGTCCCCTCGCTATATAGAAATGATAATGTAAATTTAAATATTAAATTTTAGTAAGTAAATAGCTGATTGTACACTAACAAACTATGACAGTTGGCTGCACGGGAATGAAAAGAAAACATGTAGAAAATTTCATCTCAATCGGATGGATCGTTCGCGAACGCATAAAGAACGGACATACATACATACATCGTCTTTTATAGATATAGATATGGAAGGAATCAACATTGGGGGACGATACATCAATCACATTAGATATGCAGATGATACAGTCTTGATTGCAGACAATGAATATCTCGGCACAGTCATAACATCTGATGGGAGATGCCTTGAAGAGATTAGAACAAGAATTGCCATTGCGAAGGTAGCCTTTTGCAAGATGAAAAACATACTGACCAATAAAAAGATATCAATTGAAGCGAGGAAAAGAGTGTTAAGGTGCTACATAGAACCTATACTTTTAGTTTTTCGTTGCCCGGTTCTTCTATCCAAGACTTCTTATCCACAAATGTCTCCTCCTATTATTCATGCGAAGATCAATGTATCACTGCATCTGAACAGCCAATTTCTACACAAATTCGTCCCAGAAATCGAAACCACGACCGATTGTTACTCTGGTTCCACAGCGTATCTTCCTTGTTAGGATTTTCGTCGGTATGACGTATCTCGTCTCCCTGGCTTTTGCCGCCCTATCCACTTTGGTGCATCCTTAGGAGAAATCCCCTTTATCCTCTCTCTGTATCCTATATTTTCGCAATCGCTATGTGGCAGTCTTTACTAGTTGACGCCATGGTAGGTCTTCGTTTTTAAATGAGAAAAACAAAAATAAAACACCACGGGTAATACTAATTAATAATAATTTATTTATTTAAATTACATAAATAAAACCTTTTAGGATTTACTTACCTATACAATCGATATGGTAGACAGAATACTTGGTTAAAGTAGTTTTTTATTATAAATGTGATAAATATGTATTTTAACGTCGATCGCAAAATCTCTCCAGAGGCAGTGGCGATAGTAGAACGAAACTACAGAATAACGCGGAACTTTGTCAAGCTGGACTGAAAGTAGTCATGAGTATGAGCCTGTAAGCGTTGCGAGCTTCCCGAAGACGCGGTATATTTGAAATAGCTAAAATCTATGAATTTTCCCGAAAATGCGGGATATTTAAAATAGCTCAAAACCATTGAATGTTTCAAAAAATGCGAGATATATCAAACTTCTCTTAGCAATAAGTTTAAAATGTATGATACGAACGACCTATGATGTAATGTTCTTCTGATGATATGTACAATAAAGTTAACATTTATGTTCATGTGACTTAGTTCCGCGGGCCGCAACATGACGCCCGTCGGGCCGCATGCGGCCCGCGGGCCTCGTGTTGGCTACCCCTGTACTAGTGGTTCTGGGGGAAATGCCCAGCGCTATGCTGAGATCAAACTATGCCCCTTCTGAGTCTGAGGCAGACACCGTAGTCTCTCGATCACGGCTCCCTCTCAACGCGAAATAGGTTAATATCTCTTACATCTGCAATAGGTTTATCTGTTAAAAGTAGATTTTAATTCACGGTCATTTTTAAGAAGTAAGACAGCGTTGTATGTATGATCAGTGTAATACGTATAACTGCATAATGTAGTGGCTCGTAGTATATATATAAAGTTACAACAATATACATGAACATTTCCAAAAAATATATATAATTTTTCTGCAATATTCCCATAATTTTCTACGGCTATACGGCAGCGCCAAACAAATGCATGCAGCCTTGCTTGTATAAGGTTTCGTCCTTCGTTTTGATTCTTCATTGAATCACATCCACGTCATCATCAAACCTTGCACCATTTAGTGCATTTTTAAGTGTTCCAAAACGATGAAAAAATAGGGAACCAGATCGGGGCTATAAGGCGGTTGACCGCCAAGTGCAGTTTGGCAATTGCCTCCCGTGTTTTCTGACATGTATCTTTCTTTTTGCCGGTCTCTCTGACCGAGGGGTTATCCGACTTTCTCCCGTAATCCCGTTTATCCACGCAGGATAACGCAGCGCGCGAGAATTGGAAGCAGTTCTCCCCGCGTGGTGACTTGCGGGATAACTGAGCCGGTCGCTCAGAAAGCAATGGCAAACTACTGAGCGTAATCTTGCCATGAAATCAACAATCAGCTGAAAGATGCTGATGTCCTGTAAAGTATATGCATCTCATCTCATCTCATCATGTTCCTCTTGTACCTTGCGGTGTCGAGGTGAAGTATAAACATCGTGAGAGTGCCCGGTTATGGGCTTCAGGTATCGATATTCCCATGGACTTTGCTATTCCCTCCGTCCAACGTTTACGTGGTCGGCCTCTTTGTCTCCATCTGGTCTGTACATCATTGCTTGTTGTGGCATGCTGTTGACTGGTAACCTACTTGCATGGCCAAACCATTTGACTTGCTGCTTTCTAATAAAATCTAGTGCTGCTTTAACCCCCACTTTAATCTTGATTTCTTCATTTCTGATCTTATCTCTTCTTGATATGTTGAGTATTCTTCTCAGGAACCTCATTTCTGTTGTTGTGATGTTTCTTTTCTCTTTTTCTGTCATTGTCCAGGTTTGGCTTTGGTAGCATAGAGTTTGTAGGAAGATTGTGTTGTAAAGTGCTTTCTTGGTAGTTATTGATACATGTTTGTTCTTTAGTATTGGTGCCATTTGTCCAATGAGTTGATTTGCCTTATTGCACCTATTTTCGATCTCGTCTTCTGATCTGCCATTTGATGATATTATACTTCCTAGGTACTTGAAACTCTTTACTTGTTTCAAGGGATGTTCGTTTATGTGAATTGTTGTTGTTTGTTCTTCTTTAGTTATAGTCATTACCTCTGTTTTGCTTGTGCTAATTTTCATGTTATGTTCCCTACACATTTCGTTTAGACTATTCATGTGGTCTTGTAATTCAGCTTCTGAGTTTGCTATTAGTGCTTGGTCGTCCGCAAACAGGAGTTCTCTAATGGTGAGATTTGCAGATGGTTCTTCTTCTGTGTTCTCGTCATGCGGTATTCTTGCTGTCTCTGCTTGGCTGGTTTCTTTACATATGTTGTCTATATATGTTATGAACAAGAGAAGGGACAGGACACAACCTTGTCGTATTCCAGATCTTATGGTGAAGGGTTTTGAGTGTGCTCCAGTTGCTTTCACTATGCATTCACTGTTGTTGTATAAACTTCTACATAGGTTTGTTAGATGTGTACTCACTCCATATTGTTTAAGGATTTCCCACAGCTTGTTTCTATCTACTCTATCGAATGCCTTTTCTTGGTCGACAAAGGCTGAGTAGAGTGTTTCATTGAATTCGATTGATTTTTCTATAAGTTGTCTAAATGCAAAAATGACATCTGTGCATCCTTTGGTTTTCCTAAATCCAAGTTGTGTTTCGCTTAGCTGGGTTTCTAAAGTAGTTCGTAATCTTTTTTCAAGAATTTTGCAAAATATTTTCCCAGTATGACTCAACAGTGAAATGTCGCTGTATTGTGTGCAGTCTCTTTTGCTGCCTTTGTTTTTCCAAACTGGGATAATTATGACGTTTCCCCAGTCTCGTGGTGTCTGTTGTTCTACCCAAACATGGTTGAATAGTCTATGTAGCCAAGCTGTTCCTACTTCTCTTGCTGCTTTAATTAGTTCATTTGGTATTTCATCCTGTCCCGGTGATTTGTTCAATGGGGCTAATCTGATGGCTTCTATAATTTCTTCTTTTAGTAAGTCTGGTTCTAGTTCTTCGGTGACATCTGTGTAGGTCTCTTGAATTCCTGTGACATCTGATGGGATGTTGAGAAGTTGTTCGACATACTGCTTCCATTTTATTAGGATTTGTTTTTGTTCACCTATTGGTTCTCCATATTCGCTATTAATTATTTCAGTTGGGTCAAAGGGTTCTGTATGGGCTCCCTGTGGTCTGATTAGTGTCCTAAACCTGCGGCTATCCTTGCAAGCTGACAGGGGATCTTCATACTGCTCGTAGAAAAACTAAGAAGTAAAGGGTATGCGAATTTTTTTTTTAATCTTTTTTTTTTTGGTGATTGTGGATGACTGTATTTTCGTCTCAAGCTGAAAATTATGCACACAGGTTTCGTCCCCTGTCTTTTATAAAAATGTTATTCCCCCTCAGCATCAACACACTCCAACATTTCAGACCAAATTATCATCCTTTGAAATCTGTGCACACTTTTTAGACTTTGCGGAATCCATCTGGTGCAAACTTTAGAAAATGTGAGAGTTTAAAAAATTTTTAACTCACTTTCCCTGCTGGCTGACAGCTTCAAGGTTTTATTTATTTGTTTTTGTTTTCAATATTCTGTTTAACCCTCTGGGCTATAAATGAGATATATTATGCGTAGCACATATTGTATAATTGTGTGTGTGTGTAATTGTTCATAGATACTGTTTTTCAACATATGTTATACTGGTCATGTAGAATTAACTGCAAGACCAATTGTTAATTTGTAATGCGCCTATCATCACGAATAATAGCATCAGGGCGATTTAGTATGTCTGGGTTGGTAGCCGTGGCAGAACGCCAAGAGCGCGAAAGATCATGCAGCTCCATCACATCGCTTTCTGAAGCTTAAACTCTCTAAACCCAGGGATAGCTGGTGGTCCTTGTGATATATTTCCCAGTCACCTCACATCTTCCGAAATTCATCACACTAACCCGAAAGGAATACCATGGAAGAGAGAATTTCATCAGCTGATTCAAAACAGAGTGGGCAATTTGAAAGGACGAGAAACGATTGGCTCAAACAAAGCCTGAGATATCCGCCAGACCCCATGAGCATCATTGGCGGTGAAAACAAGTCAGTCCATGCAAAACTACCAAGACAGCCACTAGCATTTTGTTTAGAGGCGATAATGTCGGATGTTCTGGGTCCCCTCGGGAAAGCTTGACCATGAATGTGTGCTAAGACGATCCATGAGGTTAAGGTAACACAATGTGTGTGCATAATGGTGTCAATGTGATGTTTAAACTTCTTAAAAATGATCAAAATCAATGCTTTTGTTCGAGAGAGAAATGTTTCCAAGCGCCATATTTTTCCATTCGCTGCCGCTGCCCTTTCTGCTAGACCTTCTATCGCCAGAGGCTACAGAATGTTATTACATCCTAAATGCATATGTATATAAACGCTTTTCTCTATGCAATGGAAACGCACCCTTTAAATGCACATTCTAGGCATTGTTGTTTCTGCAGAGAAAATGTTTCTACGAGTCTGTTTCTTATTAAAACCCTTGTACACAGACTCACGCCTTTCAGAATGTATATTATGTGATTCTTCTGTTCACCGTTTTCATGAATATGCTTTGTGAATTCGCCATATTCTTCTCGTGAGAATAAATGCTCATTAATAAGAAAAGATAGTTGCACCAAATACCCAAATGTTTGCCAGATGTTACACGCACCGCTAGCCTCACACAAATGTTGCTGATGACTTGGTGATTATTACGTTCAGGGGCCTGTCAATTGTGTTCTGAAAAATGGCCAGAAAGCAAGTTAATTTCTGAAATGTGTGCACGAAAATTGCTTGCAACAGTGGGGAGTTCTTTTCAAACGTCGTCTTCAACCCCTTGCTTAGACGAGAAAGCTGGGAGGGACAATTTGAGTTTGTGTTCGAACCATTGCTTATGCTGAATACATAACTAAACATAACTGAATACATAACTATTTCAAGATGGCGACGGACGGTCGTGTTGTTTTGTGTTCGTTAACTTTTTCGCGTAGGGGATGGATTTATTCATTTCTTGCGTGTAATTGGTGTGCCAGGATGTAAAACCAGGAGTTTCTACTCAAGATCTGCGCGGGTGCTACGGAGTTCGTGCATCGAGCGAAGCCATCCTTGAGTGAATTTTCAGCAGCGTGTGTGGTTCTCAAAAGTCTGTGTTTACGTTTTTTCAACATGGCGGAACAACGTGTGTGTTCCGAGCGATCAGCAGTCAACATACCGAAGCGGCGTGGTAGCCGCGCAGGGAAAAAGAAGCCAGGTAAGCGCGGTGGCTTGAGACGTTTTAGACTCAAGTGTCACCGTCTGGGACTCAGGAACATCCGTATTCTATATTGGAACTGTGCCAGTGTAAAACAACGGGGCTCTATTTTAGAAACCCTAGTTTACAGGAACGACATTGTAGCACTCCAGGAGACGAGACTGGGCGATCAGCTACTCCGAATTGCCGGCTTCAAATGTTTCTACAACAGACGACATCTGGGAACGGCGATTCTCGTTCGCGACAGCATGGTGGCGTCAGAGCTAGACATGTCCAGTTGGAACAGTGACGATATGCAAATACAGGCGTTGAGAGTTCATTCCAGTATACCATTCGTGTTGGTTAATGTTTATGCCCGCAATGCAAGTGTGGACGCCCAGAAGTGGCAGTGCTTAAGTGGCATATTAGGCCACGAGAGAAATGTTATTTTCTGTGGTGACTTCAACGCTAAAGGCATATCATGGGGAAACACTTCCTCCAATACACAAGGGGAGGAGCTCGAGACTACACTGGAAACCATCGACCTGGTTTGTATCAACAGCGGTTGTGTCACCAGGACAGCAAGCCGTCCAGGCGATGAGGACAGTGCTATTGATCTGGTGCTAGTTTCACCTTCACTCACTACAGTGTGTAGATGGGGTGTCCTAGGACACCATGGCAGCGACCACCACCCATGCAGCATATTGGTGGAGAAAGGCAGAACCAGGCAGCACAAGCTAAAGGTAAAGACGTTCCAGTATGACAGTACAGGGCAAGATGTGGTGAGTAAAATAAGACGTGACAAGCGCAGAACGTTTCAGGGCAGGAAAAAAAGCTGGGAGCAGCCACCGTGGTGGAGTTTCGAGGTGGAGAAGGCTTGGGTGGATAAGCGTAGTGCTGTAAGGAGATGGCAAAATGCCAAGAAGAACAGAGCTGGTCATCCTAGTCCCTGCTTGCACTTAGAAAGAGAGATGCACACAAAAGTAAGCTATTTCAAAACACTGGTCAAGGTGGTTAAAAGCGAAAGATGGGCAGAGGTGTGTCAAAGAGTAAGCACAGACAAGTCACTGAAATTGTTCTGGCGACTACATAAAAGCATGAGTGGTGTAGTCAAGAATAAGAGCATTTCTGACTTCCAAGGTGCTGACCTCATCTGGCAGAGGACTGACGAGGACAAGGGCAAAGCCCTCTTTGAACGCTACCTTGAGCAGAGCAACCAGACAGACATGGGAGGCCGGAATCTGGCCAAGGAGGTCACCTCAGACAGATGCAAGGCCCAGAACACTTCGGATGAAGACACAGTGACAGTGAAAGAAATCAAGGCTGTGCTTCGACGATCAAAAAACAGTGCTCCAGGTCCTGATGGCATAAGATACGACGACATAAATAGGTGTACCGACAATGAGCTAGAGAAACTAGCAGACATGTACAACAACAGTATAGGGAGTGCTAGCATCAAGGAGGAATGGTTACACAGCTATCTGATTCCCTTGCCGAAGCCTGACAAAGACCACAAAAAAATTCAGGGATATCGAATTATAACCATGCAGAATACAATAGGCAAGCTGCTGGAGAAGGTAATTGCCAGGAAAATATCAAGCCAACTAGAGTGGCAAGGTGTTTTCCCACCTACCCTGGGTGGGTACCGTCCAAAAAGAGAAACCTGGACCAATGCAGCAGTCTTTGCCCACGATGTCTATGAAGGTTTCCACTCAGGCACTGAAACCGTTGCTGCAGCGATTGATCTTGAGGACGCATACAACAGAGTACCACTGGATTTTTTAATGTTTCAGCTTCTTGAACTAAACGTAAGTCCATTCCTCCTTAGTTGGATCGCTGCAACCCTCTTCCAACGGAAAGTAGTTTTTAGATGTGGCAGTTGGACTTCGGAACCAACAACAATATATCCTGGCCTACCACAGGGATCACCATTATCTCCGGTACTGTTCAACGCCTACACAGTGAGAATCACCAGTGAGCAGATCACTGGACCTGGCAGGACATTGTCATATGCCGATGATGTTTTAGTGTATCGTCAGGGTAAGGATAGAGAGGAGGTTGCTGTGGAACTACAAACCGAACTCAATCGCATAAGTACTTGGTGTGATGAAGCTGGGGCAATGGTCAACCCAACAAAGGCAACAGTGACTTGGTTCTCGTTGAATAATCATATTGTCAACAATCCAACACCAACTGTAATGCTGTGTTCAGAGACGGTGGAAAGAACGCAGGCAATGAATTACCTGGGGATACGGTTTGATCGAAGCCTTGCTTATAATGTGCACATAGACCAGGTGATAACAAAGGCCAAGCGGGGTTTGGCAGCGATGCGGGTGATGGCGGCAGCAAACTGTGAGCAGCGCCATCTATGTCTTCTGTACGAGGGGCTGGTCATGTCTGTTTTGGAGTATGCAATGGCAATCCTTACTCTCAGCCATAAGCAGATAGAAAGGATGGAAAGGATACAGAATGAAGCTATGCGCATTATTCTTGGATGTACAAGAGATACAGCATGCAGGGCGATGCGCTACCTTCTTGATTTTCCAACCATTGAAGAGAGAATGCAAGTTTGCAGGGCACGCGCCTACCTCAGAATTAACGCAAACACACAGCATCCACTGCATAGTGAAATTAGGAAGGTGAAGGGCAGCAGGTTAAAAAGAGGACGGTCGTGGATGGGTCAAGCCGAAGACATTCTTCAACAGGTGTGTTCACTTGAGGACTTAGAACCTGGCGAGGAGTGGGTGCAAGTGCCAACAGACTTCTGCACATCCTTTTCAGTTTGCATCCAACTAGATAGAAAATGCAGACAAGAAAATCCGGCTGCTGTGGAGGCTGAAGTACAAGCGTTGATTTTCGAGAATTCGCTAGACAGTGACGCGGTCATCTACACAGATGGGTCGGTCGTCCGACATGTGAGAAGCTCATGGGCCTTTACAGCTCGGGCCGGAGGGAGAATTGTGAAGGAGGACTCTGGTGCTTTCACTGAAACCACAAGTAGCCTGACAATGGAAGTCATGGCAGTAAGTAAAGCAATAACATGGCTCGAGACACAGACATTCACTAGGGCTTGTTTCCTTAGCGACTCAATGAACATGATCAAGAGGATAGAGGAGGGGTCGATCCGAAGAGAATGGTTGCTGCCTCTGAAGCGGTCTCGGCTGGCAAAGATTAGTTTCATCTTCGTGCCAGGGCATGCGGGAGTACAAGGAAATGAGCGGGCTGACAAGCTCGCAGGTGAGGCTACTGTGGAGGGCGGACGCGCCATGGACCAGGCTGACATTCTGAATGCTCTACGAGAAGTGAGACTTTTGCAAGAACCAAGTGATGACTGTGAATCTACAACAATGGCCAGACTGCGAGAGCAGCAAATTAAAAGAGGGGTGGCCAAACAAGAACACTACGCAGGAAGCCAAAGAAGATTGATAAACCAACACAGAACTGGCGTCGTTAGCCGCTACACGCTGCGGGATTTGCTGAGGAGGGAATCCGAGCACTTATGGACTGAATGGTCCGATGTGCAACGAGGATGATCTGTCGACTAACTAACTAACTAACTAACATAACTATCTAAAGGCTCTAGCATAATTTCATGAGATAAGTGATATGTTTTCGTTTGTGAGTGTTGTATATTTAATGTTGGTTCATGAGCATTACTTTTGTTGTGGGAGGAAAGGTTCGATTTTTCCCCCTGATATCAAAAGGCAAATGTGCTAATGGCGGTGATGATGTAGAGCACTTCAGAACTAAGTCTAACTGAAGAGGAATGAAGGCTGGTCTTGTATTACAGACATAGGAGGAGTTGCTAAAATGGTGACTTTATCTCAACCTGCCTGCGTCCCAACAAACCTTGTCTTAATATACATCAGTCTCAACATACCTCTGACTTACCAGGCAGTTGTCACGGTAAGTATATATCTCAGCATGCCGTTGTTGAAACCCGCCTTATTCCTGACCAACTTCATCACCACTCAACTGTGTCACATCATTGATGACTTTGCCTCAACTTCCCTTGATCACAACCTGAGGACTTTGTCACAAGAGGACAACTTGGTCTCATCTTATGACCTTGTCTAGTCTTACTGTCCATTGTTTCATCAAGAGTTAATCACATCATGACCAGACTCCGTCAGATGTAGAAATGAATTCCATTTAGACAGAGGAGAGTTATCTCACCATTGAGGGGAACCCCTCTCCTTCCTCCTCCAATCTAGTTTCCCCCTTTTCATGATTTAGGTTATGATGACATATGATTTTTATCAAATGCTTATGTAGTTTGTATTTTGTTCATACTGTAGATGGGCGGTGTATATTTAAGCCTACAAAAATGAATGTTGGTGATGCAGACTTGATCGCTGAGGGCGGTATAGGTAGTATGATCATGCCATATTCTACAGCCCATTTATTGTTTCAGCGTTTTTCCATGCATCACTCACCACCCCCATCCTTGAAGTAATTAACCAATGAGAACCCCAGGTTGTTGGTGCTTGTCAGAAGAAACTTACCATGCCTCACTCAACAATGGAGAGGACCACTGATAGAGAAATAGACCCAAGGGAGAGACCTGCATCCATGGGCTTAACACACGTAATCATTCAATCCAGAAATAGGGTTGCCAGACGTCTGGCAAAGAGAGGACATGTTCTCCTTTTTAGCCTAATGTCCTCCGTCTGGCAGGCAAAGCTAAAAACTGGAGTTGCAGCTCAGAATGTTCGGCCGAGTGTTGCATTCAGCCGGTCCTGTAGACGTTGAATTACGTCGTCCCCTCGAAAGGTTAGCTGGATGAATACCTTGAGTTTAGGGACTGTAGTTTCGTCTGGTTTTGGTTTGGGCTGTTGGCAGTGGGGCTTTATAAATCCTCTGGTTTAAGACATTCTTCAGAGTTTCAAATTCCTCTGTCAGTGTGTCTTGGGTGCATATCTTCCTAGCACGGTCAAACAGGGTCTGTACTAAGCCCCGTTTGTACTGGACAGGTGTGAAGCTCTGAAAATTTAAGTATTGGCCAGTCCGTGTTTCTTTGCGTTTCTATCTTTGATTTGTGCCGTCTGCTCTAGGTCTCATTAGAATACCTAGGAACGACAATGATTCGTTGGATTCGTGTTCTATAGATAGAGAGATGTTTTTGTGCGTCATGTTCATTCTGGCTTGGAACGATGTTGCTTGTAGCTCGTCTGTGGTGATAATTAGTATATCGTCCACATAACGACGGTAGGAGACCAAGTTGTTAATGTCTGACGATCTCTTTTCTTCTAAATGTGCCATGAAGATGTCCGCTAGAATAGGACCAAGAGGACTCCCCATGGCCACTCCGTCAATTTGGTGGTATGACATTTTTACAAAATTGAATTGTATGTTGGCGGTACATAATAATAATAACCTCTCCAGAATAGATGTTGGTATGCCTAGTTTTAGTTATTTGTCTTTAATGCGTTCACTTATTATTTTCACTGTCTCATCTAATGGAACGTTGGTGAATAAGGAGGCTATATCCATGGATGCCATGTGTTTATTATTTATGTCCATAGTATCCAATAATTCCACCAGTTCGAATGTATCTCTGAGTATTTTTGGATCGAAGGACTGCCGTACTGGTAAAAAGTTCACCAGACGAAACTATAGTCCCTAAACTCAAGGTATTCATCCAGCTAACCTTTCGAGGGGACGGCGTAATGCAACGTCTACAGGACCGGCTGAATACAGCACTCGGCCGAACATTCTGTGCTGCAACTCCAGTTATTAGGTACAGAACGACACCTATTCCCAAGCCAGCAGTTAAAGAACCGATCGCTGTGTACGCCAAATCTATTTGTATTTACCAATTTACATGTAGGTGTCAGGCCACTTACATCGGCAGAACAGAGCGACAGTTACACATGATGAACACATACCTCAATGGGTCGATAAGTTACTACACACAGGCGATGAGAGCACAGGGAGGCCGACACACCGGAAAATTCCCGCGTCATCAATTTATAGACACGTGTTGGAAACTGATCATGTGATTGACAGAGACAGTGCCTTCCGTGTGGTATTCAACACACAAAATAGTCGCTTTTTAAAGTTTGCAGAAGCCATATTGATCAATTTTCATAGGCTAATTTTGTGCAAACTGAAAAACATGTTAGTCAGTTTAAAATTACCGTGGTAGACAACTAACATTACTGTGCGTACATGTGTATATTTCAGCTTGAGGGATTTATTTTGTTATTTGACTTTTTGTGTAGTGTGAATTCTGCAGTATGTACCTGACGATATGCAGCGAAATATGCCAGGAAATAAATCTTGCAATCTATTGTTTGTGTCTTCGTTATTTAAATTCACTACATGAAAACATTGTTTTGAAAAGCTAAAAACCTTTAAAATGTCCGGCTTTTAAAATATTTTATGTTATCATTTTTTATGTATTGTTGTTAAACTTACAATGTATCTACACTCTACCGTGTGTTTACATTCTTTATTAAAACCCATTGTTTAATAATATTTATTTAATTTTCCTATTAATACCACATGTGAAACACCAATTGTTTGTATAGTTTGAATCTAACTGTTGCTCTATTCGGCAACACTAACAATGCTGCAGTCTCTATGGTCAAAATGTTAATGTTATTTTCGGTTCCGGTAGCAGAGACGCCACTTAAAATGGTTTTTTTTTTTTTTTAATTTGTAATTTTTGCCGTCTATGTTTATGAAAATGGCTTCTACAAAGAGAAAATGCAAATTTTCCAACACTACGAAAATAAGTTTCCATGCTTCGTTGAAGGACGCAACGAGAATGAGGCAAAGTGTACGACTTGCGATAGTTACTTATCCGTTGCCAATAAAGGAACTACTGACTTGGAGCGCCATGTCGACAGTGAGAGACATAGAAATCTAATCGAAGTGTCCATGTCATCTAGCACATTGACGTTTTTTTTTTCAGCCTAAGTACTCAGTTGTGTTGCTGAAAACGCATGCGGCTGAAGCAACTTTGGCATTTCATACAGTTTGTCATCATCAGTCTTACAACTCGATTACCTGCACAGCTGGTTTGATGCACACATTATTTGATGATTCAGAAATTGCTAAAAATATTGCTTGTGCAAAAACAAAGACTGAAGCAATAATAAACCAGGTGGTTGCCCCCCCCCCCCACCACTGTTGATGAATTGGATAAATCTTTAAGTGGTATTTCATGTTTCGGTCTTTCGACAGATGCTAGCAATCACGGTTCGCAGAAAATATTTACGATCGTTGTTCAGTACTTTGACTGGAAAGCAGGTGGAATCCAAATTAAGATTCTCGAGTTAGACAACACACGAAATGAAACCTCAGAAACTATATCACAGTATGTTTTGAGAACACTCCAAAAACATGATGTGTACTCCAAATGTGTTGCTTTTGCTGGTGACAATGCTGTCATATATTTTGAAGGGAGTGGGAGATCACTGTAGTGCATGCCCCATTTCTAACAAAAGAAGTTGGGCCCCATCCTCTTCTATCTTCAATAACCCCAGAATATGACCCTCGAGTTATCTGCAGGCCTCGTCTTATTTAATTTTGTCTAGGAGATATAGATTATGGCCCCGGTGAGAATAGTAATTACTAACTGGGATTCAGCTCCTTCTCCAAGGATTGTTTTAGCTCTGGAGCCCCCCTTTTGTTTATCAAATCTGAGGAAAGTCTGGAGAATTCTCTCAGCCTGATTTATTTTAAGAAAACATGGATGTTGAGCAGTTGATAGACCTTGAGTCTCTCCCAATTACATATTCCTTCATGAGTTAATTTGTTTTTAAACAATTAAACACATAACCAATCACAATAGATCTTGATAACTTAGTGTACGCACATCAGATGGAGAATCACAGATAGGTTGAACTGACAAAGAAACATAAGATTAGTTACATTTTATTATTTATTGAATGGGCCTGTGTCTTCTGGTCTGTCATGTACATTTCCATTGTGGTGTACACAAGATAAATTAGAAACATGCATATAGGACCAATTTTACAAGCCATCAACAAATAAGCATCAATATATGTGATGTCAACAAGTGTGAAAACATGGTAAACAATTGAATGTTGTACATGTTAAGTGTGGTGATAGTGAAATCAACAATTATGTATCAGTTCCTGAAACTGAGTGTTGTGTGTTCCTAAAAGAAAGGTACCCTTGTGATGGGAGATTTGGATAAGCCTGGGTCCATTGACTGATGGATCCACTCCAGTTCTGCCCATGACCAAGTCTTCTTCCATCTCAAGTATGGGTCATCTCTTTCTCTCTCTGGGATCTGGTTTGGTTGGTTGGTCAGTTGGTTGCCAGCTGGTTGGTTGTGGGTTGCCAACTGGGTTGCCAATGGGTTGCCACCAAGATTTCACTGTGTAAGATTCACATAAACATATACAATCTTCCCAATACAATAATCTAGAAGTAGGTAAAAGAAACCTAAATTCCTGAAGTAGGAACTAGTTCCCCTCCCCTCCTCTTTTCTCTAATCTAGTGTTGGGTTAATTTGGGGTGGTCAGAGTTTATCACACTGTGTACGCCTTGTCTCAATTGGTTCCTGCTGTATGTAAGTTCTCATGGGACCTGGGGTCAGTGAAACATGTACAGTAAGACAGTGACAAGAGTGAGGAAGTGTCAAGATGCATGTAAATAAATGACATACATTTATAACATTTCTATAGTGTGTATAAATAATTCTCTGTGTTTTCCTAATTAACCAACTTCTTCTTCTTCTGTGTATAATAGCTCCTCTCCCATTATCTGTTGTTGTTGTGGTGTTGAGTGTTGAGTTGTGGGTGGTTGTGTTTGTTAAGTTGTGTTGAGTAATGAGTTAAGTCAACTTCTGGTGGTGTTCTGCGAAGCACAACTTTCTCATGTAATGCAGTTCGTGTGTACCCTTATCCAATTAAAATTTGACACAAATATAAATATTTATTCCATCAACCCCTATTTATTCAATAGATGAAGCAGAAAGGAAAGATTGATTTCTCTTTCAGCCTTCCAGATTGTAAATAGGCATAGATAAGTCTGTTTTAGAACAAGGCACTTGTTCCAGTACACGAACTGTCATTTTAGCTGTAGATAGTGATAGCATTTTTAACAGTGTTTCTGCTGAAATGCACAAGATTGCTTTAGAATCATCACTTCGTACAGTTGTCTAGAATAGAATGTAGTATTATTATGCACTTCTTAAAGTTAATAACTATCTTTAAGAATATCAGAGATTGCAGTATTCGAAAAGAGTATTAGATTGTCAGTTTGCCCGGGAATCGGCTCTGCGTCGTAAGAATGGAACAGTCAAACATTTTTCACTTCAGAGGTTTTAATTTATAATAATATATTTTAATTGACATTACAAACACTGAATACCATTCCTGGGCCTTTGATACATCTGGTCATCAGTTCAATCTAAGGACTAACAAGCTCACCTGGGATCCAGACATTCTGCCTTCCCTATTTGAAAAACGGTCACACTTGCTTCCACGTCTGTTCATCAGGCATGTTTTAGGAAGAGTGCGCTACTTAACATATGCTAAACAGGCGTTTCGCGCGGAAGCGGTGTCACATGTCTCTTGTGTCCAATGGTCTCCTGAGCTTGGGCTGATGAAATGTTTCTTAGAATTGACGTCATCTTCTGTCAATTGTTCAAGTTTCAGTTTCATGTGATGTTAATTTAGCCGTTCTGGTTTCAGTTTGCTCCTGTAGTCAATTTGTTATATATTTTCTCCTTTCTTTTGCGTGTAGTCTTGTAAACTGAATAATGGTGGTTAGCAATTATGCTACAAATGCCAATGTGAATTTTTGAGGCATTAACAGAAGAGAAGGTAGAAATGTGTTCTCGCTTTTGAAGGAAGCCTTGAGCAAGCCATTAGTAGGCGTTGGATGTTCTGCACAATTGCATTCAACACGGCGCAGACTTAATGCAGATTGACGTTGAATCTGTTGTCTTGAAGATATTCAATTACTTTTCTATATACACTGTCAGAACAGAAACTTTAAAGGATTTTTGTGACTATGTCAACATTAACTATCAGCAACTACCCTAAGACTAGATGGCTCAGTTGTTTTTTTTTTCAGCTGTTCAGAGGCTGTTGAGCTGTTTACTGCTTTGAAAGAATATTTTCTTTCTGTAAACCAACCACCTGCTATGATTTAAAAAAATGTATTGGCAGCTATTGTAATAAAATTGTACTGATTGTAGGTTTAATCTGGAACGATTTAAATGAAACATTCAATATGTCCTCCTTTTTGTCTTATTATGTCCTCCTTTGCCCTCCTTTTTGTCTTATTATGTCCTCCTTTTGGTGCCCACGTATCTGGCAACCCTGTCCAGAAAGTAGACACTCAGCAGTACCTCAATGCCTGGTATCAGCGACACAAGAGATAGGAAGATCCTTTTCTTAATTTGGTGACTACATCTATTATATATGTATATTATATTGTTTGTACCTTGAATGATCCATGTGTTACGAATATATTTTTACACCAGGTGTTAAGCACTGGTGATCATAATATTTTGTTCACAGAATGACTTGCACTCTAACCTTTGATTTCAAATTACAAGTTATGTTTTTTTTTTTTTTTAAATCAGTAGTTGGGTGATTTCTTGATGAATGTTCTGTGATAACAGTATATGGTCTGCTCACACAGTGACTGTTCTGTTATGACAGTGTATGTTCTGTTCACGCAGTGGTTGTTCTGTGATGACAGTGTATGCTTTGTTCACACAGTGACTATTCTGTGATAAATAACAGTGCATGTTCTGTTCACACATTGGATGTCTTGTGCTACCTGTGTATATTTAGTTCACAAGTTATATGTTTATGTGTATACCTCACATAAGTATAGACTACTGGAGACCCCATGAGGGCGCGCTAACTCACACTAGTCTTTTTTCTCATTTATAAAGGAATTCATCTTTATGGATAGTTGTAAAAATCCGTGGTCTCCACACCTTCCAAAGGAGCCTATATTTACAAAATTTCGTGTAAGATACTTGAGTTATCTATAGTTATCTTCACGAAGGGGTAACGAGCCGAACTCCTGGCTTCCTGAAAAAGGCAACAAGGGATATGAACCCATCCCAACCGGGATACCCTTATCAATATAATAGTCTAATTATTTTATACCTCACAGTCCTATCGATTGTACATCAACCATACACATCAGACAAATGTTTGGGAATTTTCACCAGTTTCTTTTTCCACAACCAGAAATGCTATTACAATTGACTATTTGTAACCCAAGTAGTTCACGCACCATTTTAAAGGATTACTGTAGCTCTTCTTCTTCTTCTTCTTCTTCTTCTTCTTCTTCTTCTGCTGCGTTCATCCGGATTTTTTTTTTCGAACGTGACTGCGCTGTGTCTGTTTACATTTTTCAGCTGCTGTTGCTGCTTGCTTGTGTTCGTTGGCTTGAGCTCCAACGCGAAGTTCTGTATGTCGGATGAAGGTATCCTGTTGTCCAACATCAGTGTGATGTCATACAGGACCTGAGGTTTGCGTGAGTATCCGTTGTCCCATGTCTGGCTTATTGGTGTGCAGACTGGTGGTTCCTCGCCGTACAGGCAGACACTCTCCGACTTCGGAGGAATCGGTGATCCTACTGACTTTAGCCAGGACCCCGAAGGGACCTGTTGCCCAGGACGCTCGACGAGGACGCGTCAATAGGTCTTGGCCAGTATATATAACCCGGCCCTGGTGCCTTGGAAACACCTCTGCGTCCCAGAAAGAAGATGAAAAACATTCTGACCAATAAAAAGATGTCAATTGGAACGCGAAACAGAGTGTTGAGGGGATACATAGAGCCTGTTCTTTTGTATGGATGTGAAACTTGGACAATGTGCAGTCAAGCTGAAAAACATCTGATGGCTGCAGAAATGTGGTTTCTGAGGAAAATGCAAAGAATACCACGGACAGATAGAAAAATCAATGACCAAGTACTACAGGAGACAAATGAAAATCGTAAATTGATTAGAGAAATTAGACGTAGACAGTCAACATTTTTTGGACATGTTATGAGAAGAAATGGATTGGAGAACTTAGAGACAACTGGCAAGATCGAAGGGAACAGACCAAGAGGAAGACCGAGAGGAAAATACCTGGATAGCTTGGCCACATGGCATGGACGAGACAGGAACACTGGGCTGATCCACGACTCTGGTGATCGAGTGAAATGGCGAGTCATGACCGCCCACGCTTTCCGGCATGGCACGTGATTGATTGATTTAGTCATTGCACAAACACCCAAGGGAAAAAAAAGGCTACTTTCGCCATGGCGATTCTTGTTCTAATCTCTTCAAGGCATCTCCCATCAGATGTTATGACTGTTCCAAGATAATTGTACCGATTCACTTGTTGAAGAATATTTCCATTTACTTGTATATTACATTGTGGCACTTCTTCCTTCCTAGTGACGACCATAACCTGAGTCTTTTTACAATTTAATTCTAACCCCAGTTGCTCACTGTGTACAACAACCGCATCTACTAATTGTTGCAGGTCCTGCGCATTTTCTGCAATGAATACTGCATCATCTGCATATCTAATGTTATTGATGTTTCGTCCTCCAATGCTGATTCCATTTATATCCTCTACATTTCTGAAAATATTTTCACTGTATAGGGAAAAAAGATCTGGAGACATCACACATCCCTGCCTAACACCTCTCTTAATTGGCTGATACTGTCTGTCGTAGTAATCCTTTATTACTTTAGTGTCGTCCCTGGAGTGAGGGGAATCAACACCCACAATTTTATTAACCCAATATTATTGTCCTAGAGAAACCACCAGAATCCGTCCACTTCAGTCTGTAGACACCTCTTTCTTACTCTCACTCACCCCTGGATCATGCCCCCTCTCATTCTCCCCCAACACAACATACTCAACAACTCTAGCTTTAACAAATAAATACAACAAATAATTTATTAAAGCAAAAAGTATGTGTGTGAGAAGTGTATGTGTGTGTGTAATGTGTAGAATGTGTGTCGAATATACTAATGTGTATGTAGAATCAGACCAGTGAATCAGGAGCAAAGTTAGTTACATCACTGTGCTGAGCACACAACAGCACCAAGTATTCCGGACAGAAAACCTCACCAAGAAGATGTTTCTCCGGCCACGTGACGACATTCTCCGATCACTCTCGAACAATCAGGACGCTGGTCATCAATGATAGACACTGTTCGATATTGGTCTTCACTCTAGCAAACACTGTGAATTTACACTGTTCAATAATGTTTGTTGATCAGAGAATCTTTCCAATAACTTAAATGTCACATGGGAAAATATAGCTGTTCATAAGTCACTGGTTATACGATTTTTCCCATATTAAAAAAACAACCTATTAATGTTCCAGGTAGTTATATATATTGGTATATGTGTTACGTATAGTGTTTTGATTCTACAGTGATGTAGCATACCACTCAAAGAAAAATCACACATATGTTCATCAAGTCCTGCTCAGCAGAAGTCAGGTTTCCTTCAACTTTGATATTAACTTCTTGGTAGTATATCGTATCACCATCAACAAGTAGACCTGTAAGTGGAACCTGTAGAATAGAGAATCCCCTGGTGAGAGCAACTCAATTCTGACCTTAATTAGGTGAGTGTAGGCCGATAGCAGCACTCAGATCTATAACAGAGAACCGAACTCTGTTATACGGCCAAATAGCTCATCACATTGGTCTGAGACATGGAAACACAAGGAAAGATTAAAGGAAACGGGTAGAAACCCAGCAGATGCCCTACTGGAAGATCCTACCATTTCACATTCCCTTCATCCCTCCCAACCATCCTCAATCTCTCTAATTATTATCCCACTACATTGTCCTTAACTCCCTGAGTTAAATGATATATTACACAAGCTAGTTAAAGCTACACAATAGGTTACTAGTGCCGACGCTCCTATAATACTTTCTAGCACCGCACTTATAGAACATTCTATCACCGCACAGTACTGTACTCTATTCCTAATCATACTCTAAGTTAGATATGATTAATAGACTACCATATGCCTATTCCGGTTGATGATTGAGACTATGCAATCACAGACTGGATCTATGTCCGCCGATAAATCTCAACACTTTGACACTATAGTCTCTTTCAATTAACACAACTCAGAATACTGCGCCGATCTTTAACACTTCAGAATTTTTGGTCGACTCACTCCAACTTGTTTACCGCAACTTGTTTTTAATCGGGGCTTGAGTGACGTCACCAAAAAGTCTAGACGCTAATCAGTCCAGAGTCTGGCTTTCTCCCTGTTTTAGATTGACTGGAATCAATCCGCCGTCTATTTTGCTTTCATCGGGGAAATCTTTGTCTCGTACAACAAACGTCCTGTCTGTCTGTGAGCCAGGGGATTTTTCACCACATCACAGAATCCATCCGACGTCTGTCCAGACCTTCCGTCTACAACTTCAAAGGCTGCCTACCGCCTTGCAGACGGATGGCGCCATTGTACGTTTCTCGAACAACCCACATCATACAGAAATGCCGACCGTGTGCAGACAGTTTACGCGACGTATATTGTTCCTCAGTCCCCTGCTCATCGAAGGGTTGCCGGTGTTTGTGTAGACGAATGTCGGGTCTTTTTGTCATCGATCGAAACTATCAAGTTTGTTTTTTTCGTGACGTAGGCCCCCTCCTAAGAGAGTAGTCCGCAACAACTCTTTCTTCTTGGAGGTTCGATCCAGATGATCTATTCATCTTCTTCGGGAGCTGGATGTCTAGACAGGAAGTCAGCTCCAACATTTTCCTTCCCAGGTATATACTCCACTGTAAAGTGGTATGGCTGGAGTAGCAACGACCACCGCATCAAACGGGCGTTGAGCTTCTGAGAAGTGGCCAGGAACATCAAGGGTTGAACCCGAAACTGAACTCAATACAAATAGGGCTGGAATTTTTGCACGTCCCATACGAGAGATAAACACACTCTCTCTCTACGGTCGAATAATTCCTTTCAGCAGGGAGAAGTTTCTTGCTTGCGTATGCTACTGGTTTCAAAACCGAAGCATCGTCTTTTCCTTCCTGTAACAAAGCTGCCCCAATCCCAATCCCACTCGCATCCGTTCTCAACACAAATGGTTTGGAAAGGTCAGGGAGCTGTAACACAGGTTTGCTGACCAAGGCCTCCTTCAACTGACTGTAGGCACTCTCACATCCTGGTGTCCAAACGATTTGGTCCGGGAATCCCTTTTTCAAGGTTTCCGTTAATGGAGCTCCCAGTTCAGTGAAATGTGGGATAAATTTGTGGTAGAACCCACACAACGAGAGAAAAGATCGCACATCCTTCTTCGTTTTTGACCTTGGAGCACTTCTGACTTTCTCTAGGTTCTTTTCCTCTGGGACAATGTGTCCTGGAGTGATGGTGTGACCTAGAAATTCCAGAGTCTGGTAACCAATCATGCACTTGGTTGGGCAAGCAGTAAGCCCTGCTTCCTTGAGCCTATTGAAAACTCTTTCCAAGGATTGTAAATGGTCATCCAAACTGTCACTGGAAATCAGAATATCATCCATGAATGAGATGATGGACGGATCCTGTAAGGGATCTAGTAAAGTCCTCATCATGCGAGTAAACACACTAGGTGCATTGCTGAGTCCAAAGGGCATGACCTTGAATTCGTAATGTCCACTGGGGGTACTGAAAGCCAGCAGTGGTAGAGCCTCTGGTTTGACCGGAATCTGATAATACCCGCGACTCAGATCCACATTTGAGAAATACCTTGCCTTATGGAGCCTCGCGAATAACTGAGTTGGATTCGGCAAAGGTTCCACCTGAAATTGTGTATGACTGTTCAAAAGTCGGTAGTCTATACACAACCGGTGTTCTCCACTTGGTTTTCGTAACAAAACCACCCCCCCCCCCACATTGTATGGGGATGTGGATGGCGCAATCACGTCATCCTCCAGCAGTTTCTGTATTTCCTCCTCCAGGGCCTTTTCTTTAGAGAATGGCACTGGGTAAACCTTTTGGTGAACAGGCTCTTGTGTGGTCTAGGTCATCTCGAACTCCACCAACCTCGTTCGTCCTGATTTATCAGTCAGTATCTCCTTATGAGACTCGAGAACCTGGGTTATCTTTTCCCTCTCCTGGGAAGTCAGATCAGGGTTCACCTGCACATCCTTGTAGGTTTCCTGGTGTACCAAGGGATATTCCCTGCCCTCGTTGGTTCCCACTTCTGTCTCCACTGCAACTGCCATTGCCATGAGGTGAGCTGCTTTGTCTCCGGATCTCTCCTCGTATTTCCGCAAGAGATTGATATGGAAAATCTTCGACTTTCCCCGGATCCGGATCTGATAGTTGATCCTGGATATCACCCTTTCCACGGGAAATGGTCCTTGCCAACCTATCTCCAGTTTGTTGTTTCCCGTTGGGAGTAGCAACAAGACTTTGTCTCCCACCTCTAGAGATCTGTCTTTAGACCTACGGTTGTAGTAAGCCGCATGTCTTTTTCTGGCTTTTTTCAAGTTTTGATTTGCCAGAGTCCATCGCTTGTGAAGTTTTTCTTTCAGTTCCTCCACATATTTATAAGAAGAGATCACTTCTTCTGACGTCCCCTCTTCAGTCCAACTCCTCAACATGGCTTTCAACGGTCCTTTGATTGGACGACCAAACAGCAAAGTAGCGGGTGGTAGTCCTGTTGAGCCATGAGGTACTTCCCGATAAGCAAAAAGTGCTGCTGGGATATATTCATCCCACCTATCAGGTTTTTCCTGTGCCAGTTTCCGGAGCATTGTCATTGTCATTGTTGAAACGCTCTACTTGTCCATTGGCTTGAGGGTGGTAAGGGCTGGTATGTACATGGTTAGAGTGGAACACCCTAAATACCTCCTCCATTAGTTTTCCACAAAACTGGCACCCATTGTCCGTCAGTATTTGATCAGGAAAGCCTAATCTTGTAAAGGCCTCCATCAGTGCGTCCGCAACTCTTTTCGAGTCAATGGTGGTCAACGGTATGGCTTCACCTCACATTGTACAGCAATCCACCATGGTGAGTATGTACATGTTCCTCTTCCTAGTCCTGGGAAGTGGACCCACAATATCGATGGCTACCCTCTCGAAAGGAGAGTTCATGATGGGCATTTCACCCAAGACCACCGGTGCTGTCCAGTGTTTCGGTGCCACCCTCTGGCACTCAGGGTATGACTTCACATACCGACGCACATCACCTGTCATTCCCGGCCAATAGTAATGGCAGGAAATCCGCTGCATCGTGGCGGCAATACCCATATGCCCACTGAATGAGATGGTATGCCCCATATGAAGAATCTGGGAGCTGTGGGCCTTCGAGACCCCCAACTGACTATGTAGGTTGTCTCCCCTTCCGGCTCTCCTGTGGAGTATCCTATTCTTCATATAGTACTGCCCCCGTTTGGGTGGATCAGCACTTCTCTGCAGCTTTTTGTAGCAAGGACGTAGAGTAGCATCCTCACTCTGGGCAGTTCGCATCTCCCCTGACAGTGGGTTAGTCACATTTGCGTCTGCCTCATCCGTTCTCGTCTGAGAGCGAGTCTGTATTGCTCCCATATGGATTGGCTCCCTGGGCATTCCCAGAAAGACATACCGGCAACTGAGGATTACGGGAAAAATGGGATCGGTCAACACCGCGGCCTTGATGGTGCCGGTGAAATAACTTGACCGAATCTCCACTCTGGCAATGGGCAATTTCATGGCTACAGCACTCTTCTGTGCAGGCTGTATATCTCCATGGTCTCACCTGTGAATTGTTCTGGATGTACCAGATCCGCAGAAATCACGGCCTCCCCGTCCAGTCCTGTGTCGTACAAACACTCCACTTGACGACCGTTAACTTCTACCAATTCCACTACAGGTGGTTTATCCTGGTCTGGAGTCTCTTCCTCGGCCTCGACCTGTTCGGTGGGCTCCACCTTAGGTTTCCCGGGGCACACGACTAATTGAGTCTCCTGACTTTCCCCTGCAGTCAATAGCATTGTGCGTGGTTGACTTGCATTGGTTGCATCATTTCCCTGTCCTAGATTTTCTAGTGTCGGACTTGAGTGAGCTCTCCTGGTGGCGAGCTTCCTTGTCGACCTTGGCATTGTCAGTGTCCACCTGCGTTGAAGTCACTTGACATGCCGCGATGTGAGGGTTCTTAGCCTTCGATTTGCATTCCTTCGTATTGTGAGAAGGTGACTTACAAATCGAACACCACTTCTCCGACCACGGTCGTTTTTGTGTAGAGCTCAAAGTGCTCTTGCTTCCCTCCTTCGTCTTCTCCAAACTCTCCTATGAAGTTTTAACATATGGTTCCACCTTCTTAGTTCCTGTACTCTTGGCTTTCTTCAGGTTATGTTTTTCCTGACTTTTGATGTTTGTAGAAAGGTTTTCTGCTGCCTCCCCATGGACCTCGACGAACCGTTCTGCCAATTTCGTCACCATGTCAATTCGTTCCGCCCCTTGTTCTCCCAAGAATGTCCTGAGAGGTTTCGACATTTGCATTCGCATCTGGTCGACTACCATGAGCTCTTCCAGACTCTCATAGTCATGCGCGAACCCAGCCAAATCCATCCACTTATGGAGATAGGCTTTCAGACGCAGACTATAGGCGGCGAACAATTCCCCCGGTTCTCGTTTCGCTCCTCGAAATTTTTTCAGGTAGGTATGTGACGTAACCTCGAATCGTTTCAGCAGAGCCGTTTTCAACACGTCATAATTGTTCTCATGTCCTGGTGGCAGGCGAGAATAAACCTCGTAACCGGTCCACGTAATCCCTGGGATAGCTTGAGATTCCATTTGTCACGATCCAGACCCATAGCAACAGACATAGCCTCGAAGCGTTGAAGGTACTGGTCGATCTTCTCTTTGTCCTCTTCGTAGATCGCTAGAGGGAGCTTCATAGCATGGTAGTTATGTCCACCTACTGGTGTTGAGCCAGGGAGAGAGGAACCTCCCACTGCTCCCTCAGTTTCCCCACTAGATTGCCTCTTAAGCTCGAGTTCCCGCATCCGGTACTCGTGCTCCCTTTTCTGAGCTTCTTGTTTAGCTTCCAATCTCTTAGCAGCCTGTTCAGCTTCAAGTTTCTTAGCTGCTTGCTCAGCTTCAAATTTCTTAGCTGCTTTCTCAGCTTCAAATTTCTTAGCTGCTTGCTCAGCTTCAAGTTCAAGCCTTCTAGTGGCTTGCTCAGCCTAAAGTTTCTTCGCAGCTTGCTCTGCTTCCAGTTTCTTAGCAGCTTGCTCTGCTTCCAATTTCTTAGCAACTTGCTCTGCTTCCATCCTCTTGATTTCTAACTCCATCTTTCTCAGATCCATCTCGGCCTTCCGATTTTCCCTTTCTGTCTGGCGAAAATCCCTCTCCACCTCCTGTATGTAATCTGTTAGTGCAGACCCCGACAATCCCATTGCTTCCCCCGTTGCCTTTAATTCTGCCAGAACTAGCTTAGGAGTGGCCATTTTCCCTAGAGGTAAGATAGCAGATAGAGTGTAGATTAACTCCAAGATAAATATATAGATAATGAACAATTACAGTTAATCTATATATTTAAGACCACAACACAACACAATCACTCAGTGACAAGAGCAGAATCAGGACCACAGACTTATGCAGGCGTGTGAAGTGTGAAAAGGTAAGATATGTGTCTTAACCCCTATCCACATTCACTCAAGCTGGATTCTATCTCTAACAATATCTCCGTCCTCTAACTAAAGATCCCGTGTCAACGGACCCCGTTGTCAGGTGATCCCGCTGTCAAAAGATCCCGTTTACGAGATATCCCGCTATCAAAAGACCCCGTTTACGAGCCCCCAATAAATGTCGTAGTAATCCTTTATTACTTTAGTGTCGTCCCTGGAGTGAGGGGAATCAACACCCACAATTTTATTAACCCAATATTATTGTCCTAGAGAAACCACCAGAATCCGTCCACAAAACTCCTTCAGTCTGTAGACACCTCTTTCTTACTCTCACTCACTCCTGGATCATACCCCCTCTCATTCTCCCCCAACACAACATACTCAACAACTCTAGCTTTAACAAATAAATACAACAAATAATTTATTAAAGCAAAATGTATGTGTGTGAGAAGTGTGTGTGTGTGTGTGTGTGTGTGTGTGTGTAATGTGTAGAATGTGTGTCAAATATGCTAATGTGTATGTAGAATCACACCAGTGAATCGGGAGCAAAGTTAGTTACATCACTGTGCTGAGCACACAACAGCACCAAGTATTCCGGACAGAAAACCTCACCAAGAAGATGTTTCTCCGGCCACGTGACGACTTTCTCCGATCACTCTCGAACAATCAGGACGCTGGTCATCAATGATAGACACTGTTCGATATTGGTCTTCACTCTAGCAAACACTGTGAATTTACACTGTTCAATAATGTTTGTTGATCAGAGAATCTTTCCAATAACTTAAATGTCACATGGGAAAATATAACTGTTCATAAGTCACTGGTTATACGATTTTTCCCATATTAAAAAACAACCTATTAATGTTCCAGGTAGTTATATATATATATATATATATATTGGTATATGTGTTACGTATAGTGTTCTGATTCTACAGTGATGTAGCATACCACTCAAAGAAAAATCACACATATGTTCATCAAGTCCTGCTCAGCAGAAGTCAGGTTTCTGCAGACCAACTAGGCCATGAGCCCAGTGTACAAGCCTCTCAGTAACCTCTGTCTTCCATTCGTGAGCCATCTTTCCTTCCGTGTGCAGACAGTTTTCGCGACGTATTTTGTTCCTCGTCCCCTGCTCATCGAAGGGTTGCCGGTATTTGTGTAGACGAATGTCGGGTCTTTTTATCATCGATCGAAACTATCAAGTTTTTTTTTTCGTGACACTGTCCCACTTCATTATCAATCCTTATTGCAGCTTGTTGTTTCCAATATATGTTTTTTATAAGTCTAATGTCTTTCCCATCAATTTGTAGATCTGCAAGCATATCTACCATGTTGACATGTCTAACTCTATCAAAAGCCTTTGTATAGTCAATAAAGCAAAGATGTATATCCTTGTTTACTTCTATAGCACGTTCAATAACTATTCGCAGCATATACACAGCATTTACTGTACTATTTCCTTCTACAAACCCACATTGTTCTTCCCCTATTTCAGGCTGTGTCTTCTTCCTCACTCTTTGCATGATAATTCTTAGCAAAATCTTTGTGATGTGACTCATTATACTAATTGTTCTATGTTGATCACATTCCAAGGTTCCTGATTTCTTTGGTATTGCAATAAATACAGAGTTACATAATTCAGGAGGTATATTTCCAGTATCATATAATGTGTTCATCATTCTGGTGACTTGCTCTAGTCAAAATTCTTCTAACGCTTTAATCATTTATGTTGTGATGTTATCTGCACCGGGGGCCTTGCCAGCTTTCATATGCTTAAGAACATTTCGAACCTCCATCTCCAAAATTGGCGGTCCTTCATTATTAAATCTAATATCATACTGTTCGTCTCTGTTATCATCATAAAGGTGTTTCACATAATCTGTCCATACATGTAGAGTCTGGTCTTTTTCTATTATGATTTTGCCATCTTTAGTTTTTAGACACCCTGCTGATGTACTTGTTCTTTTATTAGCAAGTTCCTGAATTCTTTTGTGCACTAATTTGGTATTTTGACTGTTGTGTTGGTTTTCAATTTCTAAGCACTTTTCCTCAAGCCATGATTCTTTTGCCTCCTTACATAATATTCTGACTTGTCTGTGAATTTCTTCATATTTGACAGAATTATTTTTGTTGAGTCTCCTTGTTTCCATGAGGTGTAAAATTTCTTCAGTCATCCATTTCTTACGACCCACCTTCTTTAATTTTGGAATAGTTGTTTCTGCAGCCACATTGATTGAATTCTTCAACGTTTCCCATTGATCATCCACATCCTGGAATAATATCTCTAGATCAGATAATATATCAAATCTGTTCTGTACTTCTATGTTGAATTTGTTTTGTATTTCCTTGTCATTACTCAATGTACACAAATCATATTTAGTGTTTCCTGTTATATACTTGACTTTCTTCAACGTTATCCTCAGTGTTCCTGTAAGTAGTCTGTGGTCACTATATCAATCAGCACTGGGAAATGTTTTTGCTATTGTTAGTGCGTTTTTAAATCGAACATTTAGTAAAACATTTAGTAAAATTTTTTCTTTATTTTGGGCCATTTACTGGCCTGACAAAAATACACGTTAAAACCAAGATATTAAAAATTTTGTAAAAGTAAACATTTAGTAAAAAAATTTTTTTTTTTTTTTTTTGGGGGGGGGGGGGGTTTGGCGGTCATCCCAGACTAGCTGGTTCCCCGCCTCCCCTGTTTTTGGCGTGGACCCTTAGTCCCACTGTGAGCTATTGCCCACAGTGGTCCACCGGGCCCACATTTAAAGTGATGCTTATGTGAGGTTTTTTTTTTTTTTTTGGAGATCACCCGGCCCCCGACCATACCAGGCGCACTACTTCCGGGGGCAGCAAATGCGTCTAATCTTAGCCAAGGGACCGAGAATGATCATCCCGGCCTCCGACCAGACCAAGCGCACTACTGGAGGAGGGGGCAGCAAATACACTTGATCTTAGCCAAAAGGCCGAGAAGCGATTTAGTAAAACAAAAATTTTTTATGTGCTGCCAAAAATACTACATCTCTATTAATAATCATCAGATTTAGTAAAATTTTTTTTTTTTTTTTTTTTTTTTTTTTGCAGTTGCAAGTTTTATTTGTGTGATCACATTTATGCACATGAAGTCCTCTAACTGAAACATATTACAGTGGAGATTCTGTGATTAATGTATTTTCATTATAAAACCAACATTGGTACTAAGGTGGGGGGGGAGGAGGAGTAGAGAGAGAGAGAGAAGAGAAATAGTGATAATTTCAGTTCCTTTTTGTTTACATTTGCAATAAATATATTTTGTGCCAAAATTCCATTTGTAATGTTTTATTCAAACTTTACTATTTACTGAGTCTTTTTGTGTGGGGCAAGACTATGGTGCAATTGTAACACAAGTACACCAAATTACACTAAAATTAACTACAGTGTGCAATTATTGCATATACAATAAGCCATGGAATTACTGAAATTAATTCGATTCAAAATTCCATTTTTTGTTGGTAATTTCATATTCAGAAAGTTCTTCTTGCTTGAACCACAAGGCAATCTCTCGCAGTGCAGTCTCAACAGAATCGCTACCATGGCAGATGTTTCGCCCAACTTCAATACAGTAGTCTCCTCGGATGGTTCCTGGCTCAGAAGCCTGTGGATTAGTAGCACCAAGCATCTTTCTGCCCATTTTCACAATTTCTGTGCCTTCCCACACCATGGCAAACACTGGGCCTGAGCTCATGTATTCAACAAGACCTGTGAAGAATGGCTTGTCAGACAGATCCTTGTAGTGGCAACGCAGAAGATCCTTGGATGGCCAGATAAGTTTTCCGGCAACCAATTTGTAACCACGTTTTTCAAAACGACTGACGATTTCGCCAATGAGTCCTCTTTGGACGCCATCGGGTTTCACAGCCAGAAAGGTACGTTCAGCTCTAGGATCGGCCATGCAGATTTAGTAAAAAAAAAAAAATTTTTTTTAACTTTTATTGAGTGTTAAGAAACATTTGCATTTGTATTGTTCGTGTTGTTACAGAGCGTTGCATGTGGAAGTGTAGGTGACATATGCGCACATTTTTACAACATTTGTTTCAACCTTTTTACATTGAAATGGGGGGTAACGAAAAACGAGTACAAACAACAACAAGACGGTAGTATACCATTTTTTCCCTCTGCCACCCTTTCACCTGTCAGCTCCAACCCCACCAATACCATCATCACCATTGGCAATGAGGAAAATGGCAGTAAAACTTGTTAGAACCGACCGGTGAAGGCAGCAGCAGCATCAAAACCAAACGTATCGAAAAGGTGGGGGGGAGGGGGGTTGTCAAGGAGTATCCTAGTTTACAATGCAGGAGGGGTAGTTGTTGCATTTGTATTGTTTGTGTTGTTACATGCGTACTGTGTGTTCAGTATTTGTGTGCGTGTTTTTACAGAGCGTTGCATGTGGGCGTGTAGGTGACATATGCGCAAAAATTTCAAATATTTTATACATTTAAACATTTCTCCATTGACATTGTTGTAAGGAAATATTTTAAATCAAAAGCGTGATGGTAGCGGGCTGTTATTATTTCCCCTGCCTCCCCGCTCTCCTGTCAGCTCCAAAAACTCCTACCAAGTACCATCACCCTCGGTGATGATAAACATGGCAGTGCAGAACTGAAACAAAACGGTGAGGGTGGCAGCAGAGACAACAATCACAGTATCAAAAGGGTGGGAAAGGGGATGTGATAGTATACGCGTTTACAAAGCCATATATATTAATAGTGATTACATGATAATAATGCAAGGTAACAACCAAATACATAAATAAATATCATAGTGACAAGGAATAACAGTGCTGAGACTAGTGATAGACTCAATGATAATAAATAATAGTTTTACTTTTAACATGTGATTTTATGTGCTAAATTGATTGCCTTAGGAATGGTGTTTAAATGAAATACATCTTATAATAATAATGACAAGGAATAAAAACCTACTAAGGGTGATGACAGCAATGCTAATATTAATAAACACAATGGTAGGATTTGTTTTGATAATGATCACATTTTCCAAACATGTGATTCCATTTGCTAAAATGATTTTCTTAGACATGGTGTTAAAATATGGCAGGTGCCTACAATAACAATTGCATCCTGCACTGTTCAATAATATAGTAGGTGTAAAAAGGAGTTGGTTATCTTTTTTTTCTCCTTGCTTATTTTTTTTTTTTTTTTTTTTTAATTATACATATACTTGCAACATGCAATGTTCAATAATAGTAGAAGTAAAAGGAGTTGGTTATCTTTTCCCCTTGCTTATTTTTTTTTTTTTCTTATTTGTAAGGGTTCATTCATTTTTTCCCTTCCTCTTTTTTTTTTTTTTTTTTTTTTTTTTTTTTAACTTTATGTAAAAAGTAAACAAGCATCAGTATTTGCACAACATTTTTACAATCTTTACATTTTTGTTTCCCTTGCCATCTTCTCACCAATTTGTTTCATTCCATCAATGCCCTTATCACCACTATCTGGGCAATGATGGTAAAGGCAGGATAGATATTTGAACCAAACCGGTGTGGGTATCAGCAAAGGCAGCAACAAACCATGAGCAAGGGGATGGGGGGCACATGGGAAAGGGGTTTTGTTTATTACTAATGATGACAATAATAATAATGACAAGAAGAGACATACTGAGGGTAATAATAGCCAATATAAAAAAAAAACTAGCAATGGTACTAATGGTTGTGAAAATGATAAACTTTTTGCAAATTGTGGTTTCCATTTGCTAGGATGATTTTCTTTGGAATGGTGTTAACATAGCATAGCAGTGTACATACACAAGCCAAATATAGTTTTTAATAATAGTTGTAGTACAGGGAGTTGGGTTTGTTTTTTTTTCCCCTCATTTCCTCAATCATTTGTATTTGCACAAATTTATTTCAGTATTATTGATTTGGTAACCATATGTGATTTTGTATTTATTCCTTCAACACTCCTTCACATGATTCAAAAGGGGTGACAAGGAGAAAGGGAAATCTTTACATTTTTGTTTACTTTGCCGCACTCCCACTAATCGCTTTCACTCCAATGCCCCTCCGACCGCCCTTAATGATGGTACAGGCAGGACAAATGTTTGAACTGACCAGTGGGGGTGGTAGCAAAGGCAACAAACCATGAGCAAAATGGGACACTAGTGGAGATGAAGTTGTAAAATAATAATGATGATATCACTAATACTTATAACATTAATGATACTAAGGATAATAAGGTAGATACTGAATACAAAGAAAAGGGGGAATCTTGCATGTTTCCCCCCCCTCACTATACTCTCCTCAACTGGTTTCACCCCACCAAAACCCTCATGCCAATGTAACAGTATGTGTAGTTTGGGTTATAATTAGGATCTAGTGGGGAATTAGAGATACAGCACGATTGAGCATTATGAGTGAAAGCGGAGAGAGATGCTCAATCGTGACGTATTGTTGTTGTGAAGGGCAGTCAACATCCGATAGTCCAGCTGAGAAGACACGGCTTGTCATCTTGAGAATAAAGTATAAAGTTTTAGTACAGATCAAGTCTTGTTACTTCATTTGACACTACTACAGAAGTAATAAATGGTGCCGTGGACCCAGGATCTGAGGTTGATCTAGGCCGGCCAACAACAACTATCCACTGGCGGCATGCTGTAAGACAAATTATGAAGATAATGGCCTACCACGCGAAGTACTAAAGAATCCAGACAAAACTGCCAGGACAAGAAGGGTTTCCTGGAGCCGTGGCTGAACATTTGAATCGTATCATTTATAAGGGGCCTAACCTGGCCGTTGCCTGAACCTTGCCACTTTCAAGATTTTATCGGAAGTCAGAACTCGTTCAAGGTCAGCTCATCACTAGCCGTTGGCTGATTGATACTAATCCATTTTTGGGCCTTGTCATTCCTATGACCCAAACACACCTAATCCATTTTTGGGCCTTGTCATTCCTATGACCCAAACACACCTAATCCATTTTTGGGCCTCGTTATATTCCTATGACCCATTCCATACGACGATGAAGTACCCACTTGAGATCAAGGAAGGGACCCAACCAGGGGTCGAAGATTGTCTGGCAGCCCATGAGATGTGACCCAACCAGGGGTTGAAAATTTTCTGGCAGCCCACGAGAAGGACGAAATTACCTGAGGGAAGAGAAGTGATATCTGAACTCCACCACCTGAATTCCAAGACTTTCACTTGATGCGGGCTCTGGTTGGTTGAACTGAATCCGTAAGTTGGTAAAAGAAGATGACGGATTAATTAAGGAAATAGACTCGGAGTAAAAGTTGTGTATTTCGAGGTCTCCCGTGAGCTTCCGAATTTATTAATTAGAGTGGAGTACAGGACATTATTGTGGTTTAAGAAACAAATATCTACAAGGAACCTTCTGATTGCCACAAATTTGAGTTTTTTATTGAGGACAGGGTTCATTCTTCCTATGCTCAGACAGGATATTGTTGATGCTTCCTCTGATTAATGTAATATCTTACAATATTATAACCAACTGAATTGTGCTGTTTGGGATTTGGGAAATTGTAATTGTGTGATTGGTTGCTTGCTTTGTTTCAGTATTTTTCAGCATGGCGGAACCGGATAACTTGGCCCAGGTTTTGACAGGCGTGGGTACAGCAGTAGGCCGACTTAATATGGTGATTAAACAACAAGGCATGGCAACAGAAATTGTAAAGTTTAGTGGACAGGCCAGAGACTATAAGAAATGGGTCACCTCTATAGAAAAATATGCCTATTTGATCTCAGCAACAGATGAAGAAAAAATGAGACTGGCTTATCAGACGGCAACGGAACCGGTCTCGGATCATATAAGAAGAAAGCTAGAAGCTAGAGTAGATGAGACATGGGAACAATTCAAGGAAGACCTAGCAAGGAAATATGCAGAAATAACGGATCCACAACATGCATTTTCGGTGTTGAGGCAGGCTAAACAAAATAACGGAGAGACGGTACAATTGTTTAGCGATAGATTAATTAATCTGGCTGAAGAGGCATTCTTAGGACAGAATGTACGAGGAGAGGAGGTGGAAAGGATGTTGGTAGGGATCTTTGTGGATGGCATAAAGTCTGATGGTTTGAAACTTAAATTAATGAGGGAAAACCCTGAGAGGTTATCACAAGCGGTGGATATCGCGGTACAAGAAGAAAATTTGAGACGTAGGTTTAGATTAAGAACAGGACGAGAAGTGGGAAGTAATCGAGATGACAGAGTTGAGGAACCCATGGAAATAGGACAAACAAGATTCGGATGGAATAGGAGAGGAGGTATACAGACGTTACAAGGTAGAAATAGGTATGATAATGAGGAAAGAAGAAATATGAGATACCCTACAAGAGAAACAGTAGGTAACACAAATAGTACAAATATTGTCTGTTGGAATTGTGGTCAACGGGGACATGTTTTTCGGTTTTGTAATAACAGGCATGTCCAGTCGAATACACAGGGTAGACATGACAATAATAGGGTGAGTAGGAATGTTGTAGATGGACACAGGAATTTTACAGGTACAAGAACACAGGAAAATCGGCGCCCTACCTATTAGACAGGACCTATGATAGGAGGGTAAATAATAAGGTCCCAAGGGTTAGAGAATATGTTAATAACAGGTATAATAGGTCGAACAGAGAATATTTTCAACTAGATGAAGTCAAGAAATTTATAGAAGATAAAACAGATTATAGTTCTTGTATATTAGAAATAGGAAAGTATAGAGTTCGTACGTTAATTGATTCGGGAGCTCAGGTTAGTGTAGTAAAAGAAAGTTTTCTATACAAAATAGTAAGAAATTGTAGAGTATTTAAGAGTCATAATAATTTACACTCTGTTACGGGACAGAATTTACAAGTAGTTGGACAAACAATAATAAATTTTAAGTTAGGAGGGATCAACATAAGACACCTTTTTCATGTAGTGAAGGGTTTAAATAGAAACATGTTAATAGGAAGAGATTTTTTAATAAAAAATGGAGTAAGACTTTTCTATGATTTACACAAATTAAAATTCAGGGACGTCTATATAGATATGCAAGAAGACATGCATATATCAGCACTAGTTAGAGTTAAAATGACAACGACGTTAAAACCACAGTCGGTTAATTTGATACAAGTGAAGCTGAAGAAAAACCCATATTATGTAGAAGGAAACACAGTCAGAATCACTGAATTACAAGAGGAAATAATTGATGAGCCTGGTTTGGAAGTTCCGGATGGAATAATAGCGTTAGATAAACACTTAACCTTTCCAGTTATGGTGATTAACAACACAGGTAGAGAAATTAAATTATACAGAGGGTGTGTAGTAGCAAAAATTGAACAGAACGTTAGTGAAATATTGGCAACGGATAGAGTAGAAATGCCGGGAACTAATTATTCACAGTCTTCTAGTGAAAGAAGTAATAACAGACGCGGACGCGGAAGTAGAGGAAACACACGAATGAATGAATTGATCCATCCATTCAAAAGAAATACAGCACAAATACATTCACTAGATAAACAGACAAGAGAACAGGAATTGTTGGCACAGTTAAAGACTTCACCAGAAAATAAAGAAGTATTGGAACAGTTTATAAAGGAGAATCAGGATGTGTTTGCAATTAGTGATTTAGAGTTGGGTAAGACAAAAACGGTAACAATGGAGATAGATACGGGAGACCATCCGCCGATTAGCTTAAAACCATATAGAACTCCCTTAAGAAATAGAGAAATTGTAGAAAAGGCAATAGAAGAAATGTTGAAAGCAGGGATAATCAAAAGATCAAAATCAGAGTGGTCATCTCCGGTGGTAATTGTGGCCAAACCTGATGGTTCGAGTCGATTCTGTTGCGACTATCGGGCGTTGAACAAAATTACTAAAAATGTTGCATATCCACTACCAGTGATAGATGATATTTTGGGGTTGCTAAATGGCGCTACATTTTTTACGACGTTAGACGCAAGAGCAGGATTTTGGTGCATTCCGATGTCGGCAGACGCGCAGAGAAAAAGTGCTTTCTGTACTCATATGGGTTCTTATGAATTTTTACGTATGCCTTTTGGAGTCAAAACTGCGCCATCTCACTACATGCTCTTAATAAATGAAGTTTTAGAAGGTATGCAAAGGTTCGCTCTTGCTTATATTGATGATATTCTGATCTTTACTTCTGGAAATGTGGAGGATCATTTGAAACATATAAAGTTAGTGTTTGACAGGTTAAGAAAACATGATGTGAAGTTAAAGCTCAGTAAATGCCAATTTTTAAAGACAGAAACAAAATATTTGGGGTATATTATAAATAGAGAAGGTATAAAACCAGACCAGGACAAAATAAAGGTTATTAAAGAGTTACCTGCTCCAACTAACGTTAAGGAGGTACGCGCCTTTATAGGAACATGCGCGTATTATAGGCGGTTTGTCCCAGCGTTTTCAAAAATAGCTGAACCTATTACAAACTTAACAGGCAAGTACGCTAGGTTTAAGTGGGATGATGAGTGTCAAAAAGCGTTCGAGTATTTAAAAAACAGTTTAACACTGGTACCACTGTTGACGCATCCAGACTTAAACAAACAGTTGATACTGTACACAGATGCTTCAGACAATGCAGTAGGAGCGTGTTTGGTGCAACCATATGAAGGGAAAGAGTCTGGAATACCAGGGGTTAAAAATGAAAGGCCTATATACTTCTTGTCGCATAAACTTAGCAGATCACAAAGAAAGTGGACGACTATTGAGAAGGAGGCTTACGCAATACATTACGCTCTTCAAAAACTAAATTACTACTTACATAACGCAAATTTTGTTATTAGAACTGACCATATGCCTTTAAAGTCTTTTTTAGAAGCCCCAGTGCAGAACAGGAAAATACAAACCTGGGCATTGAACTTACAGGGATATAATACGAAAATTGAGTACATTCCAGGTAAGATTAACACATGCGCTGATTTACTGTCTAGGATTCCCTATCCACAGTCGTCAGGTGACACAGAAGATGAAGGAGAACCAGAGATTGACGATCGAAATTGGCAAGTAAATATTTTAGATTCTGCTATAATAAATAGAGAAGAATTTGATAGTCTACCATCGGAACAAGAGTCTGAACATAGGGAAGATGATCTACACTTAGAAAAATTTAACATGAAAGAGGAGCAGGACCTAGACCCAAAAGTGATACAAATAAAAGAAAAATTAAGAGAAACAGAAGATAACAAATATAAAAGGAATTATTTGGTTTTACAAGAGGATGGACATTTATACTACATGTCTGAAAGGAACGAACAACTGAGGAAATACATTCCAAAACATTTAGAAAATGAACTTTTAAAGGCATATCATGATGAAAATGGACATTTAGGTAGAGACAAATTGGTGAAGGCGCTTACAAGTAAATATTACTGGCCAAATTTATTTAAATCTGCATATAAATATGTGGATACCTGTGAGAAGTGCAGATTGAGGAACATGAAAACAATAAAGTGTCCCTTGCAGGATACTGACATTCCTCAGTTCCCAATGCAAAAGATTAGTTTAGATATATCGGGTCCACACCCCAGAACATTGTCAGGAAACGTGTATTTGATTCATATAGTAGATGTTTACAGTCTTTGGCCGGAGGTTTATGCAATTCCGGATAAGAGTGCAGATACAGTAGTCAATATTTTTTTACAAGAGTTTGTCCCAAGATTTAGTTGTCCACAAAGTATACTTACAGACAATGGTAAAGAATTTATAAATAAGAAATTTGAAAAGTTGTTGAAGGGTTTAAATATAAAACATATAAAGACATCATATTATAGACCTACTTCCAATGCTAGAAACGAGCGTCAACATCAGACGTTATATAGCATTATATCAAAGATTGTAGATGAACATGAAAGGGATTGGGATTTGTTTTTAGGACCTGCCCTTAACGCCATTCGTACTAATCAAAATGAAAGCACGGGTTTTTCACCATATTATTTAATATACGGGAGAGAACCGATACTACCTATAGACAATCTATTAAAACCTAGACGGAAATATATGGGTGAAGACTTTCAAGAGGTTATAATACAGGAAATGCATAAAGCACACGTAGGACTAAGGAATAATATAATTAAAGCTAGGGAAAGGCAGAAAAAGTACAAGAATATAAATACAAACTTGCAGGAATTTAAGGTTGGTGATAGGGTCTATTACAAGAAGCATAGGAGAAACTCTAAGTTTGATAATCGTTGGATTCCAGGGTATTATATTTTGGAAAAACTAGGTAAAGTATCGTATAAAATTAAGAACCAGGTCACGGGACATGTAGCAAGGGCACACGTGGAACACTTAAGGAGAGATGAAGAAGAGATAGAATATAATAATAATAATAATTATTATTCAGACACAAGGTTTTTAGATGAACAACTCGTTAGAGGTGCTACAGTAACCCCAGGCGTTAGAAGAGATCCAGCACAAAATCGCTTATTAGCAACTCCAGGCTTTGATGATACTCAAGAACAGACGATACCGAAAACAATAGAAGAAGAAAAGTTGAATGAGACTCATTATGATAGTATGGAAGAGGAAATAAGTGCTCCGTTTAGGAACACTAGACAGGCAACGAAAAGGAGAATGGATAGACAAAGAGATAGAGAAGTGAAAAGACAGAGGAGAATTAGGGATTATTCAACGAGCGGGGAGGATATGCCGTTACTAGAAAGATCCTTGAGGAATAGTGATCGACAAATTAGATGGGATATTGAACAAAAGAGATTAGCGGCAGCTAAAGAGAGACATACAGACGAAGAAGAAGAAATGGATGAAAAGTCAGAGTCAAGTAGTAGTAGTATGGAGGAAACAAATGGATTGTACGAAGAAGAAGACATTGATGTAGAATTAGCATTGGTTCAAAGAAATTTGGAGTTATTGAAGAAGTGGAACCGTAGGAAGTAGATAAGTAGAGAATATTGCAGATAGCAATTTATAAGTGTTAGAATTCGAAAATGAAGAAGATGACTCTTGGTATTTTTATAATCAATATGGAGGTAGTTTTGAATGAAGTATATGTATATATTTGGTTATTTCTCTATGGGGTGGAATTGATAGTTGATTTTTTAGTAGCTTGGACAAATTGAAGGGAAATAATTGGCAGGTAGGGCCACAAGTAAATAGGTGAGTGGATGGTGAATACTACATTAGTATAGATAAGAGGACTTGTACTGTAGTTTACAGTGATTAATTAAGAGGATTTTCCGGGTAGTATGATGTGTTTGGAGTTAGGCTAGAAAAAGGAGGAATTGATGTTTGTACTATTTGTTATCATTGATATCGGCAGATATGCTTATAAGATTTGGATATTGGTCTGTAAGTAACAGATACACATATGTAGCATTGAATTGATGGGTTTACTTGGAATGGTAAACTTGAAATTGACGAGAGGAATGAAGAAAAAAAAAAAAAGAAAAGCTAGTAGTGTTGAATCAATATTTTTTTTGATAATAACAATTATTATTGACGGAAACTGAAGATAAATTTTGAAACTTTATTCATAAAGTATGTATGGAAAGAGAAGTGTGATTGCTTCTTACTTTTTCCTTTCTTTTTCTTATTTTCCTAAGTGCGCACTAACTCAATCTAACATATCTTTTCTGTGAGAATGTGAAATAGGGGATAAGGGAAATATCTTCGGTTTTGTCAATCATAATTTTAATGAACAATTTAAATTTAAAAGCGGTTCGCTTACAGAGAGTTGTAGGAAGTTTTATAGAGAATTTGGTGGGGAGTTTTTGGTATTATTGATATACTGGGAAGTATGTCTCTGGTTAGCAATTGGCTATGATGAGGTAGGAAAATGAGAATGGAGTTAGGAAATATATAAATGGAATGGCCTGAATAAATAGAGATCTGGTACATTATTAGTATGGTTGTTGGGGCCACTATACGTAATAATTTTAAGAAAGTTTACTTGGAAAATCTTTGTTTATTCACTTGGAGTTTTATTTTCGTGTAACTGGGCAATGATGGTTGTTAATTGATTATTTTATTGAGACTATGTTTCAATGCTATATGTATATGTATTATGTTTTATTTCATGCTTGGTTTGGTTTTATAAAAAGTTAGTTTAAGTAAGTTAGGATCGTTGAGTTTATAGTGCTTTGAGTAAAACACTATTGGACCGTAAAAGTGTCTAATAATGATATAATATTTGCTTTTGGGTTGATAAAATGCATGCCATATTAATTTTGAAAATGTGTTTTAATTGGATAATTGTGACGCCTTGTTTTGATTTAGTTTTGCGTAAACAGTTGGATTGATAGATTAAGTGATGTGGTTAATGAATTGGTTTTAAGTTTGGTTAGAATATTAGTTAACTTTTCAAATACAGGGGGCTTTATAAAAAAAAAAAAAAAAAAAAAAAGCCCTTTCGTTCAGAAAGGAATTATAAAATTATTGAGGGAGGGTATGGAGACATAGGCTGTTGGGAAGGTTAGGTTGCTTGAAAAGCTTCGAATATATAAGTAGAGTATAACTAGATAGAAGTTTAAGGGAAAAACTGTGAATAGCAGCATATAGAAGAAATACATAGGGGGATAAAGGGCAGATCATGGGACATGAAGGGGGCAAGAAATAGGTGCTGTGAAAAACCAGCTTTAATTATATTAAAGGTGTTCATAAAAATTGAACAGGATCTCATGCTAAAAGGTGAGATAACGCAATTTGGACAAGATTGTGGTTGGAAATTTTAAATGTTGAAGATATAAGGCTTGAAACTTACGTAAAAAGTTCTATTTCATATAGGGTTGTATATATAAAGCATGTAAAACATTATATCAACTTGGTTTATAGAAAACAAAGATCTATTTTTGTATGACGTATTTATAAGAAAAAATTTGATTGTACAAATTTTTTTATTGGCAAAGGAGGTAAATGTGGTTGTGTGGAATATGCGTTTCTTTGTGCTTATCTTGACTATTTATTCCTTTTACTGGGTGCACCCCTTCTTTACTTCTTCTAAATACGTTGTTCTCGTTGTTCGGGTTGTCTTGTATTGAGAAATGCGAGTGATTTCCTAATGCCAGTTGTACAAATACGATTTTACGAGCCATTTTGTTTATAATATGCATATTTTATATAGGAACTTGAGGAGCCAAGGAATATATAGTGGATTGCTATATAGTTTGGGGAAATGAAAGAAGAGTAGAAATGGTAAGTTAAAAAAGGGTTACAGTACATGGTACGAGGTATAGAGGTAAAATGGAAGAAGAAGTGGGTTGATTATATAGCTGGGGAAAGAGTTAAAGAAATAGAATGTTTAATTAAATTGGAGTTGGTTTGGGGAGGATTAGAAGAACTATGGAAGATTAGAGGAAAAAGAGGGAATAGAGTAAGGGGATTAGGAGTAAAGATTTTTCCTTTATAAGGAAAATTCTTTAATAAACATGGGGAGGTGTAACAGTATGTGTAGTTTGGGTTATAATTAGGATCTAGTGGGGAATTAGAGATACAGCACGATTGAGCATTATGAGTGAAAGCGGAGAGAGATGCTCAATCGTGACGTATTGTTGTTGTGAAGGGCAGTCAACATCCGATAGTCCAGCTGAGAAGACACGGCTTGTCATCTTGAGAATAAAGTATAAAGTTTTAGTACAGATCAAGTCTTGTTACTTCATTTGACACTACTACACCAACTCTTAATGATGGTACAGGCAGGACAAGTGTTTGAACCATCCAGTTGGGGTAGCAGCAAGGGTAGCAAAACATAAGCAACAGGGAGCGCAGGGGAGATGAAGTTGTAAAATAATAGTGATTAAATCAATAATACTTGTAAAATCAATGATACTAAGGATAATGGGGTAAGTATTGACTGCAAGGATAGGGGAAAGTCTTTACATGTTGTTCCCTCTCTACTCTCCCCCCGATTGGTTTCAATCACCAATGTCCCCATGACCACTCTAATGATGGTACAGGCAGGGCAAATGTTTGAAACAAACCAGTGGGGGTAGTAGCAAAAACCACAAACCTTAAACAAAAAGGGGGGGGGGGGCATGGGGGATGAAGTTGTAAAATAATAAAGGTGATATCATTAATACTTATTAAATTAATTATACTAAGGATAAAAGGGGTTGGGTAATGATAGTAAAAAATAAAAATGATAGTGATAATAATAATAATAATGAAAACAATAATAATGATAAAATAATAATAGTAATACTATAATAGATATGTGATTTCCTTTACTAAAATGATAATCTTAGTTGTGGTGGTAGTTTAGCACAATAAATTCATTTGTATCAAACATTCCATAATTAGTACATTGGAATGGGAGGAGTTAAGTTTTCTTTTCTCTTTTTCCCTTTTTCCCCTTATCTATAAGGGTGAAACCATCATTTTGAAACAAATAAAACCCCCTCTGCTGTGTGTCCACCGTGACGAGGTAGAGGGGTTTGTGCGTCCCAATGACCCCAAGAGCTATGCCGACGGTAGCACAGCTACTGGTAGGGCCACCCATGTCGGACAGGTCAAGGGAGAGGGACCAGACGAAGAGACACACAAACCTGCTGCCTTGTAGGTAGACTGGGGACAGTCAAAGGCTAGGGAAAGCATCCCAAATACATGCTTGTCGAAATCGGATGTACTGAGCCACAGGCTTGACAAAGCAGTGCAACGTAACTTAATTCATGATGTCACAAATCAAAATTAATCGATATGGTGCTAATCCCGTGAAGTCCCATCAGGCGGTGATAGTGCCGGGCCCCCTGCCTCGAGGGGGTCCACCCATGACTACTGGTGGTCACCTTCCCCTGTGCTGTGGAGTCAAGGCACAGAGGAGTAGGTTAAGAGCTATTGACCAAATACCCCGGACACTCAACATACTACAGTGGAATGCCGAAGGAGTTTACAAGAAGAAAGACTCCCTAACACAGCGTCTTCATAAAGATAGAATAGATGTGGCATGCATTCAAGAGACACACCTCAACGCCAATCACAAATTCTCAGTCAGAGGATATCAGGCCACACGTTTCGACCGCGAAGGACACAAAGGAGGAGTTCTAATACTTACACGAAATACAATACCTTGCAGCGAAGTATCTGTGATCTCTGACAACCAAACAGAAATTATAGGTGTTGATATAATGATAAAGGACGTGAAAATAAGAATCTACAATCTGTATAGCCCAGCAGATAAGGACCTTACACTCTCAAACATGAAAATAACTGACACAAACTGCATCATTGTCGGAGACTTTAATAGCCGTTCAGAAAGATGGGGATACCCAGATACTGACAAAAGAGGAGATGAATTGGAGGACTGGGAAATAGACTCAAATCTCCATCTACTCAACAAAGCGGATGACACACCGAGCTTCTACTCCAGAAGATGGCTTACCACTTCTACTCCAGACTTAGCTTTCTGCACAGGAGACGTCCTCCACAAAATCGATCGCCATGTGCTGGACCAATTAGCAGGTAGTGACCACAGACCAATCAAGCTTGAAATGAATATGGAGTATGTTCCACAGGAGCAAAATCCCTTGCCCCGCTGGAATTACAAACGAGCAGATTGGGACAGATTTGCCATACTAACAGACAAATATTGTGAAAACATAAATACACGATATGGCAACATAAAGCAAATGGTGGAAAGTCTAAACAGAGCGATAATACAGGCAGCCACTGAGTCCATTCCAAGAGGAGCGAGGAAAAATTACAAACTATACTGGACTGAAGAACTACAAAGTTTGGAGGACAAAGTTGAAGATGCCAGGAAGACAGCAGAGAGAGAACAAACAATTGAAGCAAACATCTCTCTCAAAGCCATCTCAGCAAAATATAAAAGAACAGTAAATCAAACAACAAGAGATTGTTGGAGGGAAAAAACAGAAAACCTGAATTTTGACAGGGATGGAAACAAACTATGGAAACTAGTGAAAGCCATGAACAATGAAGGACCTAGAAACAAACAAATAACAATTAAACAAGGAAATGCCTTGCTTACAGGCAAAAAGGCTGCAAATGCACTAATGGAACACTATGCAAATGCAAACCACATTGATATTACAACCAAACAGAAGAAAGCAATCAAAGACAAACAGATACATCATAGAAATACAGAGACAGCAGCAGAATATATGATGGCAAATCTAACAATGGAAGAAATGGAACAGGCAATGAATACCCTAAAAAAGAAGAAATCAACAGGAAAGGATGGAATCACAAATGAAATGCTAATAGGACTAGGCACCAAGGCAAAGAAGAAACTACTAGCAGTCCTAAATAACAGCTAGAAGAGAGGAATAGTCCCACAGGCATGGAAGGAAGCTATACTAATACCAGTCCCAAAGAAAGGAAAAGACCTGGAAGAACCAAATGGCTATCGACCTATCAGTCTACTTAGCTGTGTAGGAAAATTAATGGAACGCATTATCAATGGCAGGCTAACATGGCATCTGGAAGAAAACAAACTCTTAACACCACACCAAGCAGGATTCAGAAAATACAGATCCACTGAAGATCAAATAACCTATATAGCTCAGGAAATAGAGGATGCCTTCCAAGAGAAAAAGCACAAACTAGCAGTCTGGATAGATTTAGAAAAAGCATTTGATAAAGTATGGAAGGAAGGACTGAAAGTAAAACTGCAAAACATGCATGTTTGTGGAAAAATGTATAAATGGATCAGCCACTACCTTGAGAACAGAACTGCCAGGACAAAAGTACAAGGACAAACAAGCAAAATGATGCTGCTGGAGCAAGGTGTCCCCCAAGGAGGAGTTCTTTCACCAACATTATTCCTAGCATATATAAATGACATCACAGAAAATTTTCCAGCCAGAGTACACACATCCTCCTTTGCAGATGACCTAGCCATATGGACATCTGAAGAATATATTAGTACAGCTAACAGCAGAATACAGCAAGCCTTATTAGCGCTAGAGGACTGGTCAAAATCATGGCTAGTGAAGATAAGTGAGGAGAAAACAACATGCACAGTGTTCTCCCTCTCAAATAAAACTCAGCAACCTAAGCTGGTATTGAATGGAAAAATATTGCGCCATGAAGAAAATCCAAACTATCTAGGAGTCACCTTTGATCGTCGCCTGACATGGAAGACACAGGTTGAGAAAAATCGAACAAGAGCAAGGCAGAGAATGGCAATCATGAAAAAGCTTGCTGGTACAACGTGGGGAGCAGATGAGAAAGTTCTCAAGAAGTTATATACTGGACGGGTGAGGCCAGTACTGGAATATGGCATTGCAGCTTGGGCAACAGCAGCTAAGTCAAACTTTAACAAAATAAGTAGAGTCCAAAACCAAGGAATGCGAATCATAACTGGAAGCCTGAAGACAACGCCTATTAATGAACTAGAAAAGATCACTTGTTTACAACCAATGCAGGATAGAAGAGATAGCAGAGCCCAGCAACAAGCAGAAAATTTAAAAGATTGACAGACCACCCTATGTACAACAGATTTAATGGTTTTGGAAAGGGAAGACTGAAGCGTAGCAACTTTGTAGAAACTGCAAAACGAAGGATTAGGGCAGATCCTATACTTAACATATCAACAGTCAAGCCCATACACAATGCACACAACTTCCCAGCTTGGAGAGAGCAGCAACTGCCTGAGATGATAGAAAACATTCCTGGTATTGAGAAAAAGAACACTCAGCATGAAACCGAAAGAAGAGAAATAACCCTAAACTACATAAAAGAACATTACCCAAGCAGGAATTGGACCCATGCATATACAGATGGATCAGCCAAAAATTCAATAGAGAATGGAGGAGGAGGAATTCTCCTAAATTTAAAAAATGGAGTGAAAAAAACACATTCAATGGCAACTGGAAAATTTTCAAGTAACTTCAAAGCGGAGGTAGAGGCTTTGAAAACTGCAGCAGAAATGCTCCTGATGGAGGAAAATAAAGAGAAGCAAATAGCTATCTTCACAGATGCAAAGTCAGCTGTCTCAATACTCAAGAGCAATAACAGCACAGAACTAACTGACCTAAGAGCAGCACTCCATGGTCTATGCCAGAAAACCAAAAAAAGTTGTAATACAGTGGATCCCATCACATTGCAGTATACCTGGAAACGAAGAGGCTGACAGACTGGCAAAAGAGGGCGGACGACTACCACAGCCTGACATAGACATAACCTATAATGAGGCAAAGAGGTTGATAAAAAGCACTTATAGAACCAAATGGGAATCTGAGCATCCAGGCCATCAGAAGGATGATGCATATTACAAACTCGACCGAAGAGAACAAGTAGCAATCTTCAGACTCCGCACAGGACATAACAGGCTGAAATACCACTTGTTCAATAAACTAAAGATAGGAGATACTGATGAATGTAATTGTAGAACTGGAAAAATGACAGCAAAACATTTGCTGCAGGATTGCCCAACGTATGCAGAACAGAGAAAGATATTTTGGCCCACACCTGCTTCATTTGAGGACAAGCTCTATGGAGATATCAACAAGCTCAAGTTGACCGCAGCTTACTTTAACTACATACAGGTTGACATTTAAAGGTGCATGAAGACCCAGAGGCATGAAATGGAATATTGCTTGGATAGCAAATCCATTATGTGGAAAGTCCAAATCGAAAGCTCGCTGTGTGGGCTTCATAAAAGGTGGAAAAGTGTCCTAGTGGCACGAAATGGAATATTGCTTGGATAGCAAATCCATTACGTGGAAAGTCCGAATCAAAAGCCCATTGTGTGGGCTTCATAAAAGGTGGAAAAGTGTACTAGTGGCATGAAATGGAATATTGCTTGGATAGCAAATCCATTACGTGGAAAGTCCGAATCGAAAGCTCACTGTGTGGATGTCATCTGCAGACTGCATACTTCTGGTTTCCGGAAGAACAGCCTATGGTGAACAGAAGGCCCAATATACGGAAGTGAGGCTAAGCAGCCATGTGCAGGACGTGACGATTCCTTGGGTGAGCCCAGTACCAGAGCGCTATGTATCGGCTCTGCAAGTATGGAAGCCTCCTTGGATGGCGGGGAATGCCCATGGTCTGCCCCTGCCTTCCCTTGAGGGCTGACCAGGATCTTTGGCTGTTCTATATGGACCAGCTGGGATGGGGGATAACACCACAACAGTGAGAGTCAAACGTCCTAAGAAACCCCCGGGAAGGTTAACCCGGTCAACAAATGCCCGCAGAAGTCGGATGTGTCGGCCTAACGGCGCAAGAACGCAGCTCTGCTGTAAACAGGCACAACGCAATCACATCCGAAAAAAAACTCCGGATGAACGAAGAAGAAGAAGAAGAAGAAACAAATAAAACAAGCATTTGTACTTCCACTATTCTTTACATAAGGGATTTTCCATTGGTCTTTTGACCATATGTGATCTTTTTAATCATTCACTCCCAGTTTCTTCTTTCTTTCTCTCACTCATGTATACCAAAATTACCAAAAAAATTACCAAAATTGCCAGAGTTGGTATACCATTTATACCAACTCTGGAAATAGTTGTGATATCTTGTGTGTGTACATAAAGGAAATTAAATGTGTGTTATATGTGTGGTGTTTGTATCTGGCAAAATTTCTGCAGGTCCATATAAGTTGTCTGTAGTAAGAAAGTGCTACCAGTAGTTTTGTATGTATGTCCTTAGATGTCATTGGTATAGTATTGAGAAAAATTGCTTTATATATGTCGGTTTGTTTGCCTGTGTGTGTTTGTATGAGGTGTTTGAGTGTTGCGCGTGTGGCAGTAATTGTTGGACATGTATAATAAATGTGTTCCTCTGTCTCTTGTGTGTTGTTTCTACATAATTGACATTGTTTGGATATGTATGCTTCTACCTGTGTTGTGGGGGTCATACTGTATAACAGTCTATATGTGATCTCCCTAGCTTTTGGTGTTATGTGTTTGTTGTGTAGGTTTGAAAAGGTGCATGTGAAGTCAGTCATGAAGTATTTGTGTCCTCTTTTAATCCTAAGTCTTAGTGATGGTGCTTGTTCTCTAACTAAATGTTTGTATATTGTGTGTGTTGTTTGCTGTATTAACTGTTCATGTCCTTTTATTGCCTGTATGCATGTCTGATAGAATGTTGGCAGTCTTCCCTGGTAGTGTGCAGTTGCATTGTTAAGAGGTGTGAGATGTTTGATGTTGTGGCCTATGTAGTATAGTGCTAGTCTGTTCTGTTCTGGGTGTCTGATGATTTTACCTATGTGACTGATTCTAAGTGACAGTATTTTTGTCTGGATGTCCTGTAGTGAAATCCCGCCTTGTTTCCTGTCTTGTATGAGAGTTTTGTGTTTAATGCTGTGTATCGTGTTGGTGAAGATGAAGCGTCTGATTTGTTTGTTTATGTTTGTGACGGTCTGTTTAGGAGGGTCCAGTACTGTCGCTAAATATATTATTTTGGGTAATATGTCTGTGTTGACTATTGTGCTTCTACCAAATATTGTGGATGTCTTGTACCTATACCTGTGTAACATGTCTGTGATCTGTTCGGTCAGTGCGTGCCATGTCTGTCTGTGTGTTTCTGTGGGATCGCATGGGAATGTGATCCCATACAGCTTCATGGTGTCTATGGGTTTCAGATCTGGAGGGAAATCAGCCTTTTGTTTCCACTTTCCCAGGCCCATTATCTGTGATTTCTGTACATTAATTTTGGCTCCACTGCCTTTTCCAAAATGGGTAAAGGTGTGGAGTATATTCCTTATTGATGTGTTGCTGGTGGGAAAGAAGGCAGTGTCATCTGCATAGGCGATGAGCTTCTGCTCTCCTATCCCATGCAGGAAGGTTCCTTTAATACTAGTGTCTTGCCTTATCTTCTCTAATAAAGGTTCTAGAGTGAGCACATACAGGAGTGGTGATAAGGGACATCCTTGTCTTACAGATCTCGTGAGCCTGAAGCTAGTTGTCAGTGAATGGTTCACCAACACTCTGCTCTCAGGATTTTTGTACAAGATCTGTATCCACTGCCTGTAGTACTCTCCTATGTTACAGTGTTCTAGTGTCCTATGTAGGTAAGTGTGGGAAATTCTGTCGAAGGCCTTCTCTTGATCCAAGGATAAGATGGAGGATGGACAGTCTTTTCCATGGGTGTAGTTAATAATGTCTCTAATGAAGTGTGTGTGGTTGTGTATATTTCTGTCTTTGACACTGCACTGTTGGTCTGGGTGTATTAGTGTTGGCATGAAAGGTTTAAGTTTGTTGGTGAGTGATTTGGCGAGTATCTTGTAGTCTGTGTTGAGTAAGGAAATTGGTCTGTAGTTCTTCAGTTGTGTTTTGTCAGTTTTATCCTTGCATATGAGTGTAATGTAAGACATGTTGCAGCTGTCTGGAAGATTTTTTTTGTCAAAGGCTTCCTGATAGACTTTGAGGAGAAGGTTGCCTAGAATAGGAAAGAAGTGTTGGTAGAATTCTACTGTCAAACCGTCTGGTCCTGGAGTTTTGTCTTTGTTTAGTGTGCTTAGTGCCTGTGTTATGTCTGTCAGTGTCAGTTCTGTGTCCAGTGTGTCTTTGTCTGTGTCAGATAATTTCTTTGTGTACTGTAAGAAGTTGTCTTGTATCTGTGTGTCGACTGTCTCTGCTGTGAATAGTTGTGTGTAGTGTTGTTGGAAAGCAGTCTCTATGTGTGGTGTTTCTGTCTGCATGTTTCCTTGCATGTCTGATATTTTGCTTATTTGTCTGTTACGTTGTACATTCTGTTCTATTGCCAAATATTGCCTCGTAGCTGGCTCTTGTGTAATTGTGTTGAGTTTTGTTCTGAGAAGAGCACCCATATATCTGTGTTGTTGGTGTTCTTCTAGTTGTGCTTCTAATGTGTGTAAGTGATGTGCATCTCTGTCTGTTTGTTTTGTTAGTCGTATGGCTGTCTGTATGATGCGCTCCTGTCTTAGTCTGTTTTTGTGGATCATGGTTGCTAGATGTTGTGTTCTGCTTCGTATGGTGTTTTTCAATAAGTCCCAGTATTGTGTGATGTTCTCAGTCGGTATATTGTCTGTGTACGTGTGTATGAGCTGTGTCATATATTTTACATATTCTGAGTGTTCCAATAGTGAATTATTGTACTTCCAGTGAGGTGACCTTTTGTTTGGCTGCGTGTTTGTGCTGATGTGTGCTAGTATTGCTTTGTGGTCTGTGTAATCTAAAGTTTCTCGTAGGTGTTTGGTTTGTATGATGTGTGGTGTTGCGGGCGTATAAATCCGGTCTAATCTAGATGATCTGTTGTGTGTTTTGTTTGTGTATGTAGTTTCTCTACTGTCGGGGTGTGTATGCCTGAATGCGTCTGTGAGGTTGTGTGTGTCGATGATATTTCGTAGTGTGTCAAGTTGATGTAAGCTGTCCCTGCCGGCTCTCCTCAGCTGTTTTCTCACCTCCCCACCTACCACGTCTAAATCTTCAAGTACACAATTGTAATCGCCGGCAAGAACAATATTTTGTCCCCTGTATGTCTGTGTTAGTAAGTCATCTAAATTTTCATAGAATAGAGGTTGATAATTGTAGTTAGGTGGTGCGTGTATGTTCACAATGACAAAGGAGTGTGTGTCGTTTTTAACTTGAACTGCGGAAATTCTACCATGTGGGTCTGTGTGTGTTCTAAAAATAGTCCACGTGTCGGAAATTTGAAGAATGGCTGTCCCTGACCCTACGTTATGTTTGGCCAAACTGAAACATGAATTTCTTAATCCTAAAAGTGTTACAAGTTCTGCTGCTTGAAAGTCTGTTTTAATGTTTGTTTCTTGTAGTAAAATAAAATCGGGTTTGTGTTTGTGTATGAGTGTGACTATATGTTGTAATTTCATTTTCATACCACGAATATTCAAACTAATTAAACATAAGTTGTCTGCCATTTTTAAAATTAAATTTAAACAACATGGTGGTTAATTTAAGTGATTACCTTTATCTTTTCTGTGGTAATTCAAATGTGGGTCGTGTCTTCGGTTGTGATAATATGTTTGTGGTCTTCGTTCTCCTCGTGGTCTTCGTCGGTGTTGATATAAAGTGGTCCTTCGTTGTCGCTGTTTTTATGCTGTTTTGTAGCAGCTTTCTTGCATGGTTTAGAAGGAGAAGGGGAAAGTCTTCCTTCCTCTTCTCTCATGTCGTTGTTGCCTGAGGAATTTCTTCTCTCTGTCCACTGTCTCTTTCTGCCGTAGTGGACGGTTTTGAAACCGTCGTCGTTGGTATCTTGTGAAATTGTTTTTGTTTGGGTTTCTGCGGCTGTCTCCGTGGTCACCGGTCTGCCAGTTACCTCGACCTCGTTGTTAGTAATTTAAGTTAAAGATTTATACGTTGTGAAGAGAAACCAGAGTAACAATGTCAGGGCGTCCATTGGGTGACAGTCGTTAACATCGTGCACGGAGCTTGCAGTGTTGAAACATTGTATATATTGCATTAATAAGTACATTTTATTCATTCTTAGCAGTAAAAGTATTTCAAACTTTAGGATGTCAAATTATTGTGTTAAGTGTGAATAGGTGGTGTCATTATATTAAACATTTAACAATTAATCTAACTAATTGCTTCTTTAGAAAAACATATGCGAGTTATGTCCCCACATATGCGAGTTATGTCCCTTGCAAACAATAAAATGAATATTATGTTCCCGTGAAAAGGGGGTATTTGTTTCCCATTAAATTTCGCTTTGTAAAACAAACACTTGTAAAAAGCATATATTGGAAACAACAAGCTGCCAACAAAATTGATAATGATGTAGGTCAATATCAGCCTATTAAAAGAGGTGTGAGACAGGGATGTGTAATGTCTCCAGATCTTTTTTTCCCTGTACAGTCAAAATATATTCAGAAATATAGAAGACTAGCTGACCCGGCCCGGATTCGCCCAGCTCCTGGCGGGATCTATCTGTCTGTCTGTCTGCTTGTCTGTCTGTCTGACTGTCTGACCCGGCCCGGCTTCGCCCAGCTCCTGATGGGGATCATCTAATTTAATTCATATAAGTAGACATATAAGCTCCCGTTCCCGACTATCTGTCTGTCTGTCTGTCTGACCCGGCCCGGCTTCGCCCAGCCTCTGGTGGGGAGCATCTCATTTAATTCATATAAGTAGTCATATAAGCTCCCGTTCCCGACTATCTGTCTGTCTGTCTGTCTGTCTATCTATCTGACCCGGCGCGGCTTCGCCCAGCTCCTTGCGGGGAGCGTCTCATTAAATTCATATAAGACAAAAAAAAAGTAACTTAAGAATGTCCTTCCACACACCATCCATTATTTTTAATGAAAACTGTTTTTAATCACCTACATGACTGTAGATAACTTCTTTAAACATAAAAAGATGAGTTAGACAATTTTCACTATTTAAATAGATGCATTATTTTTATGAAAACTTTGAAAATCCCTTAAAGATTATATCATTATTTATTATAACTCATATGCCTGTAAATAACTGTAGACAAAGAGTTTATAAATCTTTGAAAACAATGCAACAATCAAATAAAATATATAGCAATGCTATTAAAAGTTATGCCCCATGAAATAACTTTTCTTAAGTTAAGTCCCCTCGCTATATAGAAATGATAATGTAAATTTAAATATTAAATTTTAGTAAGTAAATAGCTGATTGTACACTAACAAACTATGACAGTTGGCTGCACGGGAATGAAAAGAAAACATGTAGAAAATTTCATCTCAATCGGATGGATCGTTCGCGAACGCATAAAGAACGGACATACATACATACATCGTCTTTTATAGATATAGATATGGAAGGAATCAACATTGGGGGACGATACATCAATAACATTAGATATGCAGATGATACAGTCTTGATTGCAGACAATGAATATCTCGGCACAGTCATAACATCTGATGGGAGATGCCTTGAAGAGATTAGAACAAGAATTGCCATTGCGAAGGTAGCCTTTTGCAAGATGAAAAACATACTGACCAATAAAAAGATATCAATTGAAGCGAGGAAAAGAGTGTTAAGGTGCTACATAGAACCTATACTTTTAGTTTTTCGTTGCCCGGTTCTTCTATCCAAGACTTCTTATCCACAAATGTCTCCTCCTATTATTCATGCGAAGATCAATGTATCACTGCATCTGAACAGCCAATTTCTACACAAATTCGTCCCAGAAATCGAAACCACGACCGGTTGTTACTCTGGTTCCACAGCGTATCTTCCTTGTTAGGATTTTCGTCGGTATGACGTATCTCGTCTCCCTGGCTTTTGCCGCACTATCCACTTTGGTGCATCCTTAGGAGAAATCCCCTTTATCCTCTCTCTGTATCCTATATTTTCGCAATCGCTATGTGGCAGTCTTTACTAGTTGACGCCATGGTAGGTCTTCGTTTTTAAATGAGAAAAACAAAAATAAAACACCACGGGTAATACTAATTAATAATAATTTATTTATTTAAATTACACAAATAAAACGTTTTAGGATTTACTTACCTATACAATCGATATGGTAGACAGAATACTTGGTTAAAGTAGTTTTTTATTATAAATGTGATAAATATGTATTTTAACGTCGATCGCAAAATCTCTCCAGAGGCAGTGGCGATAGTAGAACGAAACTACAGAATAACGCGGAACTTTGTCAAGCTGAACTGAAAGTAGTCATGAGTATGAGCCTGTAAGCGTTGCGAGCTTCCCGAAGACGCGGTATATTTGAAATAGCTAAAATCTATGAATTTTCCCGAAAATGCGGGATATTTAAAATAGCTCAAAACCATTGAATGTTTCAAAAAATGCGAGATATATCAAACTTCTCTTAGCAATAAGTTTAAAATGTATGATACGAACGACCTATGATGTAATGTTCTTCTGATGATATGTACAATAAAGTTAACATTTATGTTCATGTGACTTAGTTCCGCGGGCCGCAACATGACGCCCGTCGGGCCGCATGCGGCCCGCGGGCCTCGTGTTGGCTACCCCTGTACTAGTGGTTCTGGGGGAAATGCCCAGCGCTATGCTGAGATCAAACTATGCCCCTTCTGAGTCTGAGGCAGACACCGTAGTCTCTCGATCACGGCTCCCTCTCAACGCGAAATAGGTTAATATCTCTTACATCTGCAATAGGTTTATCTGTTAAAAGTAGATTTTAATTCACGGTCATTTTTAAGAAGTAAGACAGCGTTGTATGTATGATCAGTGTAATACGTATAACTGCATAATGTAGTGGCTCGTAGTATATATATAAAGTTACAACAATATACATGAACATTTCCAAAAAATATATATAATTTTTCTGCAATATTCCCATAATTTTCTACGGCTATACGGCAGCGCCAAACAAATGCATGCAGCCTTGCTTGTATAAAGTTTCGTCCTTCGTTTTGATTCTTCATTGAATCACATCCACGTCATCATCAAACCTTGCACCATTTAGTGCATTTTTAAGTGTTCCAAAACGATGAAAAAATAGGGAACCAGATCGGGGCTATAAGGCGGTTGACCGCCAAGTGCAGTTTGGCAATTGCCTCCCGTGTTTTCTGACATGTATCTTTCTTTTTGCCGGTCTCTCTGACCGAGGGGTTACACGACTTTCTCCCGTAATCCCGTTTATCCACGCAGGATAACGCAGCGCGCGAGAATTGGAAGCAGTTCTCCCCGCGTGGTGACTTGCGGGATAACTGAGCCGGTCGCTCAGAAAGCAATGGCAAACTACTGAGCGTAATCTTGCCATGAAATCAACAATCAGCTGAAAGATGCTGATGTCCTGTAAAGTATATGCATCTCATCTCATCTCATCATGTTCCTCTTGTACCTTGCGGTGTCGAGGTGAAGTATAAACATCGTGAGAGTGCCCGATTATGGGCTTCATATATCGATATTCCCATGGACTTTGCTATTCCCTCCGTCCAACGCTTACGTGGTCGGCCTCTTTGTCTCCATCTGGTCTGTACATCATTGCTTGTTGTGGTATGCTGTTGACTGGTAACCTACTTGCATGGCCAAACCATTTGACTTGCTGCTTTCTAATAAAATCTAGTGCTGCTTTAACCCCCACTTTAATCTTGATTTCTTCATTTCTGATCTTATCTCTTCTTGATATGTTGAGTATTCTTCTCAGGAACCTCATTTCTGTTGTTGTGATGTTTCTTTTCTCTTTTTCTGTCATTGTCCAGGTTTGGCTTTGGTAGCATAGAGTTTGTAGGAAGATTGTGTTGTAAAGTGCTTTCTTGGTAGTTATTGATACATGTTTGTTCTTTAGTATTGGTGCCATTTGTCCAATGAGTTGATTTGCCTTATTGCACCTATTTTCGATCTCGTCTTCTGATCTGCCATTTGATGATATTATACTTCCTAGGTACTTGAAACTCTTTACTTGTTTCAAGGGATGTTCGTTTATGTGAATTGTTGTTGTTTGTTCTTCTTTAGTTATAGTCATTACCTCTGTTTTGCTTGTGCTAATTTTCATGTTATGTTCCCTACACATTTCGTTTAGACTATTCATGTGGTCTTGTAATTCAGCTTCTGAGTTTGCTATTAGTGCTTGGTCGTCCGCAAACAGGAGTTCTCTAATGGTGAGATTTGCAGATGGTTCTTCTTCTGTGTTCTCGTCATGCGGTATTCTTGCTGTCTCTGCTTGGCTGGTTTCTTTACATATGTTGTCTATATATGTTATGAACAAGAGAAGGGACAGGACACAACCTTGTCGTATTCCAGATCTTATGGTGAAGGGTTTTGAGTGTGCTCCAGTTGCTTTCACTATGCATTCACTGTTGTTGTATAAACTTCTACATAGGTTTGTTAGATGTGTACTCACTCCATATTGTTTAAGGATTTCCCACAGCTTGTTTCTATCTACTCTATCGAATGCCTTTTCTTGGTCGACAAAGGCTGAGTAGAGTGTTTCATTGAATTCGATTGATTTTTCTATAAGTTGTCTAAATGCAAAAATGGCATCTGTGCATCCTTTGGTTTTCCTAAATCCAAGTTGTGTTTCGCTTAGCTGGGTTTCTAAAGTAGTTCGTAATCTTTTTTCAAGAATTTTGCAAAATATTTTCCCAGTATGACTCAACAGTGAAATGTCGCTGTATTGTGTGCAGTCTCTTTTGCTGCCTTTGTTTTTCCAAACTGGGATAATTATGGCGTTTCCCCAGTCTCGTGGTGTCTGTTGTTCTACCCAAACATGGTTGAATAGTCTATGTAGCCAAGCAGTTCCTACTTCTCTTGCTGCTTTAATTAGTTCATTTGGTATTTCATCCTGTCCCGGTGATTTGTTCAATGGGGCTAATCTGATGGCTTCTATAATTTATTCTTTTAGTAAGTCTGGTTCTAGTTCTTCGGTGACATCTGTGTAGGTCTCTTGAATTCCTGTGACATCTGATGGGATGTTGAGAAGTTGTTCGACATACTGCTTCCATTTTATTAGGATTTGTTTTTGTTCACCTATTGGTTCTCCATATTCGCTATTAATTATTTCAGTTGGGTCAAAGGGTTCTGTATGGGCTCCCTGTGGTCTGATTAGTGTCCTAAACCTGCGGCTATCCTTGCAAGCTGACAGGGGATCTTCATACTGCTCGTAGAAAAACTAAGAAGTAAAGGGTATGCGAATTTTTTTTTAAATCTTTTTTTTTTTGGTGATTGTGGATGACTGTATTTTCGTCTCAAGCTGAAAATTATGCACACAGGTTTCGTCCCCTGTCTTTGATAAAAATGTTATTCCCCCTCAGCATCAACACACTCCAACATTTCAGACCAAATTATCATCCTTTGAAATCTGTGCACACTTTTTAGACTTTGCGGAATCCATCTGGTGCAAACTTTAGAAAATGTGAGAGTTTAAAAAATTTTTAACTCACTTTCCCTGCTGGCTGACAGCTTCAAGGTTTTATTTATTTGTTTTTGTTTTCAATATTCTGTTCAACCCTCTGGGCTATAAATGAGATATATTATGCGTAGCACATATTGTATAATTTTGTGTGTGTGTAATTGTTCATAGATACTGTTTTTCAGCATATGTTATACTGGTCATGTAGAATTAACTGCAAGACCAATTGTTAATTTGTAATGTGCCTATCATCACGAATAATAGCATCAGGGCGATTTAGTATGTCTGGGTTGGTAGCCGTGGCAGAACGCCAAGAGCGCGAAAGATCATGCAGCTCCATCACATCGCTTTCTGAAGCTTAAACTCTCTAAACCCAGGGATAGCTAGTGGTCCTTGTGATATATTTCCCAGTCACCTCACATCTTCCGAAATTCATCACACTAACCCGAAAGGAATACCATGGAAGAGAGAATTTCATCAGCTGATTCAAAACAGAGTGGGCAATTTGAAAGGACGAGAAACGATTGGCTCAAACAAAGCCTGAGATATCCGCCAGACCCCATGAGCATCATTGGCGGTGAAAACAAGTCAGTCCATGCAAAACTACCAAGACAGCCACTAGCATTTTGTTTAGAGGCGATAATGTCGGATGTTCTGGGTCTCCTCGGGAAAGCTTGACCATGAATGTGTGCTAAGACGATCCATGAGGTTAAGGTAACACAATGTGTGTGCATAATGGTGTCAATGTGATGTTTAAACTTCTTAAAAATGATCAAAATCAATGCTTTTGTTCGAGAGAGAAATGTTTCCAAGCGCCATATTTTTCCATTCGCTGCCGCTGCCCTTTCTGCTAGACCTTCTATCGCCAGAGGCTACAGAATGTTATTACATCCTAAATGCATATGTATATAAACGCTTTTCTCTATGCAATGGAAACGCACCCTTTAAATGCACACTCTAGGCATTGTTGTTTCTGCAGAGAAAATGTTTCTACGAGTCTGTTTCTTATTAAAACCCTTGTACACAGACTCACGCCTTTCAGAATGTATATTATGTGATTCTTCTGTTCACCGTTTTCATGAATATGCTTTGTGAATTCGCCATATTCTTCTCGTGAGAATAAATGCTCATTAATAAGAAAAGATAGTTGCACCAAATACCCAAATTTTTGCCAGATGTTACACGCACCGCTAGCCTCACACAAATGTTGCTGATGACTTGGTGATTATTACGTTCAGGGGCCTGTCAATTGTGTTCTGAAAAATGGCCAGAAAGCAAGTTAATTTCTGAAATGTGTGCACGAAAATTGCTTGCAACAGTGGGGAGTTCTTTTCAAACGTCGTCTTCAACCCCTTGCTTAGACGAGAAAGCTGGGAGGGACAATTTGAGTTTGTGTTCGAACCATTGCTTATGCTGAATACATAACTATCTAAAGGCTCTAGCATAATTTCATGAGATAAGTGATATGTTTTCGTTTGTGAGTGTTGTATATTTAATGTTGGTTCATGAGCATTACTTTTGTTGTGGGAGGAAAGGTTCGATTTTTCCCCCTGATATGAAAAGGCAAATGTGCTAATGACGGTGATGATGTAGGGCACTTCAGAACTAAGTCTAACTGAAGAGGAATGAAGGCTGGTCTTGTATTACAGACATAGGAGGAGTTGCTAAAATGGTGACTTTATCTCAACCTGCCTGCGTCCCAACAAACCTTGTCTTAATATACATCAGTCTCAACATACCTCTGACTTACCAGGCAGTTGTCACGGTAAGTATATATCTCAGCATGCCGTTGTTGAAACCCGCCTTATTCCTGACCAACTTCATCACCACTCAACTGTGTCACATCATTGATGACTTTGCCTCAACTTCCCTTGATCACAACCTGAGGACTTTGTCACAAGAGGACAACTTGGTCTCATCTTATGACCTTGTCTAGTCTTACTGTCCATTGTTTCATCAAGAGTTAATCACATCATGACCAGACTCCGTCAGATGTAGAAATGAATTCCATTTAGACAGAGGAGAGTTATCTCACCATTGAGGGGAACCCCTCTCCTTCCTCCTCCAATCTAGTTTCCCCCTTTTCATGATTTAGGTTATGATGACATATGATTTTTATCAAATGCTTATGTAGTTTGTATTTTGTTCATACTGTAGATGGGCGGTGTATATTTAAGCCTACAAAAATGAATGTTGGTGATGCAGACTTGATCGCTGAGGGCGGTATAGGTAGTATGATCATGCCATATTCTACAGCCCATTTATTGTTTCAGCGTTTTTCCATGCATCACTCACCACCCCCATCCTTGAAGTAATTAACCAATGAGAACCCCAGGTTGTTGGTGCTTGTCAGAAGAAACTTACCATGCCTCACTCAACAATGGAGAGGACGACTGATAGAGAAATAGACCCAAGGGAGAGACCTTCATCCATGGGCTTAACACACGTAATCATTCAATCCAGAAATAGGGTTGCCAGACGTCTGGCAAAGAGAGGACATGTTCTCCTTTTTAGCCTAATGTCCTCCGTCTGGCAGGCAAAGCTAAAAACTGGAGTTGCAGCTCAGAATGTTCGGCCGAGTGTTGTATTCAGCCGGTCCTGTAGACGTTGCATTACGTCATCCCCTCGAAAGGTTAGCTGGATGAATACCTTGAGTTTAGGGACTGTAGTTTCGTCTGGTTTTGGTTTGGGCTGTTGGCAGTGGGGCTTTATAAATCCTCTGGTTTAAGACATTCTTCAGAGTTTCAAATTCCTCTGTCAGTGTGTCTTGGGTGCATATCTTCCTAGCACGGTCAAACAGGGTCTGTACTAAGCCCCGTTTGTACTGGACAGGTGTGAAGCTCTGAAAATTTAAGTATTGGCCAGTCCGTGTTTCTTTGCGTTTCTATCTTTGATTTGTGCCGTCTGCTCTAGGTCTCATTAGAATACCTAGGAACGACAATGATTCGTTGGATTCGTGTTCTATAGATAGAGAGATGTTTTTGTGCGTCATGTTCATTCTGGCTTGGAACGATGTTGCTTGTAGCTCGTCTGTGGTGATAATTAGTATATCGTCCACATAACGACGGTAGGAGACCAAGTTGTTAATGTCTGACGATCTCTTTTCTTCTAAATGTGCCATGAAGATGTCCGCTAGAATAGGACCAAGAGGACTCCCCATGGCCACTCCGTCAATTTGGTGGTATGACATTTTTACAAAATTGAATTGTATGTTGGCGGTACATAATAATAATAACCTCTCCAGAATAGATGTTGGTATGCCTAGTTTTAGTTGTTTGTCTTTAATGCGTTCACTTATTATTTTCACTGTCTCATCTAATGGAACGTTGGTGAATAAGGAGGCTATATCCATGGATGCCATGTGTTTATTATTTATGTCCATAGTATCCAATAATTCCACCAGTTCGAATGTATCTCTGAGTATTTTTGGATCGAAGGACTGCCGTACTGGTAAAAAGTTCACCAGACGAAACTATAGTCCCTAAACTCAAGGTATTCATCCAGCTAACCTTTCGAGGGGACTGCGTAATGCAACGTCTACAGGACCGGCTGAATACAGCACTCGGCCGAACATTCTGTGCTGCAACTCCAGTTATTAGGTACAGAACGACACCTATTCCCAAGCCAGCAGTTAAAGAACCGATCGCTGTGTACGCCAAATCTATTTGTATTTACCAATTTACATGTAGGTGTCAGGCCACTTACATCGGCAGAACAGAGCGACAGTTACACACTATGAACACATACCTCAATGGGTCGATAAGTTACTACACACAGGCGATGAGAGCACAGGGAGGCCGACACACCGGAAAATTCCCGCGTCATCAATTTATAGACACGTGTTGGAAACTGATCATGTGATTGACAGAGACAGTGCCTTCCGTGTGGTATTCAACACACAAAATAGTCGCTTTTTAAAGTTTGCAGAAGCCATATTGATCAATTTTCATAGGCTAATTTTGTGCAAACTGAAAAACATGTTAGTCAGTTTAAAATTACCGTGGTAGACAACTAACATTACTGTGCGTACATGTGTATATTTCAGCTTGAGGGATTTATTTAGTTATTTGACTTTTTGTGTAGTGTGATTTCTGCAGTATGTACCTGACGATATGCAGCGAAATATGCCAGGAAATAAATCTTGCAATCTATTGTTTGTGTCTTCGTTATTTAAATTCACTACTTGAAAACATTGTTTTGAAAAGCTAAAAACCTTTAAAATGTCCGGCTTTTAAAATATTTTATGTTATCATTTTTTATGTATTGTTGTTAAACTTACAATGTATCTACACTCTACCGTGTGTTTACATTCTTTATTAAAACCCATTGTTTAATAATATTTATTTAATTTTCCTATTAATACCACATGTGAAACACCAATTATTTGTATAGTTTGAATCTAACTGTTGCTCTATTCGGCAACACTAACAATGCTGCAGTCTCTATGGTCAAAATGTTAATGTTATTTTCGGTTCCGGTAGCAGAGACGCCACTTAAAATTGTTTTTGTTTTTTTTTTAATTTGTAATTTTTGCCGTCTATGTTTATGAAAATGGCTTCTACAAAGAGAAAATGCAAATTTTCCAACACTACGAAAATAAGTTTCCATGCTTCGTTGAAGGACGCAACGAGAATGAGGCAAAGTGTACGACTTGCGATAGTTACTTATCCGTTGCCAATAAAGGAACTACTGACTTGGAGCGCCATGTCGACAGTGAGAGACATAGAAATCTAATCGAAGTGTCCATGTCATCTAGCACATTGACGTTTTTTTTTTTTCAGCCTAAGTACTCAGTTGTGTTGCTGAAAACGCATGCGGCTGAAGCAACTTTGGCATTTCATACAGTTTGTCATCATCAGTCTTACAACTCGATTACCTGCACAGCTGGTTTGATGCACACATTATTTGATGATTCAGAAATTGCTAAAAATATTGCTTGTGCAAAAACAAAGACTGAAGCAATAATAAACCAGGTGGTTGCCCCCCCCCCCCCCCCCCCCACTGTTGATGAATTGGATAAATCTTTAAGTGGTATTTCATGTTTCGGTCTTTCGACAGATGCTAGCAATCACGGTTCGCAGAAAATATTTACGATCGTTGTTCAGTACTTTGACTGGAAAGCAGGTGGAATCCAAATTAAGATTCTCGAGTTAGACAACACACGAAATGAAACCTCAGAAACTATATCACAGTATGTTTTGAGAACACTCCAAAAACATGATGTGTACTCCAAATGTGTTGCTTTTGCTGGTGACAATGCTGTCATATATTTTGAAGGGAGTGGGAGATCACTGTAGTGCATGCACAATTTCTAACAAAAGAAGTTGGGCCCCATCCTCTTCTATCTTCAATAACCCCAGAATATGATCCTCGAGTTATCTGCAGGCCTCGTCTTATTTAATTTTGTCTAGGAGATATAGATTATGGCCCCGGTGAGAATAGTAATTACTAACTGGGATTCAGCTCCTTCTCCAAGAATTGTTTTAGCTCTGGAGCCCCCCTTTTGTTTATCAAATCTGAGGAAAGTCTGGAGAATTCTCTCAGCCTGATTTATTTTAAGAAAACATGGATGTTGAGAAGTTGATAAACCTTGAGTCTCTCCCAATTACATATTCCTTCATGAGTTAATTTGTTTTTAAACAATTAAACACATAACCAATCACAATAGATCTTGATAACTTAGTGTACACACATCAGATGGAGAATCACAGATAGGTTGAACTGACAAAGAAACATAAGATTAGTTACATTTTATTATTTATTGAATGGGCCTGTGTCTTCTGGCCTGTCATGTACATTTCCATTGTGGTGTACACAAGATAAATTAGAAACATGCATATAGGACCAATTTTACAAACCATCAACAAATAAGCATCAATATATGTGATGTCAACAAGTGTGAAAACATGGTAAACAATTGAATGTTGTACATGTTAAGTGTGGTGATAGTGAAATCAACAATTATGTATCAGTTCCTGAAACTGAGTGTTGTGTGTTCCTAAAAGAAAGGTACCCTTGTGATGGGAGATTTGGATAAGCCTGGGTCCATTGACTGATGGATCCACTCCAGTTCTGCCCATGACTAAGTCTTCTTCCATCTCAAGTGTGGGTCATCTCTTTCTCTCTCTGGGATCTGGTTTGGTTGGTTGGTCAGTTGGTTGCCAGCTGGTTGGTTGTGGGTTGCCAACTGGGTTGCCAATGGGTTGCCACCAAGATTTCACTGTGTAAGATTCACATAAACATATACAATCTTCCCAATACAATAATCTAGAAGTAGGTAAAAGAAACCTAAATTCCTGAAGTAGGAACTAGTTCCCCTCCCCTCCTCTTTTCTCTAATCTAGTGTTGGGTTAATTTGGGGTGGTCATAGTTTATCACACTGTGTACGCCTTGTCTCAGTTGGTTCCTGCTGTATGTAAGTTCTCATGGGACCTGGGGTCAGTGAAACATGTACAGTAAGACAGTGACAATAGTGAGGAAGTGTCAAGATGCATGTAAATAAATGACATACATTTATAACATTTCTATAGTGTGTATAAATAATTCTCTGTGTTTTCCTAATTAACCAACTTCTTCTTCTTCTGTGTATAATAGCTCCTCTCCCATTATCTGTTGTTGTTGTGGTGTTGAGTGTTGAGTTGTGGGTGGTTGTGTTTGTTAAGTTGTGTTGAGTAATGAGTTAAGTCAACTTCTGGTGGTGTTCTGCGAAGCACAACTTTCTCATGTAATGCAGTTCGTGTGTACCCTTATCCAATTAAAATTTGACACAAATATAAATATTTATTCCATCAACCCCTATTTATTCAATAGATGAAGCAGAAAGGAAAGATTGATTTCTCTTTCAGCCTTCCAGATTGTAAATAGGCATAGATAAGTCTGTTTTAGAACAAGGCACTTGTTCCAGTACACGAACTGTCATTTTAGCTGTAGATAGTGATAGCATTTTTAACAGTGTTTCTGCTGAAATGCACAAGATTGCTTTAGAATCATCACTTCGTACAGTTGTCTAGAATAGAATGTAGTATTATTATGCACTTCTTAAAGTTAATAACTATCTTTAAGAATATCAGAGATTGCAGTATTCGAAAAGAGTATTAGATTGTCAGTTTGCCCGGGAATCGGCTCTGCGTCGTAAGAATGGAACAGTCAAACATTTTTCACTTCAGAGGTTTTAATTTATAATAATATATTTCAATTGACATTACAAACACTGAATACCATTCTTGGGCCTTTGATACATCTGGTCATCAGTTCAATCTAAGGACTAACAAGCTCACCTGGGATCCAGACATTCTGCCTTCCCTATTTAAAAAACGGTCACACTTGCTTCCACGTCTGTTCATCAGGCATGTTTTAGGAAGAGTGCGCTACTTAACATATGCTAAACAGGCGTTTCGCGCGGAAGCGGTGTCACATGTCTGTTGTGTCCAATGGTCTCCTGAGCTTGGGCTGACGAAATGTTTCTTAGAATTGACGTCATCTTCTGTCAATTGTTCAAGTTTCAGTTTGATGTGATGTTAATTTAGCCGTTCTGGTATCAGTTTGCTCCTGTAGTCAATTTGTTATATATTTTCTCCTTTCTTTTGCGTGTAGTCTTGTAAACTGAATAATGGTGGTTAGCAATTATGCTACAAATGCCAATGTGAATTTTTGAGGCATTAACAGAAGAGAAGGTAGAAATGTGTTCTCGCTTTTGAAGGAAGCCTTGAGCAAGCCATTAGTAGGCGTTGGATGTTCTGCACAATTGCATTCAACACGGCGCAGACTTAATGCAGATTGACGTTGAATCTGTTGTCTTGAAGATATTCAATTACTTTTCTATATACACTGTCAGAACAGAAACTTTAAAGGATTTTTGTGACTATGTCAACATTAACTATCAGCAACTACCCTAAGACTAGATGGCTCAGTTTTTTTTTTTCAGCTGTTCAGAGGCTGTTGAGCTGTTTACTGCTTTGAAAGAATATTTTCTTTCTGTAAACCAACCACCTGCTATGATAAAAAAAAAATGTATTGGCAGCTATTGTAATAAAATTGTACTGATTGTAGGTTTAATCTGGAACGATTTAAATGAAACATTCAATATGTCCTCCTTTTTGTCTTATTATGTCCTCCTTTGCCCTCCTTTTTGTCTTATTATGTCCTCCTTTTGGTGCCCACGTATCTGGCAACCCTGTCCAGAAAGTAGACACTCAGCAGTACCTCAATGCCTGGTATCAGCGACACAAGAGATAGGAAGATCCTTTTCTTAATTTGGTGACTACATCTATTATATATGTATATTATATTGTTTGTACCTTGAATGATCCATGTGTTACGAATATATTTTTACACCAGGTGTTAAGCACTGGTGATCATAATATTTTGTTCACAGAATGACTTGCACTCTAACCTTTGATTTCAAATTACAAGTTATGTTTTTTTTTTTTTTAAAATCAGTAGTTGGGTGATTTCTTGATGAATGTTCTGTGATAACAGTATATGGTCTGCTCACACAGTGACTGTTCTGTTATGACAGTGTATGTTCTGTTCACGCAGTGATTGTTCTGTGATGACAGTGTATGCTTTATTCACACAGTGACTATTCTGTGATAAATAACAGTGCATGTTCTGTTCACACATTGGATGTCTTGTGCTACCTGTGTATATTTAGTTCACAAGTTATATGTTTATGTGTATACCTCACATAAGTATAGACTACTGGAGACCCCATGAGGGCGCGCTAACTCACATTAGTCTTTTTTCTCATTTATAAAGGAATTCATCTTTATGGATAGTTGTAAAAATCCGTGGTCTCCACACCTTCCAAAGGAGCCTATATTTACAAAATTTCGTGTAAGATACTTGAGTTATCTATAGTTATCTTCACGAAGGGGTAACGAGCCGAACTCCTGGCTTCCTGAAAAAGACAACAAGGGATATGAACCCATCCCAACCGGGATACCCTTATCAATATAATAGTCTAATTATTTTATACCTCACAGTCCTATCGATTGTACATCAACCATACACATCAGACAAATGTTTGGGAATTTTCACCAGTTTCTTTTTCCACAACCAGAAATGCTATTACAATTGACTATTTGTAACCCAAGTAGTTCACGCACCATTTTAAAGGATTACTGTAGCTCTTCTTCTTCTTCTTCTTCTTCTTCTTCTTCTTCTTCTGCGTTCATCCGGATTTTTTTTTTCGAACGTGACTGCGCTGTGCCTGTTTACATTTTTCAGCTGCTGTTGCTGCTTGCTTGTGTTCGTTGGCTTGAGCTCCAACGCGAAGTTCTGTATGTCGGATGAAGGTATCCTGTTGTCCAACATCAGTGTGATGTCATACAGGACCTGAGGTTTGCGTGAGTATCCGTTGTCCCATGTCTGGCTTATTGGTGTGCAGACTGGTGGTTCCTCGCCGTACAGGCAGACACTCTCCGACTTCGGAGGAATCGGTGATCCTACTGACTTTAGCCAGGACCCCGAAGGGACCTGTTGCCCAGGACGCTCGACGAGGACGCGTCAATAGGTCTTGGCCAGTATATATAACCCGGCCCTGGTGCCTTGGAAACACCTCTGCGTCCCAGAAAGAAGATGAAAAACATTCTGACCAATAAAAAGATGTCAATTGGAACGCGAAACAGAGTGTTGAGGGGATACATAGAGCCTGTTCTTTTGTATGGATGTGAAACTTGGACAATGTGCAGTCAAGCTGAAAAACATCTGATGGCTGCAGAAATGTGGTTTCTGAGGAAAATGTAAAGAATACCACGGACAGATAGAAAAATCAATGACCAAGTACTACAGGAGACAAATGAAAATCGTAAATTGATTAGAGAAATTAGACGTAGACAGTCAACATTTTTTGGACATGTTATGAGAAGAAATGGATTGGAGAACTTAGAGACAACTGGCAAGATCGAAGGGAACAGACCAAGAGGAAGACCGAGAGGAAAATACCTGTATAGCTTGGCCACATGGCATGGACGAGAGAGGAACACTGGGCTGATCCACGACTCTGGTGATCGAGTGAAATGGCGAGTCATGACCGCCCACGCTTTCCGGCATGGCACGTGATTGATTGATTTAGTCATTGCACAAACACCCAAGGGGGGAAAAAAAGGCTACTTTCGCCATGGCGATTCTTGTTCTAATCTCTTCAAGGCATCTCCCATCAGATGTTATGACTGTTCCAAGATAATTGTACCGATTCACTTGTTGAAGAATATTTCCATTTACTTGTATATTACATTGTGGCACTTCTTCCTTCCTAGTGACGACCATAACCTGAGTCTTTTTACAATTTAATTCTAACCCCAGTTGCTCACTGTGTACAACAACCGCATCTACTAATTGTTGCAGGTCCTGCGCATTTTCTGCAATGAATACTGCATCATCTGCATATCTAATGTTATTGATGTTTCGTCCTCCAATGCTGATTCCATTTATATCCTCTACATTTCTGGAAATATTTTCACTGTATAGGGAAAAAAGATCTGGAGACATCACACATCCCTGCCTAACACCTCTCTTAATTGGCTGATACTGTCTGTCGTAGTAATCCTTTATTACTTTAGTGTCGTCCCTGGAGTGAGGGGAATCAACACCCACAATTTTATTAACCCAATATTATTGTCCTAGAGAAACCACCAGAATCCGTCCACTTCAGTCTGTAGACACCTCTTTCTTACTCTCACTCACCCCTGGATCATGCCCCCTCTCATTCTCCCCCAACACAACATACTCAACAACTCTAGCTTTAACAAATAAATACAACAAATAATTTATTAAAGCAAAAAGTATGTGTGTGAGAAGTGTATGTGTGTGTGTAATGTGTAGAATGTGTGTCGAATATACTAATGTGTATGTAGAATCAGACCAGTGAATCAGGAGCAAAGTTAGTTACATCACTGTGCTGAGCACACAACAGCACCAAGTATTCCGGACAGAAAACCTCACCAAGAAGATGTTTCTCCGGCCACGTGACGACTTTCTCCGATCACTCTCGAACAATCAGGACGCTGGTCATCAATGATAGACACTGTTCGATATTGGTCTTCACTCTAGCAAACACTGTGAATTTACACTGTTCAATAATGTTTGTTGATCAGAGAATCTTTCCAATAACTTAAATGTCACATGGGAAAATATAACTGTTCATAAGTCACTGGTTATACGATTTTTCCCATATTAAAAAAAAACAACCTATTAATGTTCCAGGTAGTTATATATATTGGTATATGTGTTACGTATAGTGTTCTGATTCTACAGTGATGTAGCATACCACTCAAAGAAAAATCACACATATGTTCATCAAGTCCTGCTCAGCAGAAGTCAGGTTTCCTTCAACTTTGATATTAACTTCTTAGTAGTATATCGTATCACCATCAACAAGTAGACCTGTAAGTGGAACCTGTAGAATAGAGAATCCCCTGGTGAGAGCAACTCAATTCTGACCTTAATTAGGTGAGTGTAGGCCGATAGCAGCACTCAGATCTATAACAGAGAACCAAACTCTGTTATACGGCCAAATAGCTCATCACATTGGTCTGAGACATGGAAACCCAAGGAAAGATTAAAGGAAACGGGTAGAAACCCAGCAGATGCCCTACTGGAAGATCCTACCATTTCACATTCCCTTCATCCCTCCCAACCATCCTCAATCTCTCTAATTATTATCCCACTACATTGTCCTTAACTCCCTGAGTTAAATGATATATTACACAAGCTAGTTAAAGCTACACAATAGGTTACTAGTGCCGACGCTCCTATAATACTTTCTAGCACCGCACTTATAGAACATTCTATCACCGCACAGTACTGTACTCTATTCCTAATCATACTCTAAGTTAGATATGATTAATAGACTACCATATGCCTATTCCGGTTGATGATTGAGACTATGCAATCACAGACTGGATCTATGTCCGCCGATAAATCTCAACACTTTGACACTATAGTCTCTTTCAATTAACACAACTCAGAATACTGCGCCGATCTTTAACACTTCAGAATTTTTGGTCGACTCACTCCAACTTGTTTACCGCAACTTGTTTTTAATCGGGGCTTGAGTGACGTCACCAAAAAGTCTAGACGCTAATCAGTCCAGAGTCTGGCTTTCTCCCTGTTTTAGATTGACTGGAATCAATCCGCCGTCTATTTTGCTTTCATCGGGGAAATCTTTGTCTCGTACAACAAACGTCCTGTCTGTCTGTGAGCCAGGGGATTTTTCACCACATCACAGAATCCATCCGACGTCTGTCCAGACCTTCCGTCTACAACTTCAAAGGCTGCCTACCGCCTTGCAGACGGATGGCGCCATTGTACGTTTCTCGAACAACCCACATCATACAGAAATGCCGACCGTGTGCAGACAGTTTACGCGACGTATATTGTTCCTCAGTCCCCTGCTCATCGAAGGGTTGCCGGTGTTTGTGTAGACGAATGTCGGGTCTTTTTGTCATCGATCGAAACTATCAAGTTTTTTTTTTTTTCGTGACGTAGGCCCCCTCCTAAGAGAGTAGTCCGCAACAACTCTTTCTTCTTGGAGGTTCGATCCAGATGATCTATTCATCTTCTTCAGGAGCTGGATGTCTAGACAGGAAGTCAGCTCCAACATTTTCCTTCCCAGGTATATACTCCACTGTAAAGTGGTATGGCTTGAGTAGCAACGACCACCGCATCAAACGGGCGTTGAGCTTCTGAGAAGTGGCCAGGAACATCAAGGGTTGAACCCGAAACTGAACTCAATACAAATAGGGCTGGAATTTTTGCACGTCCCATACGAGAGATAAACACACTCTCTCTCTCTACGGTCGAATAATTCCTTTCAGCAGGGAGAAGTTTCTTGCTTGCGTATGCTACTGGTTTCAAAACCGAAGCATCGTCTTTTCCTTCCTGTAACAAAGCTGCCCCAATCCCAATCCCACTCGCATCCGTTCTCAACACAAATGGTTTGGAAAGGTCAGGGAGCTGTAACACAGGTTTGCTGACCAAGGCCTCCTTCAACTGACTGTAGGCACTCTCACATCCTGGTGTCCAAACGATTTGGTCCGGGAATCCCTTTTTCAAGGTTTCCGTTAATGGAGCTCCCAGTTCAGTGAAATGTGGGATAAATTTGTGGTAGAACCCACACAACGAGAGAAAAGATCGCACATCCTTCTTCGTTTTTGACCTTGGAGCACTTCTGACTTTCTCTAGGTTCTTTTCCTCTGGGACAATGTGTCCTGGAGTGATGGTGTGACCTAGAAATTCCAGAGTCTGGTAACCAATCATGCACTTTGTTGGGCAAGCAGTAAGCCCTGCTTCCTTGAGCCTATTGAAAACTCTTTCCAAGGATTGTAAATGGTCATCCAAACTGTCACTGGAAATCAGAATATCATCCATGAATGAGATGATGGACGGATCCTGTAAGGGATCTAGTAAAGTCCTCATCATGCGAGTAAACACACTAGGTGCATTGCTGAGTCCAAAGGGCATGACCTTGAATTCGTAATGTCCACTGGGGGTACTGAAAGCCAGCAGTGGTAGAACCTCTGGTTTGACCGGAATCTGATAATACCCGCGACTCAGATCCACATTTGAGAAATACCTTGCCTTATGGAGCCTCGCGAATAACTGAGTTGGATTCGGCAAAGGTTCCACCTGAAATTGTGTATGACTGTTCAAAAGTCGGTAGTCTATACACAACCGGTGTTCTCCACTTGGTTTTCGTAACAAAACCACCCCCGCATTGTATGGGGATGTGGATGGCGCAATCACGTCATCCTCCAGCAGTTTCTGTATTTCCTCCTCCAGGGCCTTTTCTTTAGAGAATGGCACTGGGTAAACCTTTTGGTGAACAGGCTCTTGTGTGGTCTAGGTCATCTCGAACTCCACCAACCTCGTTCGTCCTGATTTATCAGTCAGTATCTCCTTGGGCAAGGTGGAATACCCGTTTAGCCCCCCGATCAGGGTTACGTGAAGCCATGGGTGCAGGTGGTGGATGAAGATGGAGAGCAGCCGACAGATAGTTGTAGGTTATGGTCTCCACCTTCACGACGGTAGGCAGAGGATCTCCTTTTTTTGAGGAGACAATGGCTACGGTCACTGACCAGTATGGTCACTGCTGGGAAGGAAAGCAATGGCAAACTACCTTCTTTACACATGCCAAGAAAATCATGTTGTGTTCACTTATCGATAATCAGAGAAACGGCGTAAATGGGTGCTCCATAGGAGCAGCCTCGCCCGGTAGGGATAGTCATGCGCACCAGGTGACTCCAGACCGTCAACAGGCTACTAGGTGCAAAAGATTAATATCATTGAAAGTAGGAACTTGGAATGTTAGAACAATGAATGCAGATGGAAAGTTGGAGGACATCAAAAAAGAAATGGAGAGAGAGAAGATTAACATATTAGGAATATCGGAAACGAGATGGAGAGGAGCAGGGATGAGGACAGGAGAGGATTGTAAGATTATTTACTCGGGGGGAGAAGAACAGCAAAGAGGTGTAGCCATTATATTAGATAAGCAAACATCAAATTCTGCCAAAGGATATTGGGCTGTGTCAGACAGAGTTCTATTAGTAAAATTAAACGGAAGACCTTTTAAAATAAATGTAATTCAAGTATATGCCCCAACAAGTGAAAGCAGTGAAGAAAGTATAGAGGAATTTTATAATGACATGGAGTCTGCTTTAAAGAACTGTAAAAAATCAGAAATAAATATCATAATGGGTGATTTCAACGCAAAAATAGGAAAGCAAAGCGATGGATACAGTGTAGGCAACCATGGTTTGGGAGAGAGAAATGAAAGAGGTTACAGACTTGTAGAATGGGCAAAAGAACAAGAATTGGTTGTAGGAAACACCTGGTTTAAACAACATCCTAGAAGATTATGGACATGGAGGAGTCCAGACAGCAGGATTAAAAACCAGATAGATTACATCCTGATAAGCAAAAGGTTTCGAAATGCATTAACAGTTGTAAAAACAGTTCCAAATGCAGACTGTTACAGTGATCACAGATTAATTACTGGCACATTGAGGGTAAAGTTAAAGAAAGTCAAGTATACAGCAGGAAACCCTAAATATGACTTGTGCAAATTGAAAACTGCCAAAGAAATACAAGATAATTTTAACATAGAAGTAAAGAACAAATTTGATTTATTGTCTGATCTAGAGATCCTATTTCAAGATGTAGATGATCAATGGGAAATGCTGAAGAATTCAATCAGTTGTGCAGCAGAAAAAACTATTCCAAAAGTAAAGAAAGTTGGCCGTAAGACATGGATGACTGAAGAAATTTTACAACTAATGGAAACAAGAAGACAGAACAAAAATAATCCTGCCAAATATGAAGAAATTCACAGAAAAGTCAGAACCTTATGTAAGGAGGCTAAAGAAACATGGCTTGAGAAAAATTGCAGAGAAATTGAAAAACAACACAACAGTAAAAATGCGAAACTAATGCACAAAAGAATTCAGGAGATTACTAATCAAAGAACACGTACATCAGCAGGCTGCCTAAAGACAAAAGATGGAAGAGTCATAATAGAAAAAGATCAGATTTTACATGTATGGTCAGATTACGTGAAAAACCTTTATGACGATAGCAGAGACGAACAATATATTGTTCAAAATAACAATGAAGGGCCAGCAATTTTGAAGATGGAGGTTCAGAATGCTCTTAATCATATGAAATCTGGCAAAACCCCCGGTCCAGACAGCATCACAACAGAAATGATTAATGCTTTAGAAGAATATGGAATAGATAAAGTTACCAGTCTGCTTAATACAATATATGATACTGGAAATATACCTCATGAGTTATGTAATTCTGTATTTATTGCAATCCCAAAGAAATCAGGAGCCTTGGAATGTGATCAACATCGAACAATTAGTATAATGAGTCACATCACGAAGATTTTGCTAAGAATTATCATGCAAAGAGTTAGGAGGAAAATACAACCTGAAATAGGAGAAGAACAATGTGGGTTTGTGGAAGGCAAGGGTACAGTAAATGCTGTGTATATACTGAGAAACATAATCGAACGTTCTATAGAAGTAAACAAAGATCTACACCTTTGCTTTATTGACTACACAAAGGCTTTTGATAAAGTGAGACATGTCAACATGATAAGGATGCTTGAAGATCTACAAATTGATGGAAAAGATCTTAGACTTGTAAAAAACATATATTGGAAACAACAAGCTGCCATAAGAGTTGATAATGAAGTAAGCCAATATCAGCCTATTAAAAGGGGTGTGAGACAGGGATGTGTAATGTCTCCAGATCTGTTTTCCCTGTACAGTGAAAGTATTTTCAGAAATATTGAAGATATGGAAGGAATCAACATTGGGGGACGATGCATCAATAACATTAGATATGCAGATGATACAGTCTTGATTGCAGACAATGAACAGGACCTGCAACATTTAGTAGATGCGATTGTTACACACAGTGAACAACTAGGGTTAGAATTAAATTGTAAAAAGACACAGATTATGGTCGTCACTAGGAAGGACGAAATACCACAATGTAATATACAAGTAAATGGGAATATTCTTCAACAAGTGAGCAGGTACAATTATCTCGGAACAGTAATAACATCTGATGGGAGATGCCTTGAAGAGATTAGAACAAGAATCGCCATGGCAAAAGTAGCCTTTAGCAAGATGAAAAACATACTGACCAATAAAAAGATGTCAATTGAAACGAGAAAAAGAGTGTTGAGATGCTACATAGAACCTGTACTTTTATATGGATGTGAAGCTTGGACAATGAGCAGCCAGGCTGAAAAACATCTGATGGCTGTAGAAATGTGGTTTCTGAGGAAAATGCAAAGAATACCATGGACAGCCAGAAAGACCAATGAACAAGTCCTTCAAGAAACAAATGAAGATCGTAAACTGATCAGAGACATTAGACGTAGACAGTCACAATTTTTTGGGCATGTTATGAGAAGAAATGATTTGGAGAACTTGGTGACAACTGGTAAGATCGAGGGGAACAGACCAAGGGGAAGACCTAGAAACAAGTATCTGGATGGCTTGGCCTTGTGGCATGGTCGAGACAGAAACACGGAACTGATCCACGACTCTGTTGATCGAGTGAGATGGCAGAACATGACCGCCCACGCTTACCGGCATGGCACATGATGGATGGATGGATCTCCTTATGAGACTCGAGAACCTGGGTTATCTTTTCCCTCTCCTGGGAAGTCAGATCAGGGTTCACCTGCACATCCTTGTAGGTTTCCTGGTGTACCAAGGGATATTCCCTGCCCTCGTTGGTTCCCACTTCTGTCTCCACTGCAACTGCCATTGCCATGAGGTGAGCTGCTTTGTCTCCGGATCTCTCCTCGTATTTCCGCAAGAGATTGATATGGAAAATCTTCGACTTTCCCCGGATCCGGATCTGATAGTTGGTCCTGGATATCACCCTTTCCACGGGAAATGGTCCTTGCCAACCTATCTCCAGTTTGTTGTTTCCCGTTGGGAGCAGCAACAAGACTTTGTCTCCCACCTCTAGAGATCTGTCTTTAGACCTACGGTTGTAGTAAGCCGCATGTCTTTTTCTGGCTTTTTTCAAGTTTTGATTTGCCAGAGTCCATCGCTTGTGAAGTTTTTCTTTCAGTTCCTCCACATATTTATAAGAAGAGATCACTTCTTCTGACGTCCCCTCTTCAGTCCAACTCCTCAACATGGCTTCCAACGGTCCTTTGATTGGACGACCAAACAGCAAAGTAGCGGGTGGTAGTCCTGTTGAGCCATGAGGTACTTCCCGATAAGCAAAAAGTGCTGCTGGGATATATTCATCCCACCTATCAGGTTTTTCCTGTGCCAGTTTCCGGAGCATTGTCATCAACGTGCCGTTGAAACGCTCTACTTGTCCATTGGCTTGAGGGTGGTAAGGGCTGGTATGTACATGGTTAGAGTGGAACACCCTAAATACCTCCTCCATTAGTTTTCCACAAAACTGGCACCCATTGTCCGTCAGTATTTGATCAGGAAAGCCTAATCTTGTAAAGGCCTCCATCAGTGCGTCCGCAACTCTTTTCGAGTCAATGGTGGTCAACGGTATGGCTTCACCTCACATTGTACAGCAATCCACCATGGTGAGTATGTACGTGTTCCTCTTCCTAGTCCTAGGAAGTGGACCCACAATATCGATGGCTACCCTCTCGAAAGGAGAGTTCATGATGGGCATTTCACCCAAGACCACCGGTGCTGTCCAGTGTTTCGGTGCCACCCTCTGGCACTCAGGGTATGACTTCACATACCGACGCACATCACCTGTCATTCCCGGCCAATAGTAATGGCAGGAAATCCGCTGCATCGTGGCGGCAATACCCATATGCCCACTGAATGAGATGGTATGCCCCATATGAAGAATCTGGGAGCTGTGGGCCTTCGAGACCCCCAACTGACTATGTAGGTTGTCTCCCCTTCCGGCTCTCCTGTGGAGTATCCTATTCTTCATATAGTACTGCCCCCGTTTGGGTGGATCAGCACTTCTCTGCAGCTTTTTGTAGCAAGGACGTAGAGTAGCATCCTCACTCTGGGCAGTTCGCATCTCCCCTGACAGTGGGTTAGTCACATTTGCGTCTGCCTCATCCGTTCTCGTCTGAGAGCGAGTCTGTATTGCTCCCATATGGATTGGCTCCCTGGGCATTCCCAGAAAGACATACCGGCAACTGAGGATTACGGGAAAAATGGGATCGGTCAACACCGCGGCCTTGATGGTGCCGGTGACATAACTTGACCGAATCTCCACTCTGGCAATGGGCAATTTCATGGCTACAGCACTCTTCTGTGCAGGCTGTATCTCCATGGTCTCACCTGTGAATTGTTCTGGGTGTACCAGATCCGCAGAAATCACGGCCTCCCCGTCCAGTCCTGTGTCGTACAAACACTCCACTTGACGACCGTTAACTTCTACCAATTCCACTACAGGTGGTTTATCCTGGTCTGGAGTCTCTTCCTCGGCCTCGACCTGTTCGGTGGGCTCCACCTTAGGTTTCCCGGGGCACACGACTAATTGAGTCTCCTGACTTTCCCCTGCAGTCAATAGCATTGTGCGTATGCACCCTGCAGTGTTTGCACCATTTCCCTGTCCTAGATTTTCTAGTGCCGGACGTTTGTGAGCTCTCCTGGTGGCGAGCTTCCTTGTCGACCTTGGCATTGTCAGTGTCCACCTGCGTTGAAGTCACTTGACATGCCGCGATGTGAGGGTTCTTAGCCTTCGATTTGCATTCCTTCGTATTGTGAAAAGGTGACTTACAAATCGAACACCACTTCTCCGACCACGGTCGTTTTTGTGTAGAGCTCGAAGTGCTCTTGCTTCCCTCCTTCGTCTTCTCCAAACTCTCCTATGAAGTTTTAACATATGGTTCCACCTTCTTAGTTCCTGTACTCTTGGCTTTCTTCAGCTTATGTTTTTCCTGACTTTTGATGTTTGTAGAAAGGTTTTCTGCTGCCTCCCCATGGACCTCGACGAACCGTTCTGCCAATTTCGTCACCATGTCGATTCGTTCCGCCCCTTGTTCTCCCAAGAATGTCCTGAGAGGTTTCGACTTTGCTTTCGCATCTGGTCGACTACCATGAGCTCTTCCAGACTCTCATAGTCATGCGCGAACCCAGCCAAATCCATCCACTTATGGAGATAGGCTTTCAGACGCAGACTATAGGCGGCGAACAATTCCCCCGGTTCTCGTTTCGCTCCTCGAAATTTTTTCAGGTAGGTATGTGACGTAACCTCGAATCGTTTCAGCAGAGCCGTTTTCAACACGTCATAATTGATCTCATGTCCTGGTGGCAGGCGAGAATAAACCTCGTAACCGGTCCCACGTAATCCCTGGGATAGCTTGAGATTCCATTTGTCACGATCCAGACCCATAGCAACAGACATAGCCTCGAAGCGTTGAAGGTACTGGTCGATCTTCTCTTTGTCCTCTTCGTAGATCGCTAGAGGGAGCTTCATAGCATGGTAGTTATGTCCACCTACTGGTGTTGAGCCAGGGAGAGAGGAACCTCCCACTGCTCCCTCAGTTTCCCCACTAGATTGCCTCTTAAGCTCGAGTTCCCGCATCCGGTACTCGTGCTCCCTTTTCTGAGCTTCCTGTTTAGCTTCCAATCTCTTAGCAGCCTGTTCAGCTTCAAGTTTCTTAGCTGCTTGCTCAGCTTCAAATTTCTTAGCTGCTTTCTCAGCTTCAAATTTCTTAGCTGCTTGCTCAGCTTCAAGTTCCAGCCTTCTAGTGGCTTGCTCAGCCTAAAGTTTCTTCGCAGCTTGCTCTGCTTCCAGTTTCTTAGCAGCTTGCTCTGCTTCCAATTTCTTAGCAACTTGCTCTGCTTCCATCCTCTTGATTTCTAACTCCATCTTTCTCAGATCCATCTCGGCCTTCCGATTTTCCCTTTCTGCCTGGCGAAAATCCCTCTCCACCTCCTGTATGTAATCTGTTAGTGCAGACCCCGACAATCCCATTGCTTCCCCCGTTGCCTTTAATTCTGCCAGAACTAGCTTAGGAGTGGCCATTTTCCCTAGAGGTAAGATAGAAGATAGAGTGTAGATTAACTCCAAGATAAATATATAGATAATGAACAATTACAGTTAATCTATATATTTAAGACCACAACACAACACAATCACTCAGTGACAAGAGCAGAATCAGGACCACAGACTTATGCAGGCGTGTGAAGTGTGAAAAGGTAAGATATGTGTCTTAACCCCTATCCACATTCACTCAAGCTGGATTCTCTCTCTAACAATATCTCCGTCCTCTAACTAAAGATCCCGTGTCAACGGACCCCGTTGTCAGGAGATCCCGCTGTCAAAAGATCCCGTTTACGAGATATCCCGCTATCAATAAATGTCGTAGTAATCCTTTATTACTTTAGTGTCGTCCCTGGAGTGAGGGGAATCAACACCCACAATTTTATTAACCCAATATTATTGTCCTAGAGAAACCACCAGAATCCGTCCACAAAACTCCTTCAGTCTGTAGACACCTCTTTCTTACTCTCACTCACTCCTGGATCATGCCCCCTCTCATTCTCCCCCAACACAACATACTCAACAACTCTAGCTTTAACAAATAAATACAACAAATAATTTATTAAAGCAAAAAGTATGTGTGTGAGAAGTGTGTGTGTGTGTGTGTGTGTGTGTGTGTGTGTGTGTGTGTGTGTGTAGAATGTGTGTCGAATATGCTAATGTGTATGTAGAATCAGACCAGTGAATCGGGAGCAAAGTTAGTTACATCACTGTGCTGAGCACACAACAGCACCAAGTATTCCGGACAGAAAACCTCACCAAGAAGATGTTTCTCCGGCCACGTGACGACTTTCTCCGATCACTCTCGAACAATCAGGACGCTGGTCATCAATGATAGACACTGTTCGATATTGGTCTTCACTCTAGCAAACACTGTGAATTTACACTGTTCAATAATGTTTGTTGATCAGAGAATCTTTCCAATAACTTAAATGTCACATGGGAAAATATAACTGTTCATAAGTCACTGGTTATACGATTTTTCCCATATTAAAAAAACAACCTATTAATGTTCCAGGTAGTTATATATATATATATATTGGTATATGTGTTACGTATTGTGTTCTGATTCTACAGTGATGTAGCATACCACTCAAAGAAAAATCACACATATGTTCATCAAGTCCTGCTCAGCAGAAGTCAGGTTTCTGCAGACCAACTAGGCCATGAGCCCAGTGTACAAGCCTCTCAGTAACCTCTGTCTTCCATTCGTGAGCCATCTTTCCTTCCGTGTGCAGACAGTTCTCGTGGCGTATTTTGTTCCTCGTCCCCTGCTCATCGAAGGGTTGCCGGTATTTGTGTAGACGAATGTCGGGTCTTTTTATCATCGATCGAAACTATCAAGTTTTTTTTTTCGTGATACTGTCCCACTTCATTATCAATCCTTATTGCAGCTTGTTGTTTCCAATATATGTTTTTTATAAGTCTAATGTCTTTCCCATCAATTTGTAGATCTGCAAGCATATCTACCATGTTGACATGTCTAACTCTATCAAAAGCCTTTGTATAGTCAATAAAGCAAAGATGTATATCCTTGTTTACTTCTATAGCACGTTCAATAACTATTCGCAGCATATACACAGCATTTACTGTACTATTTCCTTCTACAAACCCACATTGTTCTTCCCCTATTTCAGGCTGTGTCTTCTTCCTCACTCTTTGCATGATAATTCTTAGCAAAATCTTTGTGATGTGACTCATTATACTAATTGTTCTATGTTGATCACATTCCAAGGTTCCTGATTTCTTTGGTATTGCAATAAATACAGAGTTACATAATTCAGGAGGTATATCTCCAGTATCATATAATGTGTTCATCATTCTGGTGACTTGCTCTAGTCAAAATTCTTCTAACGCTTTAATCATTTATGTTGTGATGTTATCTGCACCGGGGGCCTTGCCAGCTTTCATATGATTAAGAACATTTCGAACCTCCATCTCCAAAATTGGCGGTCCTTCATTATTAAATATAATATCATACTGTTCGTCTCTATTATCATCATAAAGGTGTTTCACATAATCTGTCCATACATGTAGAATCTGGTCTTTTTCTATTATGATTTTGCCATCTTTAGTTTTTAGACACCCTGCTGATGTACTTGTTCTTTTATTAGCAAGTTCCTGAATTCTTTTGTGCACTAATTTGGTATTTTGACTGTTGTGTTGGTTTTCAATTTCTAAGCACTTTTCCTCAAGCCATGATTCTTTTGCCTCCTTACATAATATTCTGACTTGTCTGTGAATTTCTTCATATTTGACAGAATTATTTTTGTTGAGTCTCCTTGTTTCCATGAGGTGTAAAATTTCTTCAGTCATCCATTTCTTACGACCCACCTTCTTTAATTTTGGAATAGTTGTTTCTGCAGCCACATTGATTGAATTCTTCAACGTTTCCCATTGATCATCCACATCCTGGAATAATATCTCTAGATCAGATAATATATCAAATCTGTTCTGTACTTCTATGTTGAATTTGTTTTGTATTTCCTTGTCATTACTCAATGTACACAAATCATATTTAGTGTTTCCTGTTATATACTTGACTTTCTTCAACTTTATCCTCAGTGTTCCTGTAAGTAGTCTGTGGTCACTATATCAATCAGCACTGGGAAATGTTTTTGCTATTGTTAGCGCGTTTTTAAATCGAACATTTAGTAAAACATTTAGTAAAATTTTTTCTTTTTTTTTTTGGCCATTTACTGGCCTGACAAAAATACACGTTAAAACCAAGATATTAAAGAATTTAGTAAAAGTAAACATTTAGTAAAAATTTTTTTTTTTTGGGGGGGGGGGGGTTTGGCGGTCATCCCAGACTAGCTGGTTCCCCGCCTCCCCTGTTTTTTGGCGTGGACCCTTAGTCCCACTGTGAGCTATTGCCCACAGTGGTCCACCGGGCCCACATTTAAAGTGATGCTTATGTGAGGTTTTTTGTTTTTTTTGGGAGATCACCCGGCCCCCGACCATACCAGGCGCACTACTTCCGGGGGCAGCAAATGCGTCTGATCTTAGCCAAGGGACCGAGAATGATCATCCCGGCCTCCGACCAGACCAAGCGCACTACTGGAGGGGGGGGGGGCAGCAAATACACTTGATCTTAGCCAAAAGGCCGAGAAGCGATTTAGTAAAAAAAAAATTTTTATGTGCTGCCAAAAATACTACATCTCTATTAATAATCATCAGATTTAGTAAAAAAATTTTTTTTTTTTTTTGCAGTTGCAAGTTTTATTTGTGTGATCACATTTATGCACATGAAGTCCTCTAACTGAAACATATTACAGATTACAGTGGAGATTCTGTGATTAATGTATTTTCATTATAACACCAACATTGGTACTAAGGTGGGGGGGGGGGGAGAGGAGGAGAGAGAGAGAGAAGAGAAATAGTGATAATTTCAGTTCCTTTTTGTTTACATTTGCAATAAATATATTTTGAGCCAAAAATTCCATTTGTAATGTTTTATTCAAACTTTACTATTTACTGAGTCTTTTTGTGTGGGGCAAGACTATGGTGCAATTGTAACACAAGTACACCAAATTACACTAAAATTAACTACAGTGTGCAATTATTGCATATACAATAAGCCATGGAATTACTGAAATTAATTCGATTCAAAAATCCATTTTTTGTTGGTAATTTCATATTCAGAAAGTTCTTCTTGCTTGAACCACAAGGCAATCTCTCGCAGTGCAGTCTCAACAGAATCGCTACCATGGCAGATGTTTCGCCCAACTTCAATACAGTAGTCTCCTCGGATGGTTCCTGGCTCAGAAGCCTGTGGATTAGTAGCACCAAGCATCTTTCTGCCCATTTTCACAATTTCTGTGCCTTCCCACACCATGGCAAACACTGGGCCTGAGCTCATGTATTCAACAAGACCTGTGAAGAATGGCTTGTCAGACAGATCCTTGTAGTGGCAACGCAGAAGATCCTTGGATGGCCAGATAAGTTTTCCGGCAACCAATTTGTAACCACGTTTTTCAAAACGACTGACGATTTCGCCAATGAGTCCTCTTTGGACGCCATCGGGTTTCACAGCCAGAAAGGTACGTTCAGCTCTAGGATCGGCCATGCAGATTTAGTAAAAAAAAAAAAAAATTTTAAACTTTTATTGAGTGTTAAGAAACATTTGCATTTGTATTGTTCGTGTTGTTACAGAGCGTTGCATGTGGAAGTGTAGGTGACATATGCGCAAATTTTTACAACATTTGTTTCAACCTTTTTACATTGAAATGGGGGGTAACGAAAAACGAGTACAAACAACAACAAGACGGTAGTATACCATTTTTTCCCTCTGCCACCCTTTCACCTGTCAGCTCCAACCCCACCAATACCATCATCACCACTTGGTAATGAGGAAAATGGCAGTAAAACTTGTTAGAACCGACCGGTGAAGGCAGCAGCAGCATCAAAACCAAACGTATCGAAAAGGTGGGGGGAGGGGGGTTGTCAAGGAGTATCCTAGTTTACAATGCAGGAGGGGTAGTTGTTGCATTTGTATTGTTTGTGTTGTTACATGCGTACTGTGTGTTCAGTATTTGTGTGCGTGTTTTTACAGAGCGTTGCATGTGGGCGTGTAGGTGACATATGCGCAAAAATTTCAAATATTTTATACATTTAAACATTTCTCCATTGACATTGTTGTAAGGAAATATTTTAAATCAAAAGCGTGATGGTAGCGGGCTGTTATTATTTCCCCTGCCTCCCCGCTCTCCTGTCAGCTCCAAAAAACTCCTACCAAGTACCATCACCCTCGGTGATGATAAACATGGCAGTGCAGAACTGAAACAAAACGGTGAGGGTGGCAGCAGAGACAACAATCACAGTATCAAAAGGGTGGGAAAGTGGGATGTGATAGTATACGCGTTTACAAAGCCATATATATTAATAGTGATTACATGATAATAATGCAAGGTAACAACCAAATACATAAATAAATATCATAGTGACAAGGAATAACAGTGTTGAGACTAGTGATAGACTCAATGATAATAAATAATAGTTTTACTTTTAACATGTGATTTTATGTGCTAAATTGATTGCCTTAGGAATGGTGTTTACATGAAATACATGTTATAATAATAATGACAAGGAATAAAAACCTACTAAGGGTGATGACAGCAATGCTAATATTAATAAACACAATGGTAGGATTTGTTTTGATAATGATCACATTTTCCAAACATGTGATTCCATTTGCTAAAATGATTTTCTTAGACATGGTGTTAAAATATGGCAGGTGCCTACAATAACAATTGCATCCTGCACTGTTCAATAATATAGTAGGTGTAAAAAGGAGTTGGTTATCTTTTTTTTTCTCCTTGCTTATTTTTTTTTTTTTTTTTTTTTTTTAATTATACATATACTTGCAACATGCAATGTGCAATAATAGTAGAAGTAAAAGGAGTTGGTTATCTTTTCCCCTTGCTTTTTTTTTTTTTTTCTTATTTGTAAGGGTTCATTCATTTTTTCCCTTCCTCTTTTTTTTTTTTTTTTTTTTTTTTAAACTTTATGTAAAAAGTAAACAAGCATCAGTATTTGCACAACATTTTTACAATCTTTACATTTTTGTTTCCCTTGCCATCTTCTCACCAATTTGTTTCACTCCATCAATGCCCTTATCACCACTATCTGGGCAATGATGGTAAAGGCAGGATAGATATTTGAACCAAACCGGTGTGGGTATCAGCAAAGGCAGCAACAAACCATGAGCAAGGGGATGGGGGGCATATGGGAAAGGGGTTTTGTTTATTACTAATGATGACAATAATAATAATGACAAGAAGAGACATACTGAGGGTAATAATAGCCAATATAAAAAAAAACTAGCAATGGTACTAATGGTTGTGAAAATGATAAACTTTTTGCAAATTGTGGTTTCCATTTGCTAGGATGATTTTCTTTGGAATGGTGTTAACATAGCATAGCAGTGTACATACACAAGCCAAATATAGTTTTTAATAATAGTTGTAGTACAGGGAGTTGGGTTTTTTTCCCCCCTCATTTCCTCAATCATTTGTATTTGCACAAATTTATTTCAGTATTATTGATTTGGTAACCATATGTGATTTTGTATTTATTCCTTCAACACTCCTTCACATGATTCAAAAGGGGTGACAAGGAGAAAGGGAAATCTTTACATTTTTGTTTACTTTGCCGCACTCCCACTAATCGCTTTCACTCCAATGCCCCTCCGGCCACCCTTAATGATGGTACAGGCAGGACAAATGTTTGAACTGACCAGTGGGGGTGGTAGCAAAGGCAACAAACCATGAGCAAAATGGGGCACTAGTGGAGATGAAGTTGTAAAATAATAATGATATCACTAATACTTATAACATTAATGATACTAAGGATAATAAGGTAGATACTGAATACAAAGAAAAGGGGGAATCTTGCATGTTCCCCCCCCCCTCACTATACTCTCCTCAACTGGTTTCACCCCACCAAAACCCTCATGCCAACTCTTAATGATGGTACAGGCAGGACAAGTGTTTGAACCAACCAGTTGGGGTAGCAGCAAGGGTAGCAAAACATAAGCAACAGGGAGCGCAGGGGAGATGAAGTTGTAAAATAATAGTGATTAAATCAATAATACTTGTAAAATCAATGATACTAAGGATAATGGGGTAAGTATTGACTGCAAGGATAGGGGAAAGTCTTTACATGTTGTTCCCTCTCTACTCTCCCCCCCCCCCCCCGATTGGTTTCAATCACCAATGTCCCCATGACCACTCTAATTATGGTACAGGCAGGGCAAATGTTTGAAACAAACCAGTGGGGGTAGTAGCAAAAACCACAAACCTTAAACAAAAGGGGGGGGGGGGGCATGGGGGATGAAGTTGTAAAATAATAAAGGTGATATCATTAATACTTATTAAATTAATTATACTAAGGATAAAAGGGGTTGGGTAATGATAGTAAAAAATAAAAATGATAGTGATGATAATAATAATAATAATGAAAACAATAATAATGATAAAATAATAATAGTAATACTATAATAGATATGTGATTTCCTTTACTAAAATGATAATCTTAGTTGTGGTGGTAGTTTAGCACAATAAATTCATTTGTATCAAACATTCCATAATTAGTACATTGGAATGGGAGGAGTTAAGTTTTCTTTTCTCTTTTTCCCTTTTTCCCCTTATCTATAAGGGTGAAACCATCATTTTGAAACAAATAAAACAAGCATTTGTACTTCCACTATTCTTTACATAAGGGATTTTCCATTGGTCTTTTGACCATATGTGATCTTTTTAATCATTCACTCCCAGTTTCTTCTTTCTTTCTCTCACTCATGTATACCAAAATTACCAAAAAAATTACCAAAATTGCCAGAGTTGGTATACCATTTATACCAACTCTGGAAATAGTTGTGATATTTTGTGTGTGTACATAAAGGAAATTAAATGTGTGTTATATGTGTGGTGTTTGTATCTGGCAAAATTTCTGCAGGTCCATATAAGTTGTCTGTAGTAAGAAAGTGCTACCAGTAGTTTTGTATGTATGTCCTTAGATGTCATTGGTATAGTATTGAGAAAATTGCTTTATATATGTCGGTTTGTTTGCCTGTGTGTGTTTGTATGAGGTGTTGCGCGTGTGGCAGTAATTGTTGGACATGTATAATAAATGTGTTCCTCTGTCTCTTGTGTGTTGTTTCTACATAATTGACATTGTTTGGATATGTATGCTTCTACCTGTGTTGTGGGGGTCATACTGTATAACAGTCTATATGTGATCTCCCTAGCTTTTGGTGTTATGTGTTTGTTGTGTAGGTTTGAAAAGGTGCATGTGAAGTCAGTCATGAAGTATTTGTGTCCTCTTTTAATCCTAAGTTTTAGTGATGGTGCTTGTTCTCTAACTAAATGTTTGTATATTGTGTGTGTTGTTTGCTGTATTAACTGTTCATGTCCTTTTATTGCCTGTATGCATGTCTGATAGAATGTTGGCAGTCTTCCCTGGTAGTGTGCAGTTGCATTGTTAAGAGGTGTGAGATGTTTGATGTTGTGGCCTATGTAGTATAGTGCTAGTCTGTTCTGTTCTGGGTGTCTGATGATTTTACCTATGTGACTGATTCTAAGTGACAGTATTTTTGTCTGGATGTCCTGTAGTGAAATCCCGCCTTGTTTCCTGTCTTGTATGAGAGTTTTGTGTTTAATGCTGTGTATCGTGTTGGTGAAGATGAAGCGTCTGATTTGTTTGTTTATGTTTGTGACGGTCTGTTTAGGAGGGTCCAGTACTGTCGCTAAATATATTATTTTGGGTAATATGTCTGTGTTGACTATTGTGCTTCTACCAAATATTGTGGATGTCTTGTACCTATACCTGTGTAACATGTCTGTGATCTGTTCGGTCAGTGCGTGCCATGTCTGTCTGTGTGTTTCTGTGGGATCGCATGGAAATGTGATCCCATACAGCTTCATGGTGTCTATGTGTTTCAGATCTGGAGGGAAATCAGCCTTTTGTTTCCACTTTCCCAGGCCCATTATCTGTGATTTCTGTACATTAATTTTGGCTCCACTGCCTTTTCCAAAATGGGTAAAGGTGTGGAGTATATTCCTTATTGATGTGTTGGTGGTGGGAAAGAAGGCAGTGTCATCTGCATAGGCGATGAGCTTCTGCTCTCCTATCCCATGCAGGAAGGTTCCTTTAATACTAGTGTCTTGCCTTATCTTCTCTAATAAAGGTTCTAGAGTGAGCACATACAGGAGTGGTGATAAGGGACATCCTTGTCTTACAGATCTCGTGAGCCTGAAGCTAGCTGTCAGTGAATGGTTCACCAACACTCTGCTCTCAGGATTTTTGTACAAGACCTGTATCCACTGCCTGTAGTACTCTCCTATGTTACAGTGTTCTAGTGTCCTATGTAGGTAAGTGTGGGAAATTCTGTCGAAGGCCTTCTCTTGATAGAAGGATAAGATGGAGGATGGACAGTCTTTTCCATGTGTGTAGTTAATAATGTCTCTAATGAGGTGTGTGTGGTTGTGTATATTTCTGTCTTTGACACTGCACTGCCAGAAAGGTACGTTCAGCTCTAGGATCGGCCATGCAGATTTAGTAAAAAAAAAGTTTTTTTTTTTTTTTAACCATTCGTAACATTTATTCCAATATACCCTACGGTGTAGGGTCTGAAAAATAGTCTTTAGACTCATTATATTGCTCCTCTCCACGGAAATCTTTAGTAAAATTTTTTTTTTTTTAAAACTTTTATTGAGTGTGAAAGAAAACTTTGCATTTGTATTGTTCGTGTTGTTACAGAGCGTTGCATGTGGAAGTGTAGGTGACATATGCGCAAATTTTTACAACATTTGTTTCAACCTTTTTACATTTGAAATAGGGGGTAGCGAAAAACGAGTACAAACGACAACAAGACGGTAGTATACCATTATTTTCCCTCTGCCACCCTTTCACCTGTCAGCTCCAACCCCACCAATACCATCATCACCACTTGGTAATGAGGAAAATGGCAGTAAAACTTGTTAGGACCGACCGGTGAAGGCAGCAGCAGCATCAAAAACAACAGTATCGAAAAGGTGGGGGGGGAGGGGGGTTGTCAAGGAGTATCCTAGTTTACAATGCAGGAGGGGTAGTTGTTGCATTTGTATTGTTTGTGTTGTTACATGCGTACTGTGTGTTCAGTATTTGTGTGCGTGTTTTTACAGAGCGTTGCATGTGGGCGTGTAGGTGTCATATGCGCAAAAATTACAATTATTTTATACATTTAAACATTTCTCCATTGACATTGTTGTATGGAAATATTTTAAATCAAAGGCGTTATGGTAGCGGGCTGTTATTATTTCCCCTGCCGCCCCGCTCTCCTGTCAGCTCCAAAAACTCCTACCAAGTACCATCACCCTCGGTGATGATAAACATGGCGGTGTAGAACTGAAACAAAACGGTGAGGGTGGCAGCAGAGACAACAATCCCAGTATCAAAAGGGTGGGAAAGGGAGATGTGATAGTATACGCGTTTACAAAGCCATATATATTAATAGTGATTACAATGATAATAATGCAAAGTAACAACCAAATACATAAATAAATATCATAGTGACAAGGAATAACTATTAACAGTGCTGAGACTAGTGATAGACTCAATGATAATAAATAATAGTTTTAACATGTGATTTTATGTGCTAAATTGATTACCTTAGGAATGGTGTTTACATGAAATACATCTTATAATAATAAAGACAAGGAATAAAAAAACTACTAAGGGTGATGACAGCAATGCTAATATTTATAAACACAATGGTAGGATTTGTTTTGATAATGATCACATTTTCCAAACATGTGATTCCATTTTTTTTTTTCCCGCGTTTCCATCCTGTTTCAGGATATTGCGGTCAACACCAGCATCTTTCAGCTGTATGTTGATTCCTAGGCTAGATTACGCTCATCAGCACGCCACGACTTTCTGAGCGACCGGCTCCATACTCTCATAAGTCACTTTTGCGATTCGAACCACTGCTAATTCTCGTCGCGTCACGTGACGAGAGTATTCGGGGTTAGCGGAGAAAGCTGCTAACCCCTCGGCCACGAAGCCGGTGATTCCATTGGCTAAATGATTTTCTTAGACATGGTGTTAAAACATGGCAGGTACATACAATAACAATTGCATCCTGCACTGTTAAATAATATAGTAGGTGTAAGAAGGAGTTGGTTATCTTTTTTCTCCTTGCTTATTTTTTTTTTTTTTTTTTTACATATGCATGCAATGTTCAATAATAGTAGAAGTAAAAGGAGTTGGTTTTCTTTTTCTCCTTGCTTATTTTTTGGTCATATTTGTAAGGGTTCATTCATTTTTTCCCTTCCTCTTTTTTTTTTTTTCTTTTTGTAAAAAGTAAAACAAGCATCAGTATTAGCACAAACTTTTTTACAATCTTTACATTTTTGTTTCCCTTGCCATCTCCTCACCAATTTGTTTCATTCCACCAATGCCTTCATCAACCTTATCCGGGCAATGATGGTAAAGGCAGGATAATTATTTGAACCAAACCGGTGTGGGTATCAGCAAAGGCAAACACAAACCATGAGCAAGGGGAGGGGGGCACATGGGAAAGGGTTTTTTGTTTATTACTAATGATGACAATAATAATAATGGCAAGAAGAGGCATACTGAGGGTAATAACAGCAATTATAAAAAAACAGCAAGGGTACTAATAGTTATGAAAATGATAACATTTTTACAATATGTGATTCCATTTGCTAGGATGATTTTCTTTGGAATGGTGTTAACATAGCCTAGCAGGTACATACACTTGCAAACTGCAGTTTTTAGTAATACTTGGAGTAAAGGAGTGGGTTATATTTTCCTACTTGTTTTTTTCCTAAATGTAGGGGTTCATTCATATTTTCCTCTGTGTTCTCTCTTTCTTTTGTTTTTTAAATAAAAAATTTAACCAAGCATTTGTATTGACACAAGTGTTTACAGTATCATTGGTTTGGTAACCATTTGTGATTTTGTATTTATTCATTCAACACTCACTCACATGATTCAAAGGGGGTGACAAAGAGAGGAAGGGACATGACCACTCTTTATGATGGTACAGGCTGGACAAATGTTTGAAAACAAAATAGTGGGGGTAGTAGCAAAAGCAACAGACCGTAAGCAAAGGTGTGGGGGGGGGGGGGGAAACATGGGAGATGAAGTTGTAAATTTATAATGATGATATCCTTAATACTTTTCAAATTAATGATACTAAAGATAATAAGGGTAAGGTAATGATAGTAATAATAATAATGATCATAATAATAGTAGACATTTCCGTAATAATAAAAATAAATAAATAAACAACAAACATATATTAATAATAATAGTAATAATAATAATAATAAATAGTATAACAGATATGTGATTTTATTTACTAAAGTGATAATCTTAGTAGTGGTGATGGTATAGCACAACAAGTGCATTTAAAGCAAACCATTCCATAAATAGTAATTTGGAATGGGAGGAGTTGATTTTCTTTTCTCCTTTTTTCTTTCCCCCTTATCTATAAAGAAGGAAGACCACTACACAACAAAGATTTAGTAAAAAAAATTTTTTTTTTTTTAATTTTGGGTTTGGCGGTCATCCCAGACTAGCTGGTTCCCCGCCTCCCCTGTTTTTGGCGTGGACCCTTAGTCCCACTGTGAGCTATTGCCCACAGTGGTCCACCAGGCCCACATTTAAAGTGATGCTTATGTGAGGTTTTTTTTTTCTTTTTTGATCACCCGGCCCCCGACCAGACCAGACGCACTACTGCGAGGGACAGCAAATGCGTCTGATCTTAGCCGAAGGGCCGAGAACGATCATCCCGGCCTCCGACCAGACCAAGCGCACTACTGTTGGGGGCCAGCAAATACACTTGATCTTAGCCAAAAGGCCGAGAAGCCTTAGATTTAACTCTTAGAAGATCGAAATCTTAGAAGACTTAGTAAAAAAAATTTTTTTGGCACAAAATTAATAACGTTGTTAGTAATTTAAGTTCAAATTTTTTTTTTTTTTTTTTTTTTTTTTTTTTTTTTTTTTAAACTTTTATTGAGTGTTAAGAAACATTTGCATTTGTATTGTTCGTGTTGTTACAGAGCGTTGCATATGGAAGTGTAGGTGGCATATGCGCAAATTTTTACATTTGTTTCAACATTTTTACATTTGAAATGAAGGGTAACGAAAAACGAGTACAAACAACAACAAGACGGTAGTATACCATTATTTTCTTTCTGCCACCCTTTCACCTGTCAGCTCCAACCCTACCAATACCATCATCACCACTTGGTAATGAGGAAAAGGGCAGTAAAATTTGTTAAAACCGACCGGTGAAGGCAGCAGCAGCATCAAAACGAACAGTATCGAAAAGGTGGGGGGGGGAGGGGGGGGGTTGTCAAGGAGTTTCCTAGTTTACAATGCAGGAGGGGTAGTTGTTGCATTTGTATTGTATGTGTTGTTACATGCGTACTGTGTGTTCAGTATTTGTGTGCGTATTTTTACAGAGCGTTGCATGTGGGCGTGTAGGTGACATATGCGCAAAAAATTACAAATATTTTATACATTTAAACATTTCTCCATTGACATTGTTGTAAAGTTTAATTTAAGTTCAAAAGGCGAAAGATTTATACGTTGTGAAGAGAAACCAGAGTAACAATGTCAGGGCGTCCATTGGGTGACAGTCGTTAGCATCGTGCACGGAGCTTGCAGTGTTGAAACATTGTATATATTGCATTAATAAGTACATTTTATTCATTCTTAGCAGTAAAAGTATTTCAAACTTTAGGATGTCAAATTATTGTGTTAAGTGTGAATAGGTGGTGTCATTATATTAAACATTTAACAATTAATCTAACTAATTGCTTCTTTAGAAAAACATATGCGAGTTGTCCCCACATATGCGAGTTATGTCCCTTGCAAACAATAAAATGAATATTATGTTCCCGTGAAAAGGGGGTATTTGTTTCCCATTAAATTTCGCTTTGTAAAACAAACACTTGTAAAAAGCATATATTGGAAACAACAAGCTGCCAACAAAATTGATAATGATGTAGGTCAATATCAGCCTATTAAAAGAGGTGTGAGACAGGGATGTGTAATGTCTCCAGATCTTTTTTTCCCTGTACAGTCAAAATATATTCAGAAATATAGAAGGCTAGCTGACCCGGCCCGGCTTCGCCCAGTCCTCGGTGGGGAGCATCTCATTTAATTCATATAAGTAGTCATATAAGTTCCCGTTCCCGTTACCGACTATCTGTCTGTCTGTCTGTCTGTCTGTCTGACCCGGCATCGCCCAGTCCTTGGTGGGGAGCATCTCATTTAATTCATATAAGTAGTCATATAAGTTCCCGTTCCCGTTACCGACTATCTGTCTGTCTGTCTGTCTGTCTGTCTGTCTGTCCGTCCGTCCCTCTCTGTCTGTCTGTCTGCCTGTCTGTCTAATCATTTATTGGTTGCAGTTAGAACAACCTTAGATAAACGAAGACCAACTTACAAAAAGCATTAGAAAGAGCACTTGAAAGATCTTTACATCTTCCCCCAACAATTAACTTGGGTAAATGGAGCGGCGGCAGCAGCATCAGCAGAAGAAGGAAAAGGAGGAGTAGACAACTGCAGCGAAAAGGTGGGTCTGTCTATCTATCTGACCCGGCGTGACTTCGCCCAGCTCCTGGCGGGTAGCGTCTCATTAAATTCATACAACAAAAAAAAGTAACTTAAAAAAATGCCCTTCCACACACCATCCATTATTTTTAATGAAAACGCTTTCTAATCACCTGCATGACTACAGTAACTTCTTAAGCAAAAAAAGATGAGTTACAATGTTATGCATTGTGCATTATTTTTATGAAAACTTTGAAAATGCCTTACAGATTGTATCATTATTTATTATAACTCATATGCCGGTACATAACTATGGACAAAGAGTTTATAAATCTTTGAAAACGATGCCACAATATGACTATAAGTTATACAGAAAAGTTATGCCCCTTGAAATAACTTTTATAGAGTTAGGTCCCCTGAGATATATGAAATTACAATGAAAAATGAAATAATACTGGGTAAGAAGGCGATTTCACACTAAAAAAATATGACAGTGGGCTGCACTGGAATGAAAGAAAGGCGTGTAGAAAATTTCATCTCAATCGGATGGGCCGTTCGCGAGCGCATAAAGGACATACGGACATACAGACAGACAGACAGACAGACGGAGATCGCAATTTATATATAAGACTAGCTGACCCGGCCCGGATTCGCCCAGCTCCTGGCGGGATCTATCTGTCTGTCTGTCTGCTTGTCTGTCTGTCTGACTGTCTGACCCGGCCCGGCTTCGCCCAGCTCCTGATGGGGATCATCTAATTTAATTCATATAAGTAGACATATAAGCTCCCGTTCCCGACTATCTGTCTGTCTGTCTGTCTGACCCGGCCCGGCTTCGCCCAGCCTCTGGTGGGGAGCATCTCATTTAATTCATATAAGTAGTCATATAAGCTCCCGTTCCCGACTATCTGTCTGTCTGTCTGTCTATCTATCTGACCCGGCGCGGCTTCGCCCAGCTCCTTGCGGGGAGCGTCTCATTAAATTCATATAAGACAAAAAAAAGTAACTTAAGAATGTCCTTCCACACACCATCCATTATTTTTAATGAAAACTGTTTTTAATCACCTACATGACTGTAGATAACTTCTTTAAACATAAAAAGATGAGTTAGACAATTTTCACTATTTAAATAGATGCATTATTTTTATGAAAACTTTGAAAATCCCTTAAAGATTATATCATTATTTATTATAACTCATTTGCCTGTAAATAACTGTAGACAAAGAGTTTATAAATCTTTGAAAACAATGCAACAATCAAATAAAATATATAGCAATGCTATTAAAAGTTATGCCCCATGAAATAACTTTTCTTAAGTTAAGTCCCCTCGCTATATAGAAATGATAATGTAAATTTAAATATTAAATTTTAGTAAGTAAATAGCTGATTGTACACTAACAAACTATGACAGTTGGCTGCAGGGGGAATGAAAAGAAAACATGTAGAAAATTTCATCTCAATCGGATGGATCGTTCGCGAACGCATAAAGAACGGACATACATACATACATCGTCTTTTATAGATATAGATATGGAAGGAATCAACATTGGGGGACGATACATCAATAACATTAGATATGCAGATGATACAGTCTTGATTGCAGACAATGAATATCTCGGCACAGTCATAACATCTGATTGGAGATGCCTTGAAGAGATTAGAACAAGAATTGCCATTGCGAAGGTAGCCTTTTGCAAGATGAAAAACATACTGACCAATAAAAAGATATCAATTGAAGCGAGGAAAAGAGTGTTAAGGTGCTACATAGAACCTATACTTTTGTATGGATGTGAAGCGTGGACAATAAGCAGTCAAGCTGAAAAACAGCTGATCGCTGGGGAAATGTGGTTTCTGAGGAAAATGCAAAGAATACCATGGACAGACAGAAAAACCAATGAACAAGTCCTTCAAGAAACACATGAAGATCGTAAACTGATTAGAGAAATTAGACGTAGACAGTCAAAAATTTTTGGGCATGTTATGAGAAGAAATGAATTGGAGAACTTGGTGACAACTGGCAAGATCGAAAGGAAGAGACCAAGGGGAAGACCGAGAAGTACATACCTGGATGGCTTGGCCACATGGCATGATCCAGACAGGAACACGGAGCTGATCCACGACTCTGGTGATCGAGTGAGATGGCAGAACATTACCGCCCACGCTTACCGGCATGGCACATGATGGATGGATGAAATTTCGCTTACCAAGTGCACAAGCCGTCGAGAACGCGATAGCGAATGGTTAGCCCAGTGTTTCCCAACCTTTTTTGTGCCATGCCCCACTTAAGCCTTTCTAAAATTCATATTGCCCCCCTCCCCTGCCCCACGCGCCCCCCCCCCCTTGTCAACAACTCAACTGACAGGCATCATCGGGTACTTCTCTCACACCATACAAGAAACTTGCAAGTCGTGTGGGAGGCAAAATGCATGGTCCATTTTTATTGCCGTTGGCTCGCTAACAAGCAGTAGACAGTCGCTATTGAAACACACCACATACAGTCACAGAATTATCTAACATAAACTGCTACCCTATGCTAACTCTATCTATTCAGTGAACACAAATCTCCTAGCCCTATTCTAACGATGTGAACGCTACAAAGTCCGGTCTCCCGTCTGACCAACTTCTGTCCCATGGTCACACACCACGCGGCGTGACCTTCACCTTGGTGCGTGTTACCTCACATCGCACGCCGTTGGCAACCGTGGCTTGTTGAGTGCATACTCAACTGTGCTGTGGCTACACGAGGTGTGATGTTATCGTGATGAGAGTGCTAACTCTCTGAACAACGCCTGCGTGTCTCATGAGGGAGTGGCTAACCTTCTCCTATTACCTCATCTCCCCTGCCCTTGCCTCGGGCACCGTATCTCCTCCTGGTCTCTTCAGGATTGACCGCTCTCCCTGGCGGAGGGGATGCGGTCGAGTCTTTGACACACACCCACCCCTCTTGTGTTGCGTCATCAACTTTCACTCATTGGTTGTGACGCAAGAGGTTCCTAAACAAAAAATTAGTGTCTCTAATTTTTGTCAAAGACTCTAGATAACCTGGCTTTGGGCATTCCAATAGACTATTAATAACTATTGTCACAATGTAGCAAAGCCTTACTTGGCTACTGGCAATCGCCACAAACTTGACTGGTTGGCGTGAGCCCTCTTCTCACATGCTATATTATATTTATTAGAGGTATGTCTGAACCGGACCGTTGTCATATAAGACCTGCCCTCAAATAGTAAATTAACTTACTACCCATACAAAGTTGACTTTCTTAGGGTCAACACATGAATTGCTTCATGTCCCCCATATAATATTTAACAACCATTATAGAAGAGTGTGTGCGACAGGCTTTACCTACTTCGCTTCCGCACGTAAAGCTTTATTTCACTGTTAATTTAGTTCTTCGTTGTCTATTATGTCCCCTGACCCGAAGTTATCTGCCTTTGATCTACAAATAGTGTATGCAATTTATATATTTGTTTTTCTGGTTGTTTGCGTGTTTGGATGTAATAAATCTACTAATCTAATTTCTATCCTCTATTTATAAATTCTATGTGTATGTATGTTAGTTTTTTGAGTGTCATAATTTGGTTCAATGTGGCCACAAACAGGTGTATAACACTAATTCGTGACTACATTCCCTTGTTATGAAACCCAAAATACTGTAATCTAAGTTCTAAACTATATTACAGACAACACATTCACACTAGCACATTTTTACTAACGACAACCAACATTAACACAGAGAAATACTAAAATTTGCGCCAGGCAGCAGAAGAATTCGCTGACTGATTTCACTCTCTCCCATCTATTTTACATTCGCTCTCACTTCCACACTTCTGTCACACTCCTTTCACCCTTAATTCTGTCACACATCTTTTATCCTTCCACACTAATCCTTCCGATTATTTAAAACCCTTGTAGTGACAATATACAGGTTTGGCTCAGTTTGAGATAGTTGAGCCCAATGACTGTGCGAAAATCGCTGCACGAGTCATGTATTTACAATATATTTACATGGACGAGAAAGGGTTTATGGTTTGTCCCCTTGGTCTCATCATCCACTATATTACACTAACATAAAACTCTACATTCTAACATACCATTCTAATTCTATAACTAAGTATTTAATGTGTTACCTAAATTTATTAAATTTGTTATGTCAATTATATGATATCCTTATATTCCTTCTTATTTTTCTCTAATCTAAGGGATGTAATCTAACTATTTAAATGTGATTGTTGTGATGTGAGTTATGTACCTTAATTACATGGGTGATGTGAACATAATTTATGTATGTTTCTAAATACTATGCTAAATAATGTTTTTAAATACACAAAGGAATTATATGAGTGATATTCTTAATCTAAATGGTGTAAATGATGTATGTTACCTTATCTAATGTTTTTCGCCTATTATGATGTAAAATGACAATACTAATAATTGGTAATGTTAGGTCGATGGTATGGTTTTCATTAGGATGGAATAAATTAAACTGCACTAAAGCTAAATGAAATGTAATAATTTAAATTTGTACTATTTCTATCATAATTTTAATTTCGCTTGTAATTAACTATTCTTACGTCTAACCTAAAATTTAAGTTTAAATTAAAGTTAAGTAACTGGGTTAATTACTGTACTAAGTAAACTATTTAAATAAATGAGAATATTATATTACCTAATTCTATCTCTAATTTATCACTATCTTAAAATACTATCTTACATATCACATTTAGTTTATATACATGGTATTCAGTTTCCTCAGGTTAGTAGCTGCCTTCACGTTTGTACATTAGTTACATAGGCACAATATATAACTACACAATTTGCCTGGGTATCTGAAATACATTATACAGTCATCATAGAGTTTATCGGTAGTGCACGTGTAGAGATTCGCTGGTGTCGTAGCTCAGTCTTTACGTGTCTGAAATTAAGCACTGTTCTGACACTGTTTTCTGCATTTTACTCACATGATACACCGGAATGAAGCTTAGTTGGAAATGAACTGTCCTGTTTCACATGGTGGTATCTACATTTCGCAGCACAGTTCTTCAGTTAATGTCTACGGACACCTGACAGTTCATTGTACTTGGTATCTTAATAACACATACTGTGGATGTATATGTAACACATTCTAAATAGAATATTGTAATCTATTTATGTATTGACTATCACTCTACAACTATATGTGGACTTTCAGGTATTTCTACCCCAGATGGTCTACTAAGGGTATCAGCTAGGGTGTTGTCTTTCCCCTTAATATGTTCTATACTGAACGTATAGTTTTGAAGGATAAGAGACCACCTGTATATCCTGTCGTTTCGGTGCACACCAGTCTGGATGACCGTAATGGGAGAATTGTCGGTCTGGACAATGAAGCGTACCCCCGCCAGAAAACGGTGGAGCTTTCTCACTGAGTAGATGACGCTCAGGGCCTCCAGTTCTGCTATCGAATATCTGGACTCGGTAGGTGTGATCTTACGGCTCACGTAGCAAATCGGATGGAAGATGCCCTCATAAAATTGGCCTAGGACTGCAGCGATGGAGATCCTGCTGGCATCTGTCCTAAGATAATAAACGAGCCCAGGGTTAGGCAAGCGGAGGATGGGAACATTACTAAAAAGAATTTTCAATTTTGACAATGCAGAAATTAATAATGCATCTTTCACATCCAATTTTACTGATGCTTTTAGCATATTAGAAAATACACTTGTAATTTCAGCTAGGTTTGGAATAAATTTACTGTAGTAATTAACTAATCCTAAAAGACTTCTAACCTGCTTTTTCGTAGTAGGCATGGTTAGATTCATAATTTTTGTAATAATCCTATTGTCAGTCTTTAGTTGACCTTGAGAGATGACATGACCCAAAAATTCAATTTCTTTTAGGCCTAATTCGACTTTGCTCGGTTTGACAGTGAGACCGAAGAGTCGCAACCTATCAAAGACATGTCTCAGTTTCAGTAAGTGTGTAGTCCAGTCTTCAGTATGGACACATATATCATCTATATAGGTCACAGTATTCGTCACTCCATGTAATAGATCTCTAGTTAAGCGTACGAAAGTGGCAGGAGCATTTCGAAGTCCGAAAGGAAGAAATCGCCACTCGTATAGTCCTAAAGGGGTTGAAAACGCAGTAAAATGCATAGATTGAGGCTGCATAGGGACCTGCCAATATCCCTTAGTAAGATCTAGTTTTGAAAAGATTTTTGAAGTAGACATGTCCAAGATAAGATCTTCGCAGGAAGGAATAGGTTCTGCGTCGATCTTAGTGATGTTATTGAGTTTTCGATAGTCTACGCACAGACGAATTGTGGAATCCTTCTTCTTAACTAGGACGATTGGAAAAGAGTACTCAGATGTAGACTTTTGGATAATCCCACTAGCTTCTAAATTAAGAATTTCCTTATTTAGATTTTCCCTATAGCTGAGTGGGATTGAGTACGGCCTGCATTTGATAGGCTTAGAGTCCGAAAGAAGAATGGAGTGTTCGATTCTGTCCGTCCTACCTGGGATGTCAGAGAATAGGTCTTTGTATTCAGTAATTAACTCCACTAATTGTCGTCGTTGACTGTCTGTTAGTCCCTGATCTATATGTATACTGTCCAATGTCGCAGTTTTGTCTACGATGGGAACAGGTAGTTCCATTCCGTCGTCGTCTACCTGATTCAGTACAGTGGTGGTACTAAGTGCGTATTCTGTTAACTGACTAGGTGTATTGCCATTGTCGGAACTGCCAGTCTCGCTAACTAGTGTAGTTGCGTTATGTATGTCTGTCGTCTGATCACTAGGTGTTGGTGCACTCTGTTCGTCTGTCACTACTTCTGTTTCGTGTCTTGAAAAGTAAGGTTTCAACATGTTGACATGGAATATCTTTAAGTGTCCGTTTATTGATATTTCATAGTCAACATCTGAAATTCTACGTACCACCTTGAATGGCCCTTGCCATGAGGTTAATAATAAATTTCTTTTGTCTGGAAGTAGCAAGAGTATGTCTTGATCTGGTTCAAGTTCAATTGTTCTTGCCCCTTTGTTGGCATATTGGCGGTAGATTTGACCCTTCCTCTCCAAAGCTGCCTTAGCTATAACACACGATTTCATGATCTTGTCTCGTGTTTCTGTCACCATTTCATAAGGTGTTTTAGGGATCGGAATTTCAATAGAATCAGTTATTACCTGATGGTAAATGGTTAGGGGTCCACGTGGGTTAGCCCCGTAAACTAATTCAAACGGTGAGAAACCCGTGCTTGAATGGGGAATCTCCCGATAGGCGAACAGCACTGTTGGTAACAGTGAATCCCAATCAGCTGGGTTTTCTGCTGTCACCTTAGCCAGCATATGCTTTAGGTCACCGTTAATTTTCTCTACTATTCCATTGCTGGCTGGATGGTATGCTGTCGTAAAATGTTGTTTAATACCTAACATTTTTGTAAGGGCTTGCGTTGCAGCCGATATGAACTGAGTTCCACGATCGGATAAAATGGTCCGTGGGAATCCGAATCGTGAGAACAGGTGTAGAAATACATTGGCAACGTCTTTGGAGGTGATGTACTTCAAAGCTACTGCCTCAACCCACCTTGTACATAGGTCGACCATTGTCAATATGAAGCGATTTCCTTTGCTGGACACCTGATTCAGGGGTCCAACAATATCTACCGCCACACTCTCAAATGGTCTGGAGGCCAGTGTAGAAGGTTGTACTTCAGCTGTAGGATGTTTACCCTTGCGTACTAATTGTTGACAGACATCACAAGACCGACAAAATAATTTTATATCATTGCAAAAACCTGGCCAATAGAAATGAGCCTGAATTCTGGCCCTGGTTTTATCATATGCAAGATGACCAGCAAACGGTGACTCATGTGCAATCTTTAGCACAGTTAGACGATGTTGTTCAGGTAACACCGTTTGCTGAATCTCATGGTTACCAGTAGTATAATATCTAGTTAAAATGCCATTATTAAGTCTAAAGAACCATGAAGCATTTTTGGTCACTTTGGCTTTATCTTTTAATAATTTCAAGTATGGAGACACACTAGGGTCAGCTTTCTGCTGTTCTATAAATTTCTGTCTGCTGGTGTCACCTGTGCCAGTTGGAGAAAGCAACAGTAGTCTCTCATCTTGTAGTGTGTCTTGATGTTTCACACTGTCTGCTCTTGTTGTTGCATTAGCTGCATTTAATTTCTCCCATGCAACTATTTCTTCACTAGTACATTGTTTCAGTTGAGGTAAGCACCCCAAAATTAAATCTGTACACGGGTTGTTAAGTATTGCACAAGTAAAGGTACCGGAAAGAAAAGGAGAATCAATACGGGCTTTTGCCAAAGGGTAAATTTCAACGTTACCCGAAAAGGTTCGGCATTTCACAGTGTCACCTGTGTAATCATCCGGACTCACTAGTTCTTTTCGAAGACCAATAAGGGTGCTGCCGCTATCCAGCAAACATTGGCATGGTACATCATTGACCATTGCATTGTGGAACACCAAACTGCCTCTGGAGGCTAATGCTGCATTTACATTCTCAGATGAGAATGGTACTGTATGTCCACATTCTAGTTTTCCGTCTGCATGGAATTGGTGACATCGTTCACAGCTGTCGAAGCTTAACATATCGCTTGCACCACACACATCTTCTGCTTGGTTAGTAGGTAAGTCATTTTCAACCTCACACTCATTCTCACTACCACTATCTGACGAAGTGTCAATTAACATTGCATTGTTAGCTTTCACCCGTTGGCGGCCAAGGCACTTATTAGAATAATGGCCATAACAGGAACAAAAAAAACATTTGATTGCACGCCTGTATGCAGACCTTTTGCTTTGCTGCTTCTTGATCACATTTTCAAGATGCGCCGGATAATTCGGCGATTTGTCGCACATAGAATAAGTGTCGTGCATAAGTTGACAATACATGCATTTGGAAACTTTCCTGTCTTTCTTATCATACTTCTGAAAAGGTTTTCTGTTACTCTGATAGTTTTTTGGTTGGTCTTTCACAAAGGAAACTATCTCAGAGTCATTTGAAGTTTTAAAAATATCTCTGTTGGAAGAAAAATATGCTGAGCCTTTTTTTCAAATTGCTGGATGTTCTCAATGTCTGACTGTTGCAAAAATTTAGCAAAAGGAGAAGGTATGGTGGATATTACCTTATCCATAGCTATTAAGTTTTTTAATCTATCAAAGTCTTTTCCTATGTTAGCTGCTTTAAGCCACCTGTCTAGTACACTCTGTACATTTGAAACATAATCAATAAAGGTTTCACTAGGTTTAGGTTTTAGATTTGAGAATTGAACCTGATACCCAGGGGCATCAAGTAAAAAGTGCTGCATAATCCTGTCATGGATGTATTGATAGCTAGATCTAAGGTCAATTGGTATAGATTCTATTACTTTAAGGGGCTCACCACTCAGATTCTTCATATAAATAGGAGCCCACATCTCTAAAGGAACTTGGTGATATTTAAATTGATACTCTACATTCTCTGTCCAGGCAGATATGGAGTCCTCTTTACAATATGGTTTGATAATATTTTTGTATTTGTTGAACTTATTTTCCTCTTGTTGACTTCTTAGTTTAGTGGCAGAGATCTCTGCGTGTGAGTCTACATCCATGCTTTTCATCTTTAATTGTGTCTCTGATTCTACTTGAATTTGTTTTTCTTTGACTCTTGCCATTTCATCTATCTCTTTTTGCTTTAGATCTAATTCCTTTTGTTTTAATTCCAGTTCTTTCTGTTTAATTTCCTTATCTTGTTGTAACTGTTGTTGCTTAATTTCCTTATCATGTTCTAACTGTTGTTGTTTTGTTTCTATTTCTTTTTGTTTATTTATCTCAGCTAGTTGTATCTGGTGTTGTCTATCCTGTTCTCTTTCTCGTGCGCGTTCGTCTCTCTCCGCATCTTTTGCTTCTTTAAATTTTTTTTCAGCATATTCTTCTAAGTCTTTTCCTGTATATTGTAACTCTTTACCTGCTTTTATAAAATCAGCTAAAGTAGCCATGCTGTTTAGTAATTTAACTCGCGTTGACCTACCCTGATTTGTTTAATTACCTATTTATCTATGATGTTATCTATTTGTTCCTCGTTAAGGGATATTAATTTTATTTCCAGTTTATATGTTGAACAAACTTCTATGTTGGAAAATCAGAGCACAAAAAATATTATAGTGTATCACAAGCTGAAAAAGAGATGCACTATTAATCACAATGCATGCCAAAAATATAGTTGTACTCAGCTTAATGTGGGAACGAAGCTCCTTTGACACAGGTCACCTTGTTTGGTACACTGGGGTGGAGACACGTTTCGTAAGTAGCACACTGTATTTGGCCCACAGGTGTATGTGCACAGCTGTTGTTTGCCCTCTGATATGTAGGGCAGCAGTAAACACGCCTACTAAACGATATGATTTACTCGACAACTAAGGACAATGACTTAGACAATGACAGACTTACGAACAACTAGAACATGTATTAATTAATTTTAATGTCAATGTCCTGTCTTTGTTTTAAACAATAATTGCCTTTCGTTACTAACCTAGTTAATTTCTGTAAACGTTGTGCAGCTAAGTATCAGATGCTTAGCCCGAAAATAGTTCCATCGTGACGATAAGCAAAGAGAAAATAGACCCAAAAATGAATAAATGCTTGTAAAGAAATCAAAATAACATAATAATGTGTAAATAAATAAATATATTCATTTAGTAATTCCAATAAACAAATAATAAATAATATAAAGCACTGATTCAGGCGGGCCGCCGCTAAGCGATCTTGTAAACACTCGACTGCTTTATGCTAATGACGCAGAACAACTGTCTGTCAATCACTCTACGTCATCGCGCAGCGCTATTTTTAGATTTCAAAAATCAATATTGTCGGCTTCCTGTGTATTCCTGCGCCGTGAATCATGTTTGGTGCTTATTCAAGAATAAATTGGTAAATATATAAATAAATATAAGAAAATAAGAATATTAATACTTACAGCTTCGAAGAATACATGATTTCATTCAATAAATATATCATAAACACAATTAAACACTATTTTGTCACGATAGGCATATTTCTAGCTCGCAAATTCTCCTGTCTGCACAAATTATCGTTACTACAAAAATTAAACCCTAGTCTGGAGCCTGTGGATGAGTGGATTAGCTTGAACTTTTCGTTCAAGCTTCACTTCTTGACACCACAATTACCCTGGCCTGTCAACAACTCAACTGACAGGCATCATCGGGTACTTCTCTCACACCATACAAGAAACTTGCAAGTCGTGTGGGAGGCAAAATGCATGGTCCATTTTTTTTTATTGCCGTTGGCTCGCTAACAAGCAGTAGACAGTCGCTATTGAAACACACCACATACAGTCACAGAATTATCTAACATAAACTGCTACCCTATGCTAACTCTATCTATTCAGTGAACACAAATCTCCTAGCCCTATTCTAACGATGTGAACGCTACAAAGTCCGGTCTCCCGTCTGACCAACTTCTGTCCCATGGTCACACACCACGCGGCGTGACCTTCACCTTGGTGCGTGTTACCTCACATCGCACGCCGTTGGCAACCGTGGCTTGTTGAGTGCATACTCAACTGTGCTGTGGCTACACGAGGTGTGATGTTATCGTGATGAGAGTGCTAACTCTCTGAACAACGCCTGCGTGTCTCATGAGGGAGTGGCTAACCTTCTCCTATTACCTCATCTCCCCTGCCCTTGCCTCGGGCACCGTATCTCCTCCTGGTCTCTTCAGGATTGACCGCTCTCCCTGGCGGAGGAGATGCGGTCGAGTCTTTGACACCCCTCTCAACATATACATTATTTTTAATATTCAAAAATTGAAATGTTCACTAAAGAAACTTGAATGATAGGTTTTAGGAAGAAATCACTAGGTAATTATTGAGCAAACACAGTAAGTAAATTTTCAAAACATATAATGGAGAACTGAAATTCAAGTACAAAATAATTTTAATGAAATATTTTTCTATATTATTTTAATTATTAGTAATTATTTATTATTTAAATTTAGTGAGATCCTTGCGCTTGCTGCTTGCTGCAAAGAGATCTTATGTCAGGTTCCAATTTAGTTAACTTCAGTCTCAAGTCTCCCCGTTTTGTTATATTCAGCCGATTTCTTCCATTTTCGAATTTCCCCCCTTAACAGTCAAATTGCCCCCCTGTGGGGCGTGGGCCCCACGTTGGGAAACACTGGGTTAGCCTGTAGATCATGTAATTGAGTCCCCAATATTGCTCCCGGATTGACTCAGCCGAAACTAAGTACCATGAAATGTTCTGGAAAGTAAAGGCGAAGTGTGCACTATTGACCACATCACCCATTGAGTGCCAATTGTTTTGCAAAAATGTGGCGTTTTCTTTCACCATATGCTCAGTGCCTAAAGAAATGGAAAAGCAGGGTACTTCACTTTTTACCTTTACAACTGCTACTGCTACATTTACCACTATGGCTACTACAGCAACTACTGTCTACTACTGTCTGCAAATATTTAAAATTGTGTGTTTGTGTATGTCTATATGTAAATTGTGGTATATGCCCAACACAATTTTGAAAAAATCTAAATCACTTTGAGAAAAGAAAGTCTTGACAAGCCATATAACGATTGTCAGATGTCAAGCTCTGTGCTTGTTCTAACACAGTTTACTTGCATGTGTTTGCTGGCGTTGTGCCATAGACTCTTATTATTGTTTATCCCTGAATGGCTATAGCCAGTTTATGTCTGACTTCTTGTGAGCAGTCCCCATGGTTGTTGATTGTGGAGCCAAGATGTTCACAGTTTGTGATGTTTTCAATTTCTCGGTGGGTGGTTGTGATTTTTGGTTGGCGTGTAATTTTGTGTGTGTGTATTTTTTTTTATATTAGTTCAGAAAAATTTTATCATCTTAATTATGGCTTTTGACAAACAGGATTACATTTACATAACATATACAATTAAATTAGGAGCAAGTTAATTCCGCATTTGTTATAAATTTGCAATAGCTCATAAACTTATATATGTTATTGGTGAATGTTTAATAAATTCCGCCATTCTGTATATAAGACAAGAATTAGTAGCTTAACAGCTAAAGTAATTGAACATATTAACAAATTTATTACTTATGTGTATACATACATATGGTACTGATCAGTTAGTAATAAACATTTTATTTGTGTAAGAAAGAAATCAAGTAATAATAAATTCAGTAGCAGTGAATATTATAAATTAATTATTAATCTGTTGTACATAACTTGAAAACTTAGTGACAGCTGGCAAACTTGATGTAATCCAAACCGCTGGTGATCGTGTGAGTTTGCAAACCATCATTGTCTGTCAGCATGGCACATGTTTCAAAACATTACCACCTAACAGCATGGCACACGATGATATTGGCAGAAGAACTTCAATACATAATGTCATGCTTGAATGATAAAATAATTATTTACAAATACAGGTTGCCCCAGGTTTGACACAGAATTCTACATGGTCGACAGGATAAAAGTGATCGCTCTTACACTTCTAGTGCACTAATGGCGAGGCCGGGCATTCAATCCCTACACTAGCATTTAAGTTGGTCTGAAATGTTGACTTCTCGTTCAGAAAGCAGTGGCAAACTACAGAATGTAAAATTGCTTATAAAATCAACCTGGGGTTGAATGCAGCATCCTGCAATGGACATGCAACATTTATTGTTATGGGTTTGACTCTAAAGCAGTGGTTCTCAACCTTTTTTGGTCCGTGCCCCCCCCCCCCACCATATTTTCAGAACGTCATTCCCCCCCCCCCTTTTCATATTTCCTACCTAAAAATGTGGCCCGTGGCCCCCTTCACCATATTTTCAGAACGGCATTCCCCCCCCTCCCTCTTTCGTATTTCCTACCTAAAAATCCCCCCTTCCTGCCCCTACACAGTATACGTAATAATGGAAGCACAAGATCAAGTAATCGGTTCTTGTATTCACGCGATTTTGAAATAATCTTCATTCTCCCCCCCCCCCCCTGGAAACCCCAAAATTCCCCCCCCCCTCCGGGGGGGGGGGGGAATTCCCCACCGGTTGAGAACCACTGCTCTAAAGGAAATATTTACTAACAGGCAAAATTACGAATGAAGACAACTGTGACACAGAAACCCCATTATTAAAGAGTTCCCTTGTAAAATAAACCTCTGTGATGAAGGGGTTACAGACACAATTTGTAATCTTTCATATTGGGTTTGAAAAATTTGGCAGAGATCATCTCACGTTAATATTTTCATGCACTGATATGAGTGCTGGTCATTCAGAAAGCAATGGCAAACTACTGAATGTAAACTTGCCAAGAAATCACAAACAGCCAAAAAATGCTGGGGTTGGCTGCGACATCCTGTAAAGAATATGCAACTAACTTTTGCTGTAAATTAAAAGTGAAAACATGTCCTGAAGCAGGACCCCGCTGTGAGTCTGTGATGTGATAGAGCCATCACATGTTGGCCTGAATGCACGGAGGAATAGGTGGCCGGTATTTTCCTCTGTTAGCGGGCGATGAGCGCAGGCGGCTAATCCTCATTCAACCATGCTCATAAAATCAGCGTAGTCTCCTATCAGTTACACAAACGCACCTGCTATTTCTAAATTATTTTTGTTGTTGACATTTATTATTGGATGGGAATAAATGCTTGAAATATAATTTTCTGTATAAATAGTGCTTGTGCTACAGGTGAATGTATCGTGAGTTTGAGATATTCAGTACGTAGAACGACTCCTGTTTTGTATTATTGAAAACTACTTACTTATAATACCAGAAAAAACTAAGAACCACCATAACATCAGTAAGGGCAAATAAGCATGTTGGTATAATGGTTAGGGTGTTGTGCTGACAATGTCATGGACACGGCTGGGTAGGGATTCAGTGTCAGCTCTCAACGTTTGCTGTTGATGTCTTGGCAAGTGTTACGTTCAGTAATTTGCCCTTGCTTTCTGAACGACCGGCTCACATACCTCCGTAAGTAACCAGCGCGACGCGATCCACTGCCGAAACTCGCGCAGCTGTGTTTCATGCGTAGGTATACGGGTTTACGAGCAACGTCCTTAACACCTTCGCCAGGGAGACCGGTATAAGTACAGAAGCAGAAATACGCTAATAGGATGGTTTTGATCGCAGAAAATTACACGCTATTGTGGGTTGTCATGACTATAAATACAACAGAAAGTCAAAATATTCACATTATCTGATTGATTGATTGAGATTGATTGATTGATTGATTGATTTAGGAACCGACATCACAGCATTCGGGACATTCACATTATCTAAGAGCAGACAAACATAAGTAATTATCCCGAGGAATAGAATACATGCAAGATGAACTATCATAGTAAATTTACCGAATCTGAACTGGGTACTTCGATAACAGCAAATATAAGATGTATTAGAATAAAAGAGGTGAAATCTAAAATAGCTCAAGCTAAAGCACACAGATGAAATGTAGATGAAACAGCATATCATTGTCAAGAATGTTAGAAAGGGAGTTCTTATATTGAAACCATCTCTAACTTATTGAAGTGAATCATGGACAATTTGCAGATTAATGAGAAATAATGAAGGTTGCATACATGTGATTCAAAATAAAAACCACTGCAGGAGATCCTCCTCCTGGAATGTCACGCATTCTTTGCCCACATTGTCAAAGAACATTTCGAGCCAAACTTGTCAGCCATCTTAGAACTCACATCCCCATACTTTCAACTCCACTGGATGAAATGAATGGTCATCATAATTCTTGATGGACAAACAACACAAACAAACAAAATAAGGATGCTGTAAACGGACTCCGTGGCGATGGCGTTGCGAACGCGATTTGCAATGCCGCTTACCGCGCTCGAAGCACTCGGCGACAGATTTGGCAGCAGACCATGTGGCGCTGGTCTTAACGTTCTGGTATGGGAGCCGGTCGTTCAGAAAGCAATGGCAAACTACTGAAAGCAAAAACTTGTCAAGACATCAACAACAGCAGTAAAATGCTAGTGTTGACTGCAACGCACTGTAAGGGATATGCAACTTTTTAAAACAAACACACACACACAAGTGACAAATAAAACAACAGCGAAAATATTAAAAGAAGACAATTGGCGATGAAAAAAGGTTGCTAGACTTACAAGTAGACAATCCACTTCCTTGAGCACATTTTCTCACATTAGAAGAAGTGGAAAAGATTGTGACAGCAGGAAAGCAGAGGAGAAAGAGAAACGGGAAGATTCTTGATTTTTTGACATTATCATGAAGAAATATCGGTGCCGGAAAAGGTTTACTACACACAAAACATAGGATATGGCCACCAATGTCAGTAGGACAGTGGTTCTCAACCTTTTTTGGCCCGTGCCCCCCTTCACCATATTTTCTGAACGTCATTCCCCCCCCCCTTCCTATCAACAATTAGGCCCGTGCCCCCCTTTACTATATTTTCAGAACGTCATCCCCCCCCCCCTTCATATTTCCTACCTAAGAATCCCCTCACTCCTACACAGTATACGTAAAAATGGAAGGTAAATGTAATAGCATATACCAAAACAAGTCTAGACATCCACATAAAACGTGATTTGTGGGTCTACTTACTTTATAAAATGAGTTTTAGAAGAATGAGACGTACATAACTGTAAAGTATGAAGGGAAAAACAATATCAAGTAATCGGTCTTTGTATTAACGCGATCTTGAAATGGTCTTCATCCCCCCCCCCCACCCCTGGAAACCCTAAAATTCCCCCCTGGGGGGGGGGGGGAAATTCCACACCGGTTGAGAACCACTGCAGTAGGAGACAAATGTTTCTGCTTTATGCTTCTTTCGCCATTTGTCACCCATTGGGGAATAGGCTCTGAACCAACTCACTGCAAGCCGTCCAATCCTTAGTGTTATCCCATGCAGCTCTGTCAATATCCTACCCAAATTATTCATTTGTGTCTACTTCTCTTTTCTGTTTGGTCTTCCTCTAATCCTTTACATATGTGTACACACACGCACACTATATATATATATATATATATATATATATATATATATATAGAGAGAGAGAGAGAGAGAGAGAGAGAGAGAGAGAGAGAGAGAGAGATAGAGAGAGAGAGAGAACAGACCAAGGAGAAGACCGAGAAGTAAATACCTGGATGGCTTGGCCACATGGCATGGTCGAGACAGGAACACTGAGCTGATCCACGACTCTGGTGATCGAGTGAAATGGCCAGTCATGACCGCAACACGCTTTCTGGCATGGCACATGATTGATTGATTGGGAGAGAGAGAGAGAGAGAGAGAGAGAGAGAGAGAGAGAGAGAGAGAGAGAGAGAGAGAGAGAGTTATGCGATTAAGCGATATAACAAACAAAAAGTTATTAGTTAGGCCTTTCTGTTCGGTTCCTTTACACCTGTCTTTGACAGCTTCATCAGATATTCTTCCCTCCTATCTGCTTGTTTTTGTTCAGCCTCCCTGATTTTGCTATATAATTTCTGCAGTAATTTAGTTGATGTGTTTATATTGGCTTTAACAGCAGCTTTCTGATCCTACGAAAATCCGATAGCTTAAACCAGGGAATCATCACTACCATTGTTGTGTGAGCTGCCAGCTGGCATATGAATTCATGTCTCTCCACAGATCTTGGTCCTTGGTGCTCTGTATTAAACTATTGATGGCATTCCTCAATCCAGAATCTTTTGACACTGATTCCCCCCCCCTCCCCCCCCCCCCAGTCATTGCAATGTTTTCCAATGCTTCTCTTGACCAAAGAATGATGTTTATCTCTTTCTTACAATTTAATATATTGTTCTAGTCCCACTAGCTTCTTCCAGGCAATTGTTGTTAGTTACTCTGGCAGTCCAAGGAATTTGCAACATTTGTCTCAGGAACCAGATTCCCACTACTTTCAAATCTGATTAATTTATTTTCCATGATTCACTGCCATACAACAAAATAGATTATACATAATATGTCACTACTCTTTTTCTTACATTCAATTGTAGTAGAAAGATAATGTGGTGGTTTCCCCTTGCCTTCCCCAGCTTGTCCTATGCAGAACTCTGCCTACCCCCTCATCAGATTGTTTCTACCATAAGCCAGATGTCCCGTGTCTATTGCTGTCATGTGTAAATTATATTATGTATCGCATCTTGAACCCATCTTCGCTGTGGCCTTGTTGTCTTCTCCGCCTCCCCTATCAATCAATAGCTATCTTTTCTAGACATTTATGTCCTTTTACATGACCTAGATATTTAATTTTTCTCATATTTATTTGTCTTATTAACAAATCTTCTGCATTGAGTTCTAGTTGGAATATCTCAAATATCTGTCTGTTATGTTATACATCTGAACACAACCAGCTGCCAGCTATAGTGCTATACCTAAACAAGTTGACCGCCGTTGGACTTTTTCTTTCAACCCGATTAACAAGTTGAAGCCGAGGCTGAGAATCCGGGACAAAGATAGCTCATATTGTCATGTTACTGATTGCTTAAATAGAGACTTAGCCTGTGATCAAACAGTAGCTATTTGTTTTGGAAATTAACTCCTAATATTGTAAATACAATAGTTTAAATTAATAAAACAAACATTGTATTTTTGCTTATCTTTTACACAGAGTACGAAACTAATTCTTGTTATCATCCACTATTGCCCGCGCGCCGCTTTGATTTTTGAAAACATTCAAATATCACTCCGCATGATATAAAAAGAAAAGTCAAACATATTTTCCTAGAGCTATTAACATTCAAATGTAATTTTAAATATAATATATATGTTTTACACCAGTAAACTAACATAAAAGAGCTATATTTATAAAGCAAAAGGAGTATTATCGGTTAAAAACAATGAACTAATTTGTTCGTTTCACTCCATTTTGGTTGATTCAAACTGTAAATAGGTTATTGAAGCCGCCTCGACTACGTCTGGTCGAGCTATGTTTGTGGGGATTTTTTATTCTTACATTCTGTTGAATTTTACACCACAGTAAGTGTAAACATTTGTTTCAATTTGTAATATTCTTCAATAACAATGCATGTTTTGTTTCTTTACGCGAAATAGCTTTGAAATACCTTGTGTTTTTTTCTTCCAAATGTTTATCTTATAATGGCATGGTTATTTTTAAAATTGTATCCAGTCCACCAACCATTCTAACTTCATCACCGTCTTCACACATTTTATTGTTCTGCCTCTGCTAATTGTTAATATTCAGATGTCTGATTGTTCGTTTTATTAAATGTATAGGTGAGGCTTTTTATATCATGTTCTTTACAAGTACCTATAAGTACAGCAATATTTATTATTTCCCCATCAATTAACCCGCCTAGTTTCTTAATTCTTTCAATTTTAGTTCCGTGCGTGGCCTTAATTTTAATCAAGTTCTCCGTGCCCGCGCATTTTTTATACTCCAGCATGTGCATCGTCTTCTCCACTGTCGCTCTGCTGCTCTACTATTAGTATTAGGGCACCCCATGCACAATTTCTACCATACGTCCTCGCACAGCACCGATGATATTATATATATACATTGTCACTTAGTAATTACTAATTAAGTAGTAAATAAAGACGCATACCTCTTAAGTCAGAGTGGGTTCGCCTGATGGTGAGGGACACTGTTAATAAGGAAAGCTAATCCGCAAAATAAAATTCAATCAAGCACTACTAGAAGTAGTCTGTATTGGTGATTGACTACGCTTGAGTTAAAGCGCAAATAAAAGCGCGCATAAGCCTAAAGCAGTAAACGAACTGGTAGATTCTCTCTCTCTCTCTCTCTCTCTCTCTCTCTCTCTCTCTCTCTCTCTCTCTCTCTCTCGCTCTCTCTCTCTCTCAGCTGTTAGCTCTACAGCAGTGATCAGAATACTCTGAATACATTCTCTGGCACTTGTCATATCATCCCACGCCCAAATAATGAGTAATTTATGACCATCGAAGGTGTGCACTACTAATTAAAACTAAAGGAAGTGTCTATTCCGCGCCAGCTCGGAATAAACTACTCTGTCTATTCTGCGCCAGCTCGGAATAAACTACTTTGTCCATTCTGCGCCAGCTCGGAATAAACTACTCTGTCTATTCCGAGCCAGCGCGGTATAAACTACTCTGTCTATTCCGAGCTGAACTATCACGTGATTTTTTTTCGGTCCCGGAAACCCCGATTGGCGATAATTTCCTTCCTGCAGATCCCTGTGGCAGTCCCGGGGTTAAAATATGTGACTCTGAGGTCCATGCGGCCAGACGGAGAATGCAGGACTGCTGCTATCCAGTTCACCAACCAGGGATTGACCCCCTTCTCCATAAGTGCGGTCATCAAAATATCATAGCGAACTCTATTGTACGCATCCTCGAGATCAAGCGCTGCCGCCATCGTTTCCTGTCTACTCTGGAAGCCATCATAAACGTCAAAGTTACCAGAAAGTCACCAGAAAGACCTCCTTGACCCGGGTTTTCTCACATGGCTTGGTCTATAGCCCTGACTGTACTGGACTTAGGTACCAGTACAGAGCGGGGCAGGTGGTTGCTTCTATAATCCCCAAGGACACAGAGTGTCGCGTTTTCAATGAAAAATGGGGAGTAAAGTACTTCTTTGTGGAAACAAAGAACCAGAAAACCAGTTGTGTAATATGCAGCGAAAAGTATTGCCGTTTTGAAAAAGTACAATCTTCGGCGACACTATGAAACAAAACATCTATAAGTTTTCTGGAAAGGTACGTTCTTCTTCTTCTTCTTCTTCTTCTTCTTCTTCTTCTTCTTCTTTCGTTCGTATGATGGAAGCAGCAAATGACTTGTGTCCTGAGAAAACCGATTTGTTTGGAACTATCAGCCTTTCGACAAGCTCAGTTGTGCGAAGAATAGAACAACTTGGAGAGAACACAGTGCTACAGATACGCCAGCAAACTAGGAACTTGTTGTATTCTCTGGCGCTGGATGAGTCTACTGATCTCTCGAGTGCGCCACAACTTCTCGTGTTCATTCGTTGCGTCAATTTGGACTTTCAGATAACGGAAGAGTTGGCATCCGTTTGCAGCTTGCATGGATCAATAACTAGAGGACAACATGTTGAATTTTACCGCTACTTACCTGATGTTGAGTTTCCGAAACTGAAGAAATTTGCCGCTTGTGTGTCACCAGTGTTTGGAACAACTTATGTCTGTGAGCAAACATTAAAAAAAAAATGAAGTATGTGAAGTCAACACATCCAACGAGATTGACTGATGAACATTTGAAAGCAATTCTCTTGATTGGATGCAGCAATTCCAACCCAAACATTGATATCTTGAAAGCCAAATATCAGCTGCCAAATCGCGCTCAGCTGTGTTTTGAACGCGGGTATACAGGATTATGAACCTTCGCCACGGAGACCGGCGCAAGTATTGCACAGAATGAGTAAGCGGCCCGCGCTCGTCATTATCCGGCCCGCCGCGAAAAAATTTTGGTGACCCCTGATTTAGACAGACAACATCCGTATCAAGCGAGGCCTCAGCAAGAGCAGTGCCCGGTATGTTCTCTCCCGACCTGTCCCATTCGCCAATTGAAGTGGCCACATAACAGATACCTGGTAAATGAAGAAAAAATAAGTTGGTATCAACCAGTACAGGTCTGATGATCGCGCTTTTGGCAGCAAGAGTGTTTCCTAGGGGTTTTGTGTTGGTCTTTATCTGGCTGCACAAGAACCTGCACACTTGTCTTTCTGTTCTTATCTGTCCTCTACTTTTGTTGTCTTGGGAAAGGCGCTTAGCCAACCGAACACGAGTTCTCTCTCTCTCTCTCTCTCTCTCTCTCTCTCTCTCTCTCTCTCTATATATATATATATATATATATATATATATATATATATATATATATATATATATATATATATATATATATCCCTCCCTCTCTCTCACTTGTCTTTATCACTTTGTTATGTCTTTCAACACATCTTTCTCGTATCTCTGTCTCTCACACTATCTTCGTTATCTATCTCCCCCCCCTCTCTCTTTTCAACCTGCTTCACATATACCAGGTTTTCCTGCACTTTATTTGCGTAGCATTTCCTTGTTTATTTGTTAATTCATCAGGCCAGTAAGTCGGAAGCCTGGTGTTTGAATTGGCTAATCATGTATTTCTGAAGCAACGCATATTACTGTCAGCTTGGACCGGAATTATGATGACATAAATATCAGGAAATAGTATGTCGGTAATGTAAACAAAGATGGATGCCTGTAAACAGTAAGAGTACAGAAACGCAAGTTAACAATTCTTGCATGGGGACACAATTATTTTTATTGGGGATACCAATCTGGAAAATTATTCTTGATATTAAAACAGCTTCATACGCCAGCTCGGTATAAACTACTCTGTCTATTCCGAGCCAGCGCGGTATAAACTACTCTGTCTATTCCGAGCTATCGCGGTATAAACTACTCTGTCTATTCCGAGCTATCGCGGTATAAACTCTCCCAAAACTAAATGAGTGATGCCCATCAAATGTGATTCCTACTAATTTGACACGTCAAGTTATCAAGTGGGTCCAACGAATGTGGTTCCTGCTAAATAACAGTTTCAAAATTCAAATGTCCATCGCATGATAATCCTATATTGAATGATAACAGTTAAGAAATTCAAAAGTTGTCTGTTCTCTGCCAAATGGAATATAATATCCATTTTATAATGATAGAAAACTGTCTTTCACAATTTTCTCAAAATTGAAGGAAAAATTCTACGTCCCTGATCTGCTGCACAAAATGCCCCAAGGCTTGCAGGTGCAATTACATCATTAAAAATGAAGGAAGAGATTATCTAAGATGTCTCCGAATAATACTGAGTGTTATTCGCAGATGCGACCAATCAATGGTATCACTGCGATAATAAAAATGGGCACTCTTCCGAATAACGGTCCCAAATTATTGTATACAGTATCCCTTACAGGGCCAAATTAGGTGATTATGCTGATTCAGGGGCGATATTTTATTTGGCAAATAAAATTCACATTACACAATCAACATCCATTGGATGTATAGATTCTGACATTCAATCACTCTGTCGCTGCCTGGGTAATCTCCTCTTCCCCACCCCCCGCTTCCACAATAGAGCACACTCTATCCACACGGTTCGGGTTTCTCAGTCCTATTTTTAGTTTGTAATGTTTAATATTTTTCAATAAAAAAATTGCTGGCGGGGAATCAAACCCCGGTCTCCCACGTGACAGGTGGAGATACTTACCACTATACTACAGATGACACGATAATAGTCCCACAGAAATTACTAATATAGTCAAACGTAGGTCATGTGACCAGTCATGTGACCAACCGCATCTGCGAATAATCACTTCGAAAAATGAATAACTGCTTTGTTAGCAAATTCATCTATGGGTCGTCGCTAAAAGCTACAGAGTTTGTGCGACGCTTTCCGCGCTGCGGAAAGAGACCGAGCCATATGGGATAAAACCCGGAGCGATGAAGTCGACCCTGTCGACTTTTAAGCGACTTTTTTATTCATTAGGTGAAAGGTCTGACTCAGCTGCTCACTGTGTGGTGGATATCAAAGTCTCAAATTTGTAGACTGCGTCCCTCTAGTCTCTGAAGGTGCAGCCTGTGATGTACAATAAACGGGAGTGATGCTAAGCAGCCATGTGCAGGACAGTTCCATGGGTGAACTCAGTCTCAGAGCATCATGTGTTGGCTCTGCACTTACGAAGCCTCTTTGGATGGTTGGGGATTTCTTCTCTATAGTAGGGCTGACTTGCATGCATGTGACTAATCATAGCTGGCCAGTTGGCACATTACCTGTACAGGGATGAGGTTGAAACCACAACTTTGAAACCTATGAAACATCCTTTAAGGCTAGCCTGGTCATTAATTGGTAGTCAGATGTGTCAACCGAAAGAAGCAAATATTGCAGCTCTGTTGTAAAGCGACAATGAATTATGCTCAAAACAATATCGGACAAAGAAGATACAATGCTGGGAGGAAAAGTTAAAGACAAACAAGTATCGTTTAGATAATGATACAATTCCCGCCCACACTTGGAGGATACAGACGCAACAAAGAGTCATGGCTGAATGTGGTGGTCTTTGCTCAAGATGTTTACGAAGGATTTCAGGTCAGAGAAGAGACATGTGCGGCAGCCATAGACTTAGAGGACGCATATAACAGAGTTTCTTTCGAGCACTTGATGCAAACCCTCCTCAGGCTGAAAGTATGGATAGCTGCGGGAGTTGGTCTTCTGAGCCGATAACGATATGTCCAGGATTGCCGTAGGGTTCACCACTGTCACCAGTACTATTCAACGTGTATACGGTGCCGATCACTGAACAACAGTTGGACGTCATTCGTTGACGACATCCTCGTGTATCGACAGGGTCGAGATAGACAGGCGGTTGCCAATGATATGCAGGGCGAACTAGATCAAATTTCCTCATGGTGTGCTGATGCCGATGCCCTTGTCAACCCTGCAAAGGCAACGGTTACATGGTTCTCACTAAACAACCATATTGTGAAAACAGACCTGCCAGCAGTAAGAATGGATGGGAGCAGCTTGAGTAGAACCCAGTCAATGACATATCTTGGCGTGAGGCTTGATCGTAGCCTGTCCTTCAGAGATCGTGTCGATTATGTCATAACGAAGGCTCGAAAAGGTTTGTCAGCAATGAGAGTCATGGCGACTGCCAACATTGAGCAAAGACTGCTAATACTCCTGTTCCAAGGACTTGTGCTTTCACGCATCGAGTATGCCCTGGCCATCCTCACTGTCAGCCCTACACAGATTGGAAGACTTGAAAAGGTACAAAACGAAGCCATGCGCATCATTTTGGGCTGCACGAGAGACACCAGCTGTGTAGCAATGAGATACCTCCTTGACTTCCCGACAATGGAACACAGGATCAAGATCTGGAGAGCTCGTGCATACTTAAAAATAAGTGCAGATGAGCAGCACCCTCTGCATGACGCTATATTCAGAGAAAAGGGTGGCAGGCTAAAGAGGGGCAAATCATGGATGGGTCAGGCGGAAGATGTCGTCAGACAGGTCTGCAGTCTTACCAGTACCAACCCCGGCAAGGAATGGGTGCCGGTGCCTCCAGTTTTTAAGTGCACTTTCTCCTGCATTATCACACTCAACAGACGGTGCAGAGAGCAGAACCCTGCCGCTGTCAATGCAGAGGTTAACGCGCTCATCTATGAACACTCAGATAGCCCCGAAGTGCTCATCTATACAGATGGATCTGTTGTAAAGCAGCAGAGAAGTGCGTGGGCATTTTACAGCCCGTTCGGCGGGCCGAACCGTTCAAGAATCCAGTGGTGCCCACTCTATGACGATGGAGGTGATGGCAGTTACACAGGCTTTCATATGGCTGGAATCACAGCATTATACCAACGTGTGTGTACTAAGTGATTCAATGAGCATGATTCAGAAGGTCGAAGCTGGATCTGTACGTAGACAGTGGACTGAATCGCTGCGGAAGTCTGTTGTTCGTAAAGTCACCTTCATCTTCGTCCCGGGACATGCGGGAGTCGAGGGAAATGAACGAGCTGACAAACTGGCTGGCTCTGTACCCCCTGTAGATGGCCAGCCCATGGATCGTGCCGATGTTATTAACGTCCTTAAAGATATGGCGAGAACAGAGGACTTTGACGTCAGTGATTCCTCTTCGCTGTCCAGGATGAAAGACCTGGGAGTAAGAATCGGCACAGCCAGGCGCGAGAGGTACATCGGGAAAACAAAGCGCCTCGTCAACCAACACAGAACTGGCACTATTAGCCACCGGACGCTGATGAATATGCTGGGGGGAGGCTCTGAGCACCTATGGACATGTCCGGAGTGCAACGAAGATACCCCAACTGATAACTGATAACAAATGTGAGAATGACATTATGATTAAGAGCTGGAAATGAACAGAACTATCCTCAACCCAAAAGAATAGTAAAAATCATCTTATTTCTTAACATAGCAACAAAAAAGATAATGCATAAAAAGAAAACTAATATGGAGAAAGAAATATATGTTAATCATGAGGAAACATTGGAGGTGAAGGAATATTTTGGGTCATTAATTACCAATAGGAGGATATAATATAAACAATATACGCTATGCAGATGACACAGTATTGGTGGCGGATAGTGCAACAGACCTACAACAATTGTTGGAGATTGTAGTATCAGAGAATGCACAGAAAGGACTCTCCTTGAATATCAAGAAAACAGTAACAATGGTGATATCAAAGAAAATGGGGGCCCATAAGGGAAGCAAAGAATAGCAGCACTGTAGCCTACCACGCATGTCGTAAGAGGCGACTAAGGAGGCTTGATGGTTCCGCCGCCCTGCTACTGAGTGCGTGGCGCGACACTGAGTTTCGTGGGAAATGCTTTTGAATCTGCCCGAGGTTTTTTGGAACGTGACTGCATGTTCGGAGCGATGGCAGCTGGCTATGTCCCAGAGTTGACCGGTTTTTGCCTTATGAAGAAATGCGTGGCTGCTGGGCTTCTGGTTGACTGCCACTGCCATCGACGATGAACTGTATTTTCGTGGACTGTGTGGGTGAACATCTAGGAAACATCCAGATGGGAAATTGACTGCCGATTCCATCAGAAATAAACTGGATGTTTCGTGGGGGACTATTGTGTTGACATTCTGGTGGCGGCATTATGCATAGTGTATCTGTGCGGGCTGTTGTTTGTCGAGACTCCTGTCTTTTCCACATTGGGCAGTGGGGAGCATTTTATGTGATATTGACTGGCACAGGAACGGAGCATAATGGGGACGACCCGTTGCTGTGAAGTTGGAACCGCGACTAACTAACTAACTAACAAAGAAAATGGGGACACCAAAATGTGACATAGAAATAGAAGGGGAAATTCACAACCAAGTGGATAATTTTAAATACCTAGGGGCACTTATAACATCGGATGGAAGATGTACAACAGAGATTAAGAGCAGAATAGGGCAGGCAAAAGCCACATTTAAGAAAATGAAGAGTATCTTATGCAATAAGTCGCTGTCAATGAATGTAAGAAAGAGAGTGCTAAAATGCTATATAGAACTAGTTTTGCTGTATGGCAGCGAATCTTGGAATGTAAATGAACAAATTAGGAAGAACTTAGAAGCAACAGAGATGTGGTTTTTAAGACGAATGTTGCGAATTCCTTGGACTGCCAGAATAACTAACAACGATTGCCTGAAAGAGGCTAATGAAACTAGAACACTATATACAACCCCCGGAAAGATTAACCCGGTCAACAAATTCCCGCAGAAGTCGGATGTGTCGGCCTAACAGCGCAAGAACGCAGCTCTGCTGTAAACAGGCACAACGCAATCACGTACAGGGAAAAAAACTCCAGATGAACGCAGAAGAAGAAGAAGAACACTATATACAACAATAAGAAAGAGACAAACAGCTTTCTTTGGTCATGTAATGAGAAGAGAGGCATTGGAGAACATCGTGACAACTGGAAAGATCGAGGGGAAGAGAGGCAGAGGCAGACCAAGAGAAATGATGCTGGACGGATTGAGACGGTGGCATATCATCAGCAGAGTTGATCCAGAACACCAAAGACCGAGATCTGTGGAGAGCCATGAACGCCTTGATGATGAATTACCAACAATGGTGACACAGTGAAGGATATTAAAAGATAAATATCTGTTACTCTTTAGAAACTAAAACAGCTGAATACATTGTAGAGGGGGACAGATAGAATACAAAAATTAGATTTTTAAGAGCGTGCATTTTTCCCATTGCAATATGTGAGACCTGGACACTTACTAAACAAGCTGAACAGCACATAAATGCCTTTGAATATAAATCTTATAGACGAGTTCAACGAATATTACAGAAAAGAAATAAATCCATACGACAAGAACTGAATGTTGGAGGTTGGCTAGACGAAAAAACAAAGAAAATTGAAATATTTTGGTCACTTGAAACATAAAAGTTTGGAGAGAACAGTCATGAAGGGGCATATGCCAGGGAAGAGAAGAAGAGGCAGGTCAAAGAGAAGATGGGTGCAGGATGTCACAGATGATCTCCAGATGGGTGTATCGGGCGCTGGAATCTTGCTTATAACCGAGTTTTCCTGCCGGTTATTACGGGAGCGAAGTTCTGCAAAGGACATGCTACTAGATGAATGAATAATGAACAACAGTCAGTCTGTCAGAGTGAGAGACAGAAAGTTTGAGATCTATTGCCACAAACTTGATTCTTCTTCTTCTTTGCGTTCATCCAGAGTGTTTTTTCAGATGTGATTGTGGTGTGTCTGGTTAGGCACCCTTGGGCCAACACATCCAACTTTTAGCGTGAATTTTGACAGGTTAGCGTTCCTGTGGGACTTTCACTTTTGTGGTGCCGTCCACATCCCAACTGGTCAAGTTGGAATGGTCGAATACTTCACGATCAGCCCTCAAGGGAAGGCAGGGGCAGACCATGGGCATTCCCCGCTATCCAAGCAGGCTTCCATAAATGCAGAGCCGGCACATAGCGCTCTGAGACGACTCACCCGATGAGTCGCCACATCCTGCTTGTGGCTGCTTTAATTCCTCAATTCCATGTATTGGCTACTGGTCGCTCCCCACACAAACCAGGGACGGGCAGTCTGTGGGTGACATCCACTTATAAACCTTTCGCTTTGGACTACCATGTGACTTATTCGCTGGCTAAGCATTCGATTTTGTGTTTTTTTGGAGACGTTTTTTCCGCCTTTGACTACGCTCACTCTATGGGTGTAGATACAGATTTTCATCATAACCACTTCGTGCGACTAAGCCGCTTTGCCATTTGCCACCTTATGTACAGCTCACGAGGTAGGCTACATGTGCTGCTGGCTCAGCACCTTACCTCCGTGCTTTAGTGAACGAAAAACGGCCAGACCCTCTCATCCGGAGATCCCTCATATCCCCCAGCTGAGAACCGTCGAATAAGTATCTAAACTAAGCATGTAGCGTGCTTAGCATCTTACCTCCATTTTCGGTAGGTGGGTATCGGTCCCGCTCTCGCATCCGAGTGTTTATTCAGCCATATCCCTCAGCTGAGAACCTTAGAGTATGTGTCCGGATCAAAATTTAGTGGCATCGTTCGCCTGATTTAGACTTTGACTGCTATCCTCAGTCTACCTGCAGAGCAGTAGGTTGTGTCTTTCTTGGTCTGGCCCCTACCCCAAAATCTGTCCGACATGTAGTTGTGCTGTTGTGCTTCCGTCAGCATAGCTCTTGGGTCACTGGGGCACTCAAGGCCTCTCCCCCCACCGCGACAAGGTGGTGACACATCAGTGGGGGGGGGGGGGGGGGCTTGGCTTGGACTTGATTCTAGTGATGACTACTTGATAAATGGTTGATTCAGGTGTTAGTTTTTTTTTGGGGGGGAGGGGGGGGGGGTGGGGCTTCTTTTTTTCCTATGCCAACTTGTGATTGTATTCACTAAAGGTTTGGTTGTTAGTCAACGTGATTTTGATAAATGTCACAATTTTTAGTTTTTTTTTTTTTTTTAAACATTACAATCAAACAATTTACTAATGTGGAACATTGTCTTATAATTTTTACCAAATGTGTGCAGTAACTACTATTATGACTACTTTAGCAGCTTGTGGCCTTGTTACAAGCAATTTGAAATTAATCATGTTCATCACTCAGCCATTAATACTAATGTTTTTATTTTCGTTTTCCAGATCATCATGTATCTTTATGGAAAGGTGATTGTTATCAAACGTAATGGGACTGACGGGGCACCCTTTCCATTGACCGCCAAGTGTTGCGTATTTGGAAGGTAATTATTTTTCTACATTTGCATACATTAAAATTGTCATCATACAAACATTAAATAGAGGCATGATCATCTTTTACTTACAAAATGAATAAATTTATAAACGTGACATGTACAATGATTGGTTTAATATTGTTTACTGTGTTGCATTTAAGGAAGAGGACGGTTTTAATTACAAAACTATTGTAATTAGACATTGACAGGTATGGTATGTTAGTATGTTCTTATAAAAGGAACAAGATGGAGCAAAATTAGTACGTGATTGTCATGTTGGATTTTTTTTTTACTCTTTCAAAACTGATGCATCATGGTGTGTTTATTCTTTTAAAATTGTTTGCGTAATGATAAGTCTAGGAATACAATTATTGGATTTTGTGGTTGCTTATTGGATAGTGAATTGACTGCTTAGTTATCATTGATCAAAAACAGTTTCTCCTTTTTTGTTCTTCCTATCACTTTACATTTCAATGGTTTGCTTATTTACAGATGGAATTGGAATAAACAATGTTTACATGTTATTACCTTGTATGTGTTATAACTATCTTACAGGGGTTTGGACAGCGATATACGGATACAGTTGCCAACTGTGGATACTTCACAATGTCAGATTTTAGTGGATGATAAAGACCATGTAAGTAGTGAGCAGCCCTGTTTAATAATTTACAAGCATCATCATAATGGCAGTTAGTGACTAATGTACAAGGATGTTTTCACATATCGTTATCTCTAACAGAATGTATAAGGGGCGTTCATTTGAAATCTGTTTGTGCCACACCGCGCGTAATTACGTGTGCTGAACATGTGTGCTCTCCCCCCTGCTATTCAATATCTACATAGACAGAATTTCCAAAGAAGCAATTCTCGACAGAACAGATTCAGAAAATTTAGAAATCTTTACTCCAGATGAAACAACTGACCCACAGGGAATAAATGAACTTCTATTTGCTGACGATGAGTGCCTGTTTTACAGCGATGAGGGTAGACTACAGAATCATATTACTAATCTGAGTTCTGCAGCAGATGCAATATGAGTATAAACACAGCCAAAAACGAAGTGTTGCAAGTTAGCAGATCGCCAGGCCCACTAAGTTCAAATATCTTGGAAATATGATCACAGAAGATGGCAGATTGGACAGAGAAATTGAAATCAGATGTCAAAAAGCTAGTGCACTTACATATCAACTATCACCCTTACTGAAACATCCAAACATATCCATGCCCGCAAAACGACAGATAATAAACAGCATATTCACACCAACCCTATGCTACCAATCTCAAACCTGGACTTTATCCAAATTACACCTTCGTAAAATCAACACCTGTGAAATGAGGAGAACTGCCAACTTAACAATCCAAGACCGAGTAAGAAATGCTATTATCAGACAGACTGTGGGATCAACACCTTGTGCCACATTTATTGAAAGACAGAAAAAGATCAAGTGGTTTGGCCATGTCGTTAGAATGAAACATCAGTCACTAGATCACTGGCCTTACATCAAAGATCATCTGCGACGAGACCACGAGGACGTCCAAGAAGAAAATGGATTGACGACATCAAAGACATTGTACAACCACATGGAATGACACTACTCAGTGCCGCCCACCGGGCGCTGGAACGCAAATTATTCCTCCCCACAACGCTTGACGGCAGAAGTGGAAGATGATGATGAACATGATCATGTCATAGTATGCGATAAGTACTGACCAATGAATAAAAGAGCAAGTGCTTATCGTCCAATGATGCATAGGTTCTGTTTCTGGCCGTTGAGAAAATGGCCGGGTTAATCCAAAATCTGTCCAAAGAAGCTCAAAGAGCGGTGATACAGTTTCTTTCATTTGAAGGATGTCAACCAGTGGACATTCATCGAAGAATGCAGGCAGGGTACGGTAACAAATGTGTGTCGAAGACAACAGTGACAGACTAGGCACGAATGCTTCGGAAAGGACGACACATCTTCGACGGCCGGATCAAGCACATATTGTTGTAACAGAAAAAACCATCGCCAAAATTGATGCAGCAGTACAGATGAACCATTGTTGAAGTATACATTCGCTAGCGAAAAAATTTGATGTGTCAATTGGGACAATTCAAAAGGTTGTTCGTAAGAAACTGCAATATCGGAAGGTGTGTTCACAGTGGGTACCACGGATGTTGACCGACCACCAAAAAGAGGAACGCATGGGATGGTGTTTGAACCACTTGCTCTGTTACAGAGTGGAGGGTGATGCATTTCTCTTCCGCATAGTGGGAGGCGATGAATCATGGTGTCACCGCTTTGAGCCGAGCAGCAAAAGAGAGAGCATGTAATGAAAGCATGCTGGATCACCAAAAGCCAAACAATTCCCATTACAGGTTTCCGCTGGTAAGGTTATGCTGAGGGCATTTTTTTTTTTACCATGACGGGCTATTGTTGGTCGAATTTAAAGAACCTGGTGTCAACATCAACTCTACGCACTACTTGCTAACACTAGACAAGCCGCAAAAAGCCATCAAGAATAAACAACCTGGCATGCTTTCTCGTGGTGTGATTTTGTTGCATGTTAATGCTTGTCCACATGTCGCAAAGATTGTACAGAAAGATTTAGCGAGGAAGAAGTGGGAAATTCTGCAACTTCCAGCCTATAGTCCTGATTTGTCACCATGTGATTTTCATTTGTTCGGACCTCTGAAAAAAGCTCTCAAGGGGCAACGATTTCACACAGATGCAGGCGTAATGAGCGCAGTAAACACTTGATTCAGTGAGCAACCACAATCCTTTGGGGGGGGGGGGGGGCAGCATTCACCGCCTACCTAAGCAATGGGATGCTTGCCTAAATGCCTACGGTGACTTCTTCTGACCAACCCATGGTGCATAATTTGTTCTTTGTTTTATGCTTTGGAATGCTTTGTTTAATTCTACCACACCTGTTAATGTTTCTTTCATGCTTTTGCAATAAAGCCATTGGAACAGGTTTCAAATGAACATCCCTAATATCATTCCTTACACAGTGAAAAGCTAAGTCTTTTAATTTTGCTGTCTTCCTCTAACTCACTTACCATAAATCTTTCTGGTTGTTACAATATATTGCAGTCTCTCTCTTCTCAAATTATGACTCATTTTTTGTGTTTGTGATAAATTGTTTTATGACTTGGTCTCTTTCAGACTTTTAGATAATTCATTTTAGTTGTCCAAGGTATTTGCAGCATTCCTCTATAAAACGATGTATGTAACCTGAATGACAATATTCATCCAACCAGTAACTAGCCTTAACGACAAATAACATGAAACAAATATGGACTAGTACACAAGCTAGATGTAAAACCCTTGAGCATGAGAGCAATGAACATAAAAATAAACTGCAAAGAAAACTGGATCAATACATGAGCACCTAAACATATTATGAGGGTAAGTTAATAAATAAGTCACAAATGGCTGTAGAAAAATAACTAAAGATAATTTGAAACCAGTTTATTTTTGTAGATACACCGTCCCTTTATTTCTCTACATAATTTCCACTAACATTGATGCACTTATCCCATCGTTTCTTCTTCTTTTGCGTTCATCCGGAGTTTTTTTTTTTCGGACGTGATTGCGTTGTGTCTGTTTACAGCAGAGCTGCGTTCTTGCACCGTTGGGCAGACACATCCGACTTCTGTGGGCATTTGTTGACCGGGTTAACCTTCTCGGGATCACATCGTTTTATCAGTCCTCCCAAACCGGCTGCATAGTTTTCATTGACCTACCATCCCACAAAACTGTCTGACTTATTGACTCACCTTTGTAATGTTTTCTACCCAGCTATGCACCACTTTATGGGACAAACATTTGTCAGCATAAACAGGAAACCCACCTTGGCGGGAGACATTTCGCGAATGATGCCGAAGTTGAATGTGAAGTGAAAACGTGGTTTAGAAAAGAGCATGCAGTTCTATGCAGCCGGTATGGGAGGACTGATAAAACGATGGGATAAGTGCATCAATGTTGGTGAAAATTATGTTGAGAAATAAAGGGACAGTGTATCTATACAAATAAACTGGTTTCAAGTTGTCATCATCTTTATTTATTTTTCTACAGCCATTTGTGACTTGCTTATTAACTTATCCTCGTATAAGGTTGCTGTTTAGACATCTGGCAGTCATTAATATGAAAGGATTCTATCACTCAATTTAGCTGCACCAAATACAGACTCTGGGATTGAGAACAGGTCACATAACAGAAATTTCTCCAGCAGAGAAAACAGTAAGACAGCACCTATAAAAATACACCAGCAATAAATTTAAAGAGCTACCCAAAGTTGACGTCATGACAGTACAGAGAATACACACATTTTTGGAATAAAATAATATGGCTGTGAGTTAAGATAATGGAAGTGAAGCTACAAATTAACTGGAATAAACCATTAGAAGTATGAGCAGTGTTCCAGAAATAGAAGGGCCGCGCAGGTCCACATGGTATCCAATAGGCTATAACAAGCATTACAGTACAATTTATTTGCATCTAGAAGTGACAGCTGCCTTAAGAAATTTGGTAGCAATTCTGAAGTAAAACATGTGCCTGAAATATATAAACATTTTTGTAGAGACTGCTAGTGGAAATGTTAAAGACAATTAAAATCCTTTAACATAAAAAATTAACTGAGTCAAGTTTAAGATTAATTGGATACTGCACAGTCGTATCAGGTGATCATTGTACATAACCATATAATAAAGCTTGAGAAAATGTGTACTAGATATGTGAACTACAAATAAGTAAAATGAGTTAAATAAAGAATAGTAGTAGGGCCCTTTTATTTACACACCTTGAGGCAATGTAGGCATATAGTGCTATCCTCATATTTTGTATAGACTAATTAGCGCTGAAGGGTTATGTGGTCATATCTCACCGACTGCCTTGACTTCCCAAGATATCTCCTGGTTCCCATAACAGACAGCGCTGACCTGGTAGCCTAGGTTAATTTTTACATGTGTTAGCCACTGCGCTCCACAAGTCTCCTATTAGCTCCCTAACCATATCAGACTGAGATTCATTACATCTTATGTAGAGTATAATTTTTATTCAGTAAAATTAGTCTATGTAGCAAAGGTATTGACATAAGGATTTGGTAATGTTATTTTAAGCATTTTAGTCATGTGTCTACCTTTTTTAATATGCATTTGTATACAGGTGTTTATTCAGAGCACTAGTACAACAAGCTTAACGCTTGTCAACGACAAGGCTTTGACGGGGGCTCTGACAGCTTTATCTCATGGAGACATTATAACTATAGTTGATCGCAAGTTCCGCTTTGAGTTCCCAGTTGATTCCAGATTTTACCCTCGCAAACCATCAAAGCCTAAGAGTCCTAGAACTCCGAAACGTGCATCCATGGTAAGATGTTTTACATGTGTGTGCTGTGTTAGGTTGACTGGGACTTTGTCCATGGTAAGATGTTTTACATGTGTGTGCTGTGTTAGGTTGACTGGGACTTTGTCCATGGTAAGATGTTTTACATGTGTGTGCTGTGTTAGGTTGGCTGGGACTTTGTCCATGGTAAGATGTTTTACATGTGTGTGCTGTGTTAGGTTGACTGGGACTTTGTCCATGTTAAGATGTTTTACATGTGTGTGCTGTGTTAGGTTGACTGGGACTTTGTCCATGGTAAGATGTTTTACATGTGTGTGCTGTGTTAGGTTGGCTGGGACTTTGTCCATGGTAAGATGTTTTACATGTGTGTGCTGTGTTAGTTTGACTTGGACTTTGTCCATGGTAAGATGTTTGACATGTGTGTGCTGTGTTAGGTTGACTTGGACTTTGTTGCCGAGTGTTTGCTGTTTCTTCTTCATTCTTCTTTCAAGGGACAGTATGTGACACCTGCACCTAAGAGGTCTGACTGAAATGTGCATTTTTATAAGGTTTGCTTCCTCTATACAGACTTCATGCAAGGCTTTGTATACCTGAGGATAGATAATCTTTTTGAAGTTTTTTCAGCGTTGAAGGCTTATAGCCTACTCTGCTTTCAAACTACTGTGGAATTTTTAAATTGCACACAGGCCTCCTGTTTTTGTGCCTGTCTAAAAAAAAAACACCCCAGCCCTGTCCTGGGATTCAAACCCCGATACCTTCTGAACTTGAAAGGCAGACATTTACCCAAGTCTCACTCAACCACACTTCTCCCATTTCATATGTTTAATATGCGTTATTCTTAACAGTTTGAAATTATTTGTTTTGTAATTATATTGTCCATTTGTGTGTATAAATACAAATTTAGGTATACTAGGATTGTAGTGATCTATGAAAATGTGATTAACCTAGGTATAGCAATTTAGAGTCTCAGGTAAGGTTTTGGAAACAAGAAAAAAAAAGATGAGAAAAACTCAAAACCTTCACGTTGTTGTTTTTAAAAAACCTCAAAAAGTGCCAAAAGTGAAGTTGCTAACACACAATTTTTTGGTTATTGGAGAATGTTTTCGCTCAAAGAAGGCCATATAGATGTGTACATTGTTTAAGGTGGTGTGTGTGTGATTTACCGATGCATCTAATATGCTTGATCACCATAGCTTGAAACTAGAGACCATGCTAGATTGCTGATTTCAACATAAGTGGCAGTGTCTTTTTTTTTTTTTTTTTTTTTTAAATCCCTTTTTGGAACATAAGCCCCGCAACCACCTCACACTAGAATGACCTATATACCAATTTAGTCCGTCTAGTTAATGAATGTGTGTAGTTTATTAGTAATTGGTTTTCTTACCCATTCAGCCATGTTGACCTACTAGTCATTCTCCATATAGCAATACTGAATAGGCACATTGTTTAAGCATAAACATTGAATATCACTTGGAAAAACTGAAGGTGATGACAAGTGCAAGCATACTCATGGTTCTGTAAACTGAATGATTCTCCTGAAAGATTTGCCACATAAGCAGATCCAAGTAATGAGGAAAGTCCAGGTGCGTTTGACCAATGATTAAATACTCCAATATCTTGCTTACCTGTCACACTAAAACCAATTAGTTTTGGCAGCTTGTATTAAGAACTTAATGGTTAAAAAGATATGAATATCTAAATGACCTTTTTATGTCTTAAGGCACGTTGGAGCTAAACCCATAATTTTTGTAGACCTCTCAGCACTCGGTGTGTGATGTGGTCAGTATCACCCCGGAGTCTGCTACTTTCCTGGAATCCATTTTAGACTGGGTCAGCCTGGGAACCCAAGTCAATCTTTAAAATAACTCACACTATGCTACGAGGGATCCTGAACAACTTCACAGTTTTCACTCTACCCAATGTAACCCTCAATATTATTAAGCAACACCACTGAAAACAATATTTATATTGTATTTTCAGACGAAACTGCCTACCAGTGGCGAGAAAGCCTCCAGTTCACCGCATTTAATTCCAGTGACCCCTCTTAGCCCAAGGACAGACAATGTACCTGCAAGTATAAAATCACCTCGTTCAGCCAGCAAAGTTTTGGGTCAACCAGTACCTGGTGCTAATGTAGATCAGTTCAGTTCCCCCCAGACTGGACGTCAGCTGTATGAGTCAGCTAAAAAACCTAGCTCACCAGAGATGTTCAACCTGTCTCCGAATGCCTTCTACAGAACATCAATTACACCAGGCACTTCTAGAGACATATCAGATCCTCAGGAAGGCAGGGGGAAAGCAGGGCTTTATGTGTCGTCAAACACTCCACTAGGGGGACAAGTAAACCAAGCTTTTCAAAAATCACCCGCAGCTGTCAGACAGGTATTTATTTTTGGCACTGTTTGTGTCCTACTGACCTCGTCATCCAGCAATTGCCAATTACTTGATAGATGTAATACAGGCTTAGCACCTAATCCCAAATGTGTTACTTGACATAAAAATGAGAAATGTAACATTTTAGCTAATGTAGAATTTTTAGGTCTATGTAAGTAAAGTTATAAAGGAGCTACAGTGGCATAACAGTTAGTGTGCTTCCCCGCCTAGACAGTTGTCTGGGTTCAATCTCCAGAAGCGGCAGGACACCTTGTTTTTCCTATTGGTATGACTAGGGTAATAAAAAAGACAGTTCTCAAGATTTTCTGGAAAGGACAGATGATGAGGATGGAAACTGATCACCCACAAGACCTCTGTCTACACAGATGGGTTGGCACACAATGCTGCTGGAAATGGGGGAGTGGAAGTGTACATAAAATACCAAGCAATGCTAGGGACATGGCCAGAGTACCAATAAAACAGTACTTCCATACCTATGATGCAGAAATTCAGGCAATAAAGATCCATCCATCATGTGCCATGCTGGTAAGCATGGGCGGTCTTGTTTTGCCACCTCACTCGATCACCAGAGTCGTGGATCAGCTCCGTGTTTCTGTCTCGACCATGCCACATGGCCAAGCCATCCAGGTATTTACTTCTTGGTCTTCCCTTTGGTCTTTTCCCTTGGATCTTGCAAATCATCACCAAGTTCTCCAAGTCATTTCTTCTCATAACATGCCCAAAAAATGTTGACTGTCTACATATAATGACTCTAATCAGTTTACGATCTTCATTTGTTTCTTGAAGGACTTGTTCGTTGGTTTTTCTGTCTGTCCATGGTATTCTTTGCATTTTCCTCAGAAACCACATTTCCACAGCCATCGGCTGCTTTTCAGCTTGACTGCTTATTGTCCACGCTTCACATCCATACAAAAGTAAAGGTTCTATGTAGCACTTCAACACTCTTTTCCTCGTTTCAATTGATATCTTTTTATTGGTCAGTATGTTTTTCATCTTGCCAAAGTCTATCTTTGCAATGGCAATTCTTGTTCTAATCTCTTCAAGGCATCGCCCATCAGATGTTATGACTGTGCCGAGATAACTGTATCGATTCACTTGCTTCAATCTCCAGTGACGACCATATTCTGTGTCTTCTTAATATTCAGTTTTAACCATAGTTGTGCACTGTGTGCAACAATCGCATCTACTAAATTTTGCAGTGCTGTTCATTATCTGCAATCAAGTATGTATCATCTGCATATCTAATGTTATTGATGCGATAAATAGTGACATAATTCATGAGGTATATTTCCAGGATGATATATTGTATTCAGCAGTCTGGTAACTTTATTCCATATTCTTCTAAAGCGTTAATAATTTCTGTTGTAATGCTATCTGAACCGGGAGTCTTGCCAGATTTAATTTGGTTAAGATCATTCTGAACCTCCATCTTCAAAATTGAAGGCCGTTCATTATTATTTTGAATATTATACTGTTCTTCTCTGTTACCATCACAAACGTTTTTCACATAATCTGACCATACATGTAGAATCTGATCTTTTTCTATTATGATTTTTCCATCTTTTGTCTTTAGGCAGCCTGGTGATGTATGTGTTCTTTGATTAGTAATCTCCTGAATTCTTTTGTCATTAGTTTGGTATTTTGAGTGTTGTTTTTCAATTTCTATGCAGTTTTTCTCGAGCCTTGATTCTTTTGCCTCCTTACATAATATTCTTACTTTTCTGTGAATTTCTTCATATTTGGCAGGATTATTTTTGTTCTGTCTTGTTTCCATTAGTTGTAACATTTCTTCAGTCATCCATGTCTTACGGCCCACTTTCTTTCATTTCGGAATAGTTTTTTTCTGCAGCACAACTGATTGAATTCTTCAACATTTCCCATTGATCATCCACATCTTGAAATAAAGATAGCAACCTGAATACTATTCATGGCACACAGCCTGTGATGCTATTGAGAGATGTAAAAATTAGTACCTGTGGCACTTCAATTTGGGAAATTGCCAGCACTGTACACTACTATCTGAACTAGACGGCCAGTATAAGGTCACCATACAGTGGACGCCATCTCATTGCGGAGCACTCAGAAACAAGAGTGCTTAACAACTATCTAAGAAAGGAACAACAGAATAGCAACCTGTTGTGCCCATCACATATCACCGAAAGAAAAGAATCAACAATTCAATCAGAAAGCGTAAAACGCCAGCACAAGATAGGTAGACCAGAACAAATAGTTATTTTGCACCTCAGAATGGAACACAGTCGATAATGCAACCACGTGTATACAGAATTCAAGATTGGCAAATCAGCCATGTGCACATGTGGATTAGCACTGCAGAAATAACCACATATCTAGTGGATTAGCACTGCAGAAATAACCACATATCTAGTGGATTAGCACTGCAGAAATAACCACATATCTAGGCAAACCTTCTGACCTAGAGAAACAACGGTGGAAGATACAACTTTTATCTTTATGGACAGCTGACTGAACTTAAAAAGACAGTGAAATTTATATGAGAGGCAATAGTGCATGCACACAAAATTTTACAGGAATGAAAGGAGGAGATTTGATGCACTGAGTGCAGAAATGGGTGACAGGATTTGAGAAGGAACCATTGACTTTGAACTGGTCTGATTATTCTGACCTTATACTGCAGTGACGTAGTGTAGGTTCTGTCGGAACATGTCATACCACTGCCAGTGTTCATCAGGTGTTTGTGTGTATATGTCTATGTACAAACAATTATAATTATTTGTTCTGTTTCCAGAAAAGTCCAGGCAGTCCTATCTCAAAGACCCCAGGGAACCTTCGAAAGAGTATCAGTGATCTAAGACGGCGTTCAGTACCTGTGTTTGAGACGGAGGAGGACTCTGTCCAAGTGGAAAAGAAAAACCAGCTACATGGTTGGATATTTTTTCTATATACAGTGTTGTAAGCTTGTATACACTAGTCAGATATTACAGAATGTCACAACAGACTTTATATGCCTTTTTCATACACGTGAAAAAAAAGTGATACAATTGCAGTTTAGCATTCATGGCTTAGATGAAATAAAGTTAGCTGCATGTTCTTGACAGGATGTTTCAATCAACCACCGCATTTATGTGTGGGAAGGATGTACAACTAACCTTTGTATGTGTCATTTACTAGGCAATCTTATGTTTAGTAGTTTGTCATTGTTTTCTAAACGGCGGACACCTCATGCCATCAAAATCGGTTAAATCACCCATGGCTGATTTTGAACTCTTGACTCGTTATATTGAGGAATTGTGACACCATGTTTCACTAATCCCTAAGTTACAGATATCAGTTAGATTACATTAATATTATTCTTGCTCTCTTTCAGATTTTGCGACTCCATCTGTGCAACTTGGTAATAAAAGGAAATCTACTGCCTTTGATCTGCTCAGCGCAAAAAGAAAAAGGGTTTCTTTTGGTCCAAATCTTAGCCCGGAACATTTTGATAAGACATTGCCTCCTAAAACACCAATTAAAAAGGGTGCTACTCCCAGTAGGATTATTAAACAAGAAAGAAAATCTTTGTTGAAGGCCAAATCGCCAGGGAGAAAGAGTAAGTCACCACAAGTTAAATCACCGGCCAGAGGGGCTTCCACGCCAACCTCTTCTCAAGTATTTGAAGTCAGTGTGAACACTGAAACATTTTCACCAACAGTGACAAGTGTCGATGGTGCAAAACTGCAGTCTCCTAATTATGAATCAGTGTCTCCAAGATCTCCCAGGGGCGGATCTGAAAATGAAGCCTTATCTCTCAGTTTAGGTTCTCCAGGAAGAAAACTGTCACCTGCTAACAAAAGAAATTCTCCGGCTTCAGTTAAACTTAGTGAAAAAGATGCCTCCATCATAGAGTTCTCAGACCAGGAGATGCCACTCAGTAATGCCGTAACAAATTCAGCATCAGATCTGGCAGTTCTGTCTCAAAATACAAAGTTGTATGGGAAAGATGTTTCTCCTTTGTTCACTGGAAACTCTGCCACACCTAGAAGTTTCTCAGTTTCTCCCACAGAAAAGAAACGCTCTGTAGGGCGACCTCGATCTAAGTCAAGCATCTCTGTAGAGAACTCTCCTACATCGGGAAGATCTGATTCTTCATTCCAAAAGTCTGCCACACCTGCAAGTTTCTCAGTTTCCCCTACTGAAAAGAAACGCTCTGTAGGGCGACCTCGATCTAAATCACCTCCCTCTCTTCAGAGTCCTGCTACATCAAGCAGATCCGATTCTTCATTCCGAACGTCTGTCACACCTACAAGTTTCTCAGTTTCCCCTACAGAAAAGAAACGCTCTGTAGGACGACCTCGATCTAAGTCAAGCATCTCTGTAGAGAACTCTCCTACATCAGGAAGATCCAATTCTTCATTCCAAAAGTCTGCCACACCTACAAGTTTCTCAGTTTCCCCTACAGAAAAGAAACGCTCTGTAGGACGACCTCGATCTAAGTCAAGCATCTCTGTAGAGAACTCTCCTACATCAGGAAGATCCAATTCTTCATTCCAAAAGTCTGCCACACCTGCAAGTTTCTCAGTTTCCCCTACAGAAAAGAAACGCTCTGTAGGACGACCTCGATCTAAGTCAAGCATCTCTGTAGAGAACTCTCCTACATCAAGCAGATCCGATTCTTCATTCGGAACGTCTGTCACACCTACAAGTATCTCAGTTTCCCCTACAGAAAAGAAACGCTCTGTAGGGCATGCTCGATCCAAGTCAAGCATCTCTGTAGAGAACTCTCCTACATCAGGACGATCTGATTCTTCATTCCAAAAGTCTGCCACACCTACAAGTTTCTCAGTTTCCTCGATAGAAAAGAAACGCTCTGTAGGGCGACCTCGATCTAAATCAACTCCTTCTCTTCAGAGTCCTGCTACATCAAGCAGATCCGATTCTTCATTCCGAAAGTCTGTCACACCTAGGAAATCACATTCTCCTCTTGAAAAATCTATATCTGTTAGAGCAAGTTTGTCTCCGAAGAACATACTACTGGATGCTTCAGACAGTGAAGTTTTGTCTAGCCCTGTTAACAGAAAATATGCAAAAACACCAGTTACTGCAGATACTGAATGTATTGAGATTCAGAACACCTCTGCCAAATCAAGGAAATCGACCACACCATTGATGCTATCTCAGGATTTATTTTCTCAAGTCAGTCCAAATGCTGTTGCGGAAATAGTCATGCTTAGTCAAGGGCATACTTCACCCAAATTCAAAGGAACAAAATTGCACAACAGAGTAGAGGTTGTGAGTCCTGTTGGCTTAACAAGAATATTCAAGACACCAAAGCACAGGCAGATAGCAAACATTTCACCATCTGCAATTAAAGGATTAATGAAGACCCCAAAAGTGAAGCATATTCAAATCTCCCCAATTAGTCCCATTGGACTTCGCAACCTTGTTAAGACACCACGAAATAGAAAAGGTAATCAGGTTGTAGATACACCAACAGGCTTGATAAGGCTTTTGAAAACACCCCATGTAATGCAAGTATCTGAAGCATCTCTCACGAGTGTCAAAGAAATAAAGAAATCGCCAAGGTCAGAATCAGCTGATGTAAGCTATTCAGGAGTTTCAACTTTATTCAGCACCCCGGACATTTCAGCGCAGCCTCTCAGTGTAAATAGTGGAAGGAAATCAATGTCAAAAAGTGTGATTGGCAATACACCTAGGAGGTACAGTCAGACTCCAAAGAAATTCTTGGAAACACCTGTGAATGTTTTTTCTGCAGAAAAGAAACGCTCTGTAGGGAGACCTCCATCGGAAAAGAAACAACACACAGACAGGCCCTCATCGGTGGAACGACCTGTTAGTCATTCCCCTTCAGAAAAGCGTCCTGCGGGGCGCCCTTCATTGGAAAAACGACATGTGGGAAGACCTTCATCGGGAAAGAAACAACCTCTAGAAAAACCGTCATCAGTGGATCGCTTTATTGGAGAACCCCATTCAGTAAACACTCCAGTGTGGCTGCCTTCATCAGAAAAAAGCCCAGTGGATCTCCCTCCATCAGAAAAACGTCCAGTAGGTCGGCCTCCTTCAAAAAAGAGTCCTATGGGTCGGCCTCCTTCAGGAAAGAAAACACCACCTGGAACTAAAAACAGCCCTACCGAAAAAATTATTTCACCACCTCAAGATTTCAAAAAGGTAGTTGCTCTGAGAGCCATTCATGGCCATGGCATGACTCCTAAACGTGCCACCTTTAAAGTGCTTACGCCGACGTCAAGTAAAGCCTCAAGTTTGTTCAGGAAGACACCTGGCAAAAAAACCTGGTCTGATATTGTCAAGTCTGGTGTTCAAAAGCCTGCCCCAGCTAAAAAGATTGAACTGAAGACCATTAAAGCAGTCACAAAGAGGATTTCACCATTTAATAAGGTATTTTTTTTTCTTTATAAACAAATTAATCATTTTATAAATATTTTCGTGAAAACTTTTTCCAGTGATGTGTGTGTTATACATGCACAAAGAGAGAAAGTGCGCCAGAAAAATGTATACACAGTAATCGTCCACCTGTTTACATGTAATCGCAGTTTAGATCTTTGAACATGCTGTTTACGTCATTTCAAACATTCAATTGAGTATATTATTTTAATAACATCATCAAACCATGTCATATTACACCAGTGGTTCTCAACCTTTTTTGGCCCGTGACCCCCTTCACCTTATTTTCAGAACGTCATTTCCCTTCGTCTTTCGTATTTCCTACCTAAAAATTTGGCTCACGCCCCCACCACATCTTCAGAACGTCATTCCCTCCTTTCATAAAAACCTACCTAAAAATCCCGCCCCTGCCCCTACACAGTACACGTAATAATGAAAGTTAAATTTAATAGCACATACTAAAACAAGTCTAGATGTCCACATGTAATCCGTTCTTGAAATAATCTTAATTTCTTTCTCTCTCTCTCTCTCTCTCTCTCTCTCCCCCCCCCCCCCCCCCCCCCCCCCCCCCCCCCGGAAACCCTAAAATTCCCTCCTGGGGGGGGATTCCCCACCGTATGAGAACCACTGTATTATACCATTTGTAGAACGCATTACAGTAGCAATATGTTGTGTATGTTTAAAATGATGGCGTAAACAGCATGTTCAAAGATCGAAACTGCAATTACATTTAAACTGGTCGGCGATTACTGTGTATACATTTTTCTGGCGCACTCTGTGTGTGTGTGTATATATATATATATATATATATATATATACATACATACATTCGAGTCCGCTTAAGTCGACGTTATTGGCTTGGTTCCGGCCAAGATCCTTCTTTACCTTTGTATAAAAATTCCTGATAAGTCGAATTCAGTTAACTAGAATTTTCGGATTTGTCGAACATAAAAATGTATACCGACTATTAATGTCCACGTTTAAGTCGAACTGTTCATTTCAACACGCACACGCACACACACCACCACCACCACCATGCATTTTAAAGCATAAAGACCGCTACAAACAATTGTTTTTCGAATGTCTGCCCTTTTAAAATGGTTCCCTGTGATTAGATTGGCAAGTGTACCAGTAAATGGGCCTTTACTTATTGCGAAAGCAAAAGAATTTGCACGTCTTGGAGGTCAGACAGACTGGAATTGTAGTGCTGGCTGGTTGGATCGTTTCCAAAAACGACATTGCATCACTTACAAGAATGTGTGGAGAGAAAGTCAGTCGATGAAGCAACGACTCTCATGGATTGAAGACGTGCTCAGACCTGCTTTAGCTAAATATAATTCTGCGAGCAGTGAGAGCAATGTTACTGACATTTCAGTGGGGCCATTACTTGCTAGATTGTATAAAGAGCTGAAGATTAATCCAGAGGAGTTTGTGAACATTGACAATGATGTTTCTACTAGTGCCACTCTTTCAAGCACTGATATTATAGGGCTTTGTATGCCAGTCATTCAACCAACAGACCCTTCCAGCCCTGACTCTGATGATGAGGATGACTGTGGGCTGCAAGCACAACCTGTATCGCAGTCAGATATTTTGGCATCAATTGACATTTACATGATGCAGAATGGATGTTCAGATGTTGCAGTCTCACCATTTTGTGCCTTTAAACAGGCAATGGGAAGATAAATCAGACTTTTTCTTTAATTAATTTGGAAATTTTAAAAATTCAACAATTCAACATTTCTGATATTGCTATTTATTTGTTCACTCCCTGTGTTTCCTAAGTGGTACTTCTTCTTCTTCTGGTGCTGCGTTCATCCGGAGTTTTTTTTTCCGGACGTGATTGCGTTGTGCCTGTTTGCAGCAGAGCTGTGTTCTTGCGCCGTTAGGCCGACACATCTGACTTCTGCGGGCATTTGTTGACCAGGTTAACCTTCCCGGCTAAGTGGTACCATCATTATACTCAATGCTACTGCATGGTATTGGTGTAAATTAGTGTAAATATGTGTGCGGCCTGGGTAAGTAGAATTTCGGATAAGTAGAACAAATTCCTTCGGCCCCTGCGACTTCTACTTACCCAGACTCCACTGTATATATCCATTCTATTTCCTACCCAATAGAGAAAAGCACTGAAATATAACAAAAACACCAGTTTGATAAGCTTCAATAGTGTTGCTTGAAAATGTCTAAATTATTACAATTTCTAATTCTCATCTTCCAATTATCTTATTTATATGTTTAAGTCATAAGTTTATTAATATTAATAGATTTACACTGTGTAATATCATCCATGACTAAAGTGCAGTTGTGCATATGTATGCACACATGTGGCTATAATTGTGGCTGATAATGCAACCAGTACCTTTTAAATGTGGTGATGCTGTAGGATTAACTTTTGCTGTACGTGGTTTCAGCTTGACATACAAGGTGACGATGTTGTCGTAGTTTTGTCAGTTTCCTGTTTAGCTATTTGGCAACAATTTCAAGAATCATCAAAGTCATCTCTGCAATGAAGGTCGACTGTAATGAATATCCTGCTTTTTCAATTTGCATTCATGCAAGCTTTTTCGTTTTCATCTTTTTATGTCTACCCATCTGCAGCATCTTATTCAATATTAATTTCATTTCAGGGCTCGTGAATTTTGTGATCAATCGTTGTGTAGACTAGAAATAAGTTTGTTAAAAAATTTGAAACATTTGATTGATATAGTCGTTAGGTTTTAATTTGAACTCATTTTTGTACCATGGAAATCACTGTATGTAGTTAGCCATACAATCCTAAAACAAAATTACCAGACTAACAAACAGTAGTTTACCTTAAAGGAAGTGTCAGATTAAAACGTATTAAGTGTTACCATAATGGAACACAAATTAACGATTATTTTAACTTCTAGCTTACATTTTTAGCTAGCCCCAGAACCAAATAATATTAATGCTATATTTCTTCCCTCCAGTACATTCATTATGAAAAAGCTATGTCCTTATATACGGTATATAACCATAATTTTTATGTACCTGAATTTTTTAAATACTTTGTTGTGTTCTCTTCTTCCGCCTTGATGTGTTTCCTTTTTGTCTATATAACCACATTTTTGAAAGCTTTCATCATTTTTTCCTCACATTGTTCATTGATCATCAAATAATCTTGTTATTATTAGTAGTAGTATTTATGCCTACCTGTTTGAGCACAATGGTGAACATTTCCACTATTTTTTCCCAGAAGGTTCATAAGACACCCAAAACACCAAGAGCTCTGGCTAGGGCTTTGGCTCCAACAACGGGTCATGCTGACTCACCGGCAACGATAATCGTTGGCAGAAAGTTTAAAGGAACACTCACCCCAAAGCTGCTGCCACGCAAAGGAAGAAAGGAATCTTTGGTATGTCAATGTTGTTTTAGAACTTGTATTTTTATTTTTCTGATTAGTGCATTTGGGTAAGCAAATGTAAGCAATGGCCCAAAAAAAAAAAAAAAGCGATGACAGAAACATCACCACACAAATTAGTGAATATATATTAATTGCTGAAATTGCACTCTGTGGCTGGGATATCCAAAGAACACTGAAACTTATACCATGAAGAGTTTTCAGACAGATATAAGGGGGTTCATTTGAAATTTGTTCGTGCCGCACTGCACGTAATTGCGTACGTTGAACATGATAATGTCATAGTCATGTGATAAGTACTGACCAATGGATAAAAGAGCAAGTGCTTATCGTCCCATGATGCATAGGTTCTGTTTCTGACCGTTGAGAAAATGTCCGGGTTGATCCAAAATTCGTCCAAAGAGCGGTGATTCAGTTGATTTCATTTGAAGGATGTCGACCAGTGGACATTCAAAGAAGAATGCAGGCAGCGTACTGTAACAAATGTGTGTCGAAGACAACAGTGACAGACGACATGAATGTTTTGGAAAGGATGACAGATCTTCGACGGCCGGATCAAGCACATATTGTTGTAACAGAAAAAACCGTCGCCAAAATTGATGCAGCAGTACAGATGAACCATTGTCGAAGCATACGTTCACTAGCGAAAGAATTTGATGTGTCAATTGGGACAATTCAAAAGGTCGTTCGTAAGAAACTGCAATATCGGAAGGTGTGTTCACAGTGGGTACCACGGATGCTGACCGACCACCAAAAAGAGGAATGCATGGAATGGTGTTTGAACCACTTGCTGCGTTACAGAGTGGAGGGTGATGCATTTCTATTCTGCATAGTGGGAGGCGATGAAACATGGTGTCACCACTTTGAGCCGAGCAACAAAAGAGAGAGCATGTAATGGAAGCATGCTGGATCACCAAAAGCCAACAAATTCAAGTTAACAGTTTTCCGCTGGTAAGGTTATGCTGAGCGCATTTTGTTACTATGAAGGGCTATTGTTGGCCGACTTTAAAGAACCTGGTGTCAACATCAACTCTACCCACTACTTGCAAACACTAGAAAAGCTGCAAAAAGCCATCGAGAATAAACAACCCAGCATGCTTTCTCGCGGTGTGATTTTGTTGCACGATAAAACTCGTCCGCATGTCGCAAAGATTGTGCAGGAAGCATTAGCAAGGAAGAAGTGGGAAATTTTGCAACATCCAGCCTATAGTCCTGATTTGTCACCATGTGATTTTAATTTGTTCGGACCTCTAAAAAAAGCTCTCAATGGGCAACAATTTCACACAGATGCAGACGGAATGAACACGATAAACACTTGGTTCAGTGAGCAACCACAATCCTTTTTCTTTGCAGACGGCAATCGCCGCCTACCTAAGCAATGGGATGCTTGCCTGGATGCCTATGGTGACTTTATCTGACCAACCCATGGTGCATAATTCATTCAAAATGAATGCTTTGTTTAACTCTACCACACCTGTTAATGTTTCTTTCATGCTTTTGTAATAAAGCCATTGGAACGGGTTTCAAATGAACGCCCCTAATATTATTATCGTTTAAAGGTGTCTGGTCTACCATGGTAAAATGTGAGCCTGCAGTTTAACGATTAGTCATAATGCTTTACCATTTGTGAAGAAAAGGCTGGCCAGAAAAACCACTGCAGGAGATCCTCCGCCTCCTGGAACGTCAAGCATTCTTTGCCCACATTGTCAAAGAACATTTCGAGCCAAAATAGGCCTTATCAGCCATCTTAGAACTCACGGCTCCATACTTTCAACCCCACTGGATGAAATTAATGGTCATCATCATTCTTGATGGACAAACAACACACCATTTATGTTTAAGGTTAGTTTTCTGAGTTAAATTAATTTCAATCATTCCAACTGAGCAAAATTGCCTCATCAACATGCAATCAATTTTATTTGCCATGTGCTGGATAGGAGTGATATTTGCTAAACATAGATATTTGGAAGAGAGCCAAATTCATTGAAAATTGTGTACCTACCACAATATGCAACTGTAATAATGAAATAAAGCGTAAACCTACTTGCAGAAAATTTGTGTGCAGAATTAGGAACATAATTGTTTTTAATGATGCAGAAACTTAAAAACATACCGCACTATTGTCGCCTTTAGTGTGCATATTTTCAATTGTAAATTATGGATGTGGCTACATTAGAAACAAAAGTTGTTATACACTCACACGCATGCATCAAGCACATCCTTGACATGTCCTTTTAAAGGGGTAAACTATCTTGAAAAAGATGGTACATTTTTATGCAGCCCCTGCCACGAAGGGAAGTCAATAAGTAAGTCACAAATGGCTATAGAAAAATAATTAAATATGATAACAGCTTGAAACCAGTTTATTTTTGTACATACATTATCTCTTTATTTCTCAACATAATTTCCACTTGATGTACTTATCCCATCGTTTTATCAGTGCTCCCAAACCGGCTGCATAGGACTGTGTGCTCTGTTTTCTAAACCACGTTTTCATATTTGTCTTTGGCATTGTTCCGCGAAATGTCTCCCGCCAAGGTGGGTTTTCAGTGGACCAAAAAGGTGGAAGTCAGGGCTGTATGCTGGCTGTTCAAGAACTCGCCTGTCACCTCTAATCATCTCCTACACCTGCTGCAAAGATGCTTCTGTTGCAATCTCAACAGGACGACCAGATCAGATTTCATCAACAATTTTAGTGTCCTTGAGATAATTTTTCTACCCAACTATGCACCGTTTACAGGACAAACATTTGCCAGCATAAAAAGGAAGCATTTCCTTATGAATGTCCTTTGCAGGCAGTCCCTTTGTCCACAAAAAAACGCACAACAGCACGTTGCTCTTTGGTTGTACACCCCGTAAGTACAGTCGTCATTTTGTTTATGCTCTGCTCATGCACATGAGATACCTAGTGCCACCTGACAAACGGGAATATAAAGTTTGATGTTGCTGTCACCTACTGACAACTAGAAAATACCAACGACATTTACCTGCCATCTCACAGAACTGTGATTTACTTATTGACTCACCCTCTTACTATGATCATTGAAGTACTTGCTCACAGGGTGAGGGCCTTCCAATCCACTTTGGTTGGGTTAATCGTGTTCACCCTAGGTACTGATTACTTGTATGCATAGTTATCGTATAAAGGAAACTGTATTAGTGCTACACCCCAGTATAGGTGCAGTAGTATCGTTATCATGTGTCCTGCCAACTGGCATAGGCGTTCATGTCTCCACAGATCTGTGTTCTGGAGCAACTTTGCGGATGATATTCCTCCTTGTGGCCATCTCAGTCCATCCACCATCATTTATCTTGGTTTGCTTCTTTTCTTCACTGATCTTTCCAGTTGTTACAATATTTCTCCTATGCCTCTCTTCTCATCACATGACCAAAGGATGCTGTGTTTCTTTCTTATAGTTTTATATAATGCTTTAGTTTCATTAGCCTCCCAGGCAATCTTAGCAACAGAATGTGTATATAAAATTGTGCACCATTTTAATATAACCATTTTCTTGTTTACAGAGCAAGGCCTCTAGGAAATCTATGGGAAATACGAGCTTCACAGGTCTTGCTGAGATGTTTACAGAACCAGTTGTCAGTGAGAGTTCTCTATATGCAGACATTCCAGATACTCCTGATGGACCAAATGAAATGTTTGTTTCTCCACTTTCAAGTCGTAAGCCAAGTCTCAGTACCAGGAAAAGCACAAATCTCATTGGTGTAAAAGAATTGTTCTTGAAGAAACGTGTTCAAGAAACAAATTATATTGGGGTGAAAGAACTTTTCACTTCATCAGGAGCTACCAGTACAGTTAGTCCATCAGGATTGAGACGCCTGATGAAGACACCAAAGAAAAGAGCAAGTGGAGTCAGTCCCACAGGAGTCAAGCGCCTGTTGGCCACACCAAAGATAAAAGGTGTTCTTGCAAGTCCAAGCGGTCTAGACAACTTGTTCACAACTCCTACGGTAAGTAAACGTTTGCTGTTGTAAAGAACCATTTTTCCATGCTTTGAGGCATACTGGGTTTGTGGGGCTAGTCCATATTTTATATACCAATTGGCACTCATTGGGTAATGTGGCCATATTACGCCAGCCGCATTTCCTTTCCAGACCATTTTCTGGTACCAATTTTAAGCTGTGTTGACCCCTACCCCTGTCAGTTTTTTAAAACAAAAAATCCTCATTTCATGTTAGCTTTACACACACACACACACAAAACTTCCCTAATTCCTATGGGAGCTTCTTTATTCTCTCTCTCCTTTTTCCCCCCATCTTTTACCCAGTGGTCTACATAAATGTTGAAACTTTGCACCCCTGTACATTTGGTGCAAAATACATTGCCTGAATCAGACCTCAGCCAATGAGGCACTTCAATAACAAAAAAATAGGCACTGGGCATCAATGGCAGTAGACAATTGGGTTGCATCTTTACAAAAGACACATTTATGGAAAGGGGTTGAGGAAGACAGGAGAAGATTCTTGCAAGCTTGTGTCATGGCAAGGAAAAGTGTAAGCATATGAATCTTTACAACCTGTGGAGATCACAACGTGTGAACATAATCACCCACACCCTTCGGCAAGGCAGTTGGCAATGATGATATCCATATTTTAACATACAATAGCAGCATGACTTACACATGTTTTTTTGTTAATGTTTTCATCAAGCTTTCTGTGTTTGCCAAAATATTAATCCATGTCTACAAGTCATGGCTACCAATGATATATTTATCACAACGATTATTTGTTCTTGCATATCTACACAGCTTTAAAAAAATTTATTTTAATCTTTATGACAGATACTTCTTAATAAATAAAACATCATTAATTAATTTATTATTTAAGTTAGTTGTGTTCATTGGAAGCCTGTTGGATAATCGTGTGGTTTATTTATGCACTATTTTTTCTCTCTGTTACAGTTATCGGGTGATACTGTGCCATTTGGAGAATCTGCATTGTAAGTACCACGCTTTCTATATTTAATATATGAAGTGTCTCCTAGCATTATTGTTATAAAATGTTTATATGGTGGTAAATTACACATGGCACTGTTTACCACAGGAAACCTCATTGGTGCTGCTTATCCCCTTTTCTTTCAACACATCTATTTTCTATTGAAAGTTAGTTGTGTACAGTAGTCCGCACATATTCCATCCCTCCTCTCTCTGTCGTTTTTGTTTTCTCATATCATTTAATGTGGGTGAAAATAGAATCTGATGTTGTGCACTTTATTTGACTTTACAAAGATGTATGCATATTATAAACAGACTGACTTAACAATCTTTTCTGCGTGTAAGTGAATCACTATTATATTTATTTATCTTTGTTGACTTACATAGATGAGCATAAACCTTACAAGGGCAGCTGTTTGAATATGTTTGTATGTGTGTTTCTCAGAAACCAAGCTGCCAGGTCTGGGAAGACTGAGCTCCTTGCAGTGTCTACCAAATCAGGTTTGAACTATATTACCTCAATTGCAGACACATACACTGAAAATTGTGATCCACTCTACATAATTTAGGTTTCTATGATCATTCTTATGAAAGTTAGTTTCTATAATCATTCTATGAAAGCTAGTTGTTTACAGTAAACACATAAATGTTATAGACAGGTCCTAAGAATATCTGGGATACAGAAAAGAACAAATGCAGGTCAGCATGGTTGAATGGGTAAGAACATGTATTCTTAAACATCCGTTGTGCTGATGCTAAGATAAGCGGTTCAACCCCTACACCAGACAGCTGGACTAAAATGTTGACCTGTCGTCTTTGACTTGGGGACTTAATTACAAGTACCCCTGAAGTCCTCTGAGTGGGTTCGCCTGATGGCGAGGGATACTGTTAATAAGGAAAGCTAACCCACACACAAAATTTAGTCCATCACTACTATAAATAGTGTGTATGGACTACTCTTGAATTCAAAGCAAGTGACGTGTTTTAAAAAAAAAAAAAACATGCATCCATACGACAAGAACTAAATTTTGAAGAAGGTTGGCTACTAAAGAGAATAAAACAAAGAAAATTGAAATAGTTTGGTCACTTGAAATTTGAAAGTTTAGAAAGAACAATCCTGGAGAGGTATATGCCCGGGAAGAGGAGGAGAGGAAGGCCAATGAGAATATGGATGCAGGATGTGGCAGATGATCACCAGATTAGTGTATCGGACACGGGACAGATGCTTATGACAGAGAAGTTTTCCATAAGGTTGTTATGGTAATAAAGTTCTGCAAGGGACATGCTAATGAATGAATGATCATATAGAATAAGCTTTCTATATATACTGGTGTTGTATGAAGTTACATCAGACATCAAGAGCTTGACGTACTAGTGTTGTGCAAAATTCAGTTGACTTTAAGCTAATAGAAACACACTGATAAAGATATTTGGCAAGTGAAGGAATTCAATTGCAATTTGAATCATGTTTGTGTTTATTATGCATTATGTCGTAGATAAGTTAGGGGATAGCTCAAAACTTTCCAATCACCATAGCCACATGAACTGATATTTATTTATAACTAGCTGACCCGGCCCGGCTTCGCCCAGACCCTGGTGGGGAGCATCTCATTTAATTCATATAAGTAGTCATATAAGTTCTCGTTCCCGTTACCGACTATCTGTCTGTCTGTCTGTCTGACCCAGCCCGTCTTCGCCCAGACCCTGATGGGGAGCATGTCATTTAATTCATATAAGTAGTCATATAAGTTCCCGTTCCCGACTGTCTGTCTGTCTGTCTATCTATCTATCTGTCTGTCTGTCTGACCCAGCCCAGCCCATGGTGGAGAGCATCTCATTTAAATCATATAAGTAGTCATATAAGATCCCGTTCCCGACTATCTGTCTGTCATGGGTAAATGGAGGAGGGCGGAGACAGGAGGAGTAGGGAGGAATAGGAGGGAGGAGGAGAACGCAGGAGGAGAAGGGAGAGGGAGAAGGAAAGAGGAGGTAAAGGGAGGAGGAGGAATGTGAAGGGAGGTAGAGGGAGGAGGCGGAGAGGGAGGAGGAGGAATGTGAAGGGAGGAGGAGGAGAGAAGAAGAGGATGGAGGAGGGAGATAGAGGAGAAGGGAGGAGGAAGAGGAGTAGGGTGGAGGGAGGAGGAGGAGGAGGCAGAGGGGGAAGGAGGGAGAATGAGGAGGGGAGGTGGAAGAGGAGGAGGAGGGAGGAGGAAAGAGGTAGGGGGAGGGAGGGGAGGAGGAGGGAAGATGAGGTAGGAGGGGGAGGAAGAGGGAGGAGGAGAATGGGAGAGGAGGAGGCAGAGGGAGAAGAAGGAAGGAGGGATGATGATTGCCGTGTGACGATTCTATGTAGTCACGTCATTTTCTTCCTTTTCCCTAGCGTTTTGGTTCGGGGATTCTTATTTTGGGAGGGGGGAGGAGGAGGAAGAAGAAAAAAAAAATACGACAGTTGGCTGCTCTGGAATGAAAGGAAGACGTGTAGAAAATTTCATCTCAATCGGATGGGCCGTTCGCGAGCGCATAAAGGACATACGGACAGACAGACGGAGATCGCCTTTTATATATAAGATAATGAACCCCAACCATATACACACCTGATTTGTCATTGTGTGAAATATGGTTCTGTTGTAAATTGATTTTGTTCACATGTGTGTGTTCGTGTCACTCTAAATTGCTCTTAATTAGTGCATCTAGGGATTTTTTTTTTTTTTAAACAATTTAATATTTAAAGAAACTTCCCTTTTTAATTTTTCAAAACCTATGGATATTAAAACTATATGTAACATGTACTGTGCTATTGTTTTTAAAAATCAACTTAATTGTTATGTGATCTATTTGTGTACAGGGAGCCACAGTAATATTTAATTTATCTCTGCTTCTGTCTGAAATTATACTTTTACCACAGTCTACATTAATTTTTTTGAATGTAATTTTGTTGTAGGTCAGAGAGGCAGAAAGCGCAAGTCTGAAGAGCCCTATGCCACCATTTCGTCAAAGAAGAAGTTAAAGCCTTTACATTTAACTGCTGATCTCTCACCCAGAAGTCCACGTAAAGATCATCAAGAACAGTCAGTGGAAAATAAAGTTGCATCTGCTAGAAAAGCATCTCCTGGCAAATCACCAACACCAAGTGGAAAACGACAGAGTGAAGCCCTGAAAGTACAGGCTGCTATTGAGAATAGAGGCTCACCTGCTGTTGTCTCAGCTGTTGACACTGCTACTGTGGTAAATAAGTCTGTTGGCCAGAGTGACAAGCAGACATTGTCCCCTAAAAGTGTCCATGGCAGACAAGGTAAAGCTGCAGCCGAAACCTCCACGCTTGTGGGTGAGATTCACATTCAATCACCTCCTCAAGTTGGTGGCCGTGGTAGAAGAGGCCAAGTTGAGATCAGTGAGTCTGCAGTAAATATTGAAAGAGTTATACTCAATGATGGTGATAAGCATATCTTGTCACCTCCGAAAGTTGGCCCTCGTGGTAGGCGTGGTAAAGCTGCAGTCAAGGAAACGGCTGCACCTGTCCAGTCACCTCCCAAAGTTGGCGCACGCGGTAGGCGAGGTGATGCTCAGATCGAGGAGTCTACAGTAAATGTTGGTACGGTCAACGGTGCTGCTAATGAGCATATCTTATCTCCTCCTAAAGTGGGTCCTCGTGGTAGACAAAGGAAAGCCCAGACCATAGAGACGGCCAGTCTGTCTGTAGATGCTCAGTCACCTCCCAAAGTTGGTGCACGTGGTAGACGAGGCCAAGCTGGTATCAAGGAGACTGGAGTAAATATTGAAACAGTTGATAATGAGCATATCTTATCTCCTCCTAAAGTGGGTCCTCGTGGTAGACACAGGAAAACACAGACCACAGAGAAAGCCAGTCTGTCTGCAGATGCTCAGTCACCTCCCAAAGTTGGTGCACGTGGTAGACGAGGCCAAGCTGGTATCAAGGAGACTGGAGTAAATATTAAAACAGTTGATGATGAGCATATCTTATCCTCTCCTAAAGTGGGTCCTCGTGGTAGACAAAGGAAAGCCCAGACCACAGAGAAAGCCAGTCTGTCTGCAGATGCTCAGTCACCTCCCAAAGTTGGTGCACGTGGTAGACGAGGACAAGCTGGTATCAAGGAGCCTAGAGTAAATATTGAAGCGGTTGCAGATGATGACAAACATATCTTATCCTCTCCTAAAGTGGGTCCTCGTGGTAGACAAAGGAAAGCCCAGACCACAGAGACAGTCAGTCTGGCTGCAGATGCTCAGTCACCACCAAAAGTTGGTGCGCGTGGTAGACAAAGAAAAGCTCAGATCAAGGAGTCCACAGACTTTACAACGGAAATCATACTTGCTCTAAATGAAGTTAGTACCTCATCATCTGCTAGAAGTGGCCACAGACAAGGTGGAAAACAAAGCAAAGAAACGCTCCAAGCTGAAGAAAATGCCACACTTGTTGAACCAGCTAAGCCACTTTCTAAAGGAAAGCGAGGTAGAGGACAAACTAAGGAAGCTGTACACGTCCAGAGTGTATCTTCACTTAATGTTGATGGTGAGACTGCAGGTAGCGAAGTTTTGCAAAGTAGAACTGTTGTCATCGAGTCTGTGTCAGGTAAAGATGCATCTGTTGCTGTTATTGAGAATGCACTTTCTCCTGTGGCTACCAGAGGTGGGCGAGGTAGATCAAAGACAAAATCTGCCTCAGCTGAAGGTGCACCGACATTGGATGTCATGGCGGTATCATCCAGTAAGGCTGCTTCCCGTGGCAGACATGTTGAAGTTTCTCTGTTTCAATATAATGAAAAAGAGAATCAGCCATCTACCAAAACTACCGCTAACAGAAAAAAAGGTGAAGCACAGATTGTACACACTTTAGATAATACATCTGCCATTGCACAAAGCGGAGGCAAGCGAGGTAAAAAGGGTACTCCAAAAGTAGTGCCCCAAGAAACTAAAATAGCTGCCACAAACAGCCCTAAAGGTAGAGGTGGGAGGAGGAGGAATGAAACTTTACCCGTGACTGAGTCTGCATTATCTAAACAGTCAAGTTCAAGGAGGGCAGGGACATCTGTGGCACCAGTTACATCAGTGTCTAGCAGTGCTGGGACACCAGAAGGAAAACAAATTGGTAAGTGTTTCTACGAGAGCACGAGTGGCTTTCATTATTTGTATTTATAGAACTTGTGACCATATTTGTCAGATTCAAATGACAAAAATTAAATGCTTGTAGACATGCTCAGACAGTTTAGTTATTAGGTTCCAAACAGCAGCACATACATCTAGAAAATTAATAAGCACTTGTTTAACCGTCAAGAGTCACACTATGGACTTCTGTTATTATGAAAATAACTACAACCAAGTTGTCTCCTGTTACCCTGAATATAATAGCAAATGTACATGTGGTATTTAGATAACACAGTAGCACATTCTTACACTCGTAAACGAATTGCAGATGGCCAGAAGTCCTGCTCAATGTAAATGTCGTGCAAACTTTTGTTTTGATCTGGGGGGCCAGAAATGTTTGTTTAAAGGAGAGCAGGCAGCTTACAAATATAAACCTCAAATCAGCCTAGATCAGTGGTTCCCAAGCTTTTCATGAAGAGGGCCATATCTACTATTTTTGGTAGTTAAGCAGGCCACAACATTATAAAATTTAAAAAGTCGTGCAATATCATTCTTATCTTAACGTTCGTCAACAAAATTCTAAAACTTTAAAGGCAGTCAGTTTCAGTACTTCACTGCCGTCATTTTGTGTGTGTTTAAAATGAAAAGTTCATTTAACAATAAATGGTTAATCAGTTTCGAAAATCGCTATTAAAGTAATTAAGTTAAAATTGTAACTGTTCTTCATAACCAGTTACTTAAGTTCAGATGCCAGTTAATCAATGTCTGGGCACAAATCTGTCGTGCCCAAAGTCATAAGCGCAGCTAGGTTACTGTCGGTGAATCTGGAACGTTGCTTGTTTTTTGTAACGGTCGTTGCAGAAAATGACAGCTCGCATCTGTATGTCGAGCCAAAACGACAAATATATCTCTAGGCAAATGAAAAATTCAAAATTGTTCAAATTGTTACTCAGGCAATAGTCGCCAGAATGAAATCATATGATCAGCTGAAGGTGAAATGTAGCTCCAGAAATTTACATCTCAGTGCAGAATTGCATTTCAAATCAATTACTTCGTGCTGAAGATTTTGCTGTAATTGACAGAGCTTGGCATCGGGAAATACGAACCGATTTATGAAGAGGGCAACATTATCCTCCTTTATTGTGAACTCCTAAAATCTCGATTGAAAGATATCCAGAAGACTTTTACTTTGTACTGTAATAAGTCATATTTCTTTTCCACCACAAGTTGGAAACACCTCTATAGTCCCATCAGTCAGCTGTCCGATAAACAGTTGTAGTCTCATTTTAAATGAAGAAATGTCATCGCACAAATTTGTGAATAGTTTTTTTTCCCCTGGATCCTCGCATTTAAAGAGTTTACATGAGACATGACATCCCAGGTCATTAAGCCAGTCATCGTTCAGCAGACATTCCCATTCTGTAGGCAATGACTTTTTTATTCCAGACAGAAACAGACAGACACTATATTTCAGTGCTCAGAAACGTGACAGAACTTTCCCTTTAGATAGCCATCTGATATCACAGTGTAACAGTAGCTCACCGTATTCCTCGTTCAGGACTGATAGAAACTATCTGAACTCACGCCTGTTCAGCGCCTTACTTCGAATTTTGTTCAAACATCTCAGATCAACATCCATGGCATGTTTCAGATTTAAAGTCTTTCCACACAGAGATACTTGGTAAATGATACAACGATATTTTAAGATAGTGCTGCCAAGAAACTGTTCCAATAATCTAGTCACCCAGACTTTTTACCCGTCAAATCAGGAGCACCGTCGGTGCATACACTGTCCAATTTGGTACATTCTACGTTGTTTTTCTCTACACAAAACTTGCGCTTCATACAGATCAATCCATTTGGTAGTTGCATGCACTGATTCAAGTCCTAGAAGTTCAATGACTTCAAAATTATCGTTTATTGCTCGAACAAAAACTGCGACCTGAGCTGTGTCAGAAATGTCAGTTGATCCATCCACTGCCAATGAAAAACAAAATTTATAATTTTTGATATGCTGCTACTTGACGATGAACATCGTTGGCTTATTCTTCAACTCGCCTGACCATATTATTATTAGACAAAGCAAATTTTGTTTCACACTTTTCATCGCCAAGCATTCTAGCAGCAATTTTAAGGGATGGCTTGATTGTTTCTTCTGCATCGGTGAACAGCTTTTTTTTAAATTTTTTTTTTTGTGCGAGCCAACAGAAGAGCGATGTCGTACAACGCAACAACAGCACTCTTGCTCTGTTCGTTAGCCTTGGTGAACAGTGACTGCTGCTTGGTCAGAGAACTTTCTCTAAAAAATCTTTTATTAACTCCGAATTGATGGGATATAGTGCATTTATGTCTGAATGTGTGGTCGTGAAGTGTCGTTCCAGATTAAATGTTTTGTAACAGAAACACAAAATCCGCAGATTAAGCAAACTGGTTTACCACAACTGCTAGGCATAAACATAAATTTCTCCGTTCAATCTTCGTTGAATTCATGACAAGCAACATCTTCACATTTTCGCTTTTTAGTATTGTTTGATTTTAGATTTTCCACACTCATGTTTATAAACAAATTTTTATTTGAAAAAAATCGAATTTCAACACAATACTACCAACTCTGCTAAACAGTTGTAACAGACGACAACATGGCGCCTTGCGCACTCTGATTGGTCGACATGGCTGGAATATGGGAACTTCATAACGTTTCGTTGTGAACTGAACAGGCGCATATCTAAGCATAACCACCATGAGCAGAGTAAATTATCGCACGCTGACAGGGCGCTCCGAGTGCATTTTTAAAAAATTATTAAAATATATTATACAACGAGGCCTCGCGTGCCACTTTCTTACAGCTGGCGGGCCACAAGTGGCCCGCGAGCCAATGTTTGGGAACCTCTGGCCTAGATTGATAGTATTTATAAAAACATAGTAAAATGGTATGTCATAGAGTTTTTCTTCACTTATCTAGGTTCACTGGCAGATCATGAATATTTATTTAACTAGTATGATGTATTAGCCACCCATGTTCAGTTTTGATGTTTATGAACTCACACAGAGCTTTATTTATAATTATAGGAGGCTTGAAGCGCAAGGCAGGAACATCTACTGCTGTGTCTGCAAAAAAAGTCAAGTTAGATTCTCCTGTGCCTGTTTCACCAGTAAAACCAAGAGCTGGCCGAAGAGGACAACATGCTGAAGCCAAAAGTCCAAGCATTAACACATTTGCCTCTCCAAAAGGACGTGGTAGACCAAAGAAAGGTGCAGCCATTACGGAGGTTGCTTCTCCATTGATTAATGCAGCTTCTGTCATTCCAGCAGCAACACCGAAAGGAGGAAAAGGTCAACTGAAAGCAGCAGCAGTTTCCTCTCCAGGGGGGCGCGGTAGGCCCAAGAAAGCTGCAGGTATTGTATCTGTAATTCCAGAGTCATCACCAAAAGGCAGAAAAGGTCAATTGAAGAGAGCAGAAACAGTTCAGCTGGTGGCTTCACCTTCTGCAGGCAAACGAGGCAGACCTAAAAAGGATGTTTCAGCACAGGATGGTACTACTTTGATTCCAAAATCGTCACCAGCAAAAGGCAGACAGGGCAAGCTGAAAAAAGCATCAGCAGTTGAAACTATAGTATCACCTGCTTCGAAGAAACAGGGTGGGCCAAAAGCTTCTCTAGTGGTTCCAAACAAAAGACAAAGAACCATCAAATCTGCAGGTGCCATATCTGATGCAGCAGCAGTTTTACCAAAATCAACTGTTGCCACCAGGCGAAGAAGATTGTAATCATACTGCCCAGTCTTGTATTTATGTAAATATATCTTTTTCTTCAATGATTGTTGATTATGGCAGCTGTATGCACCCATGCCTTTCTGATTATTAAGAAGAAATTCGCTAAAATATCTTGTCATATTTGTTCACAGAATATTCATAGTACCTAAGTTATTAAATAGTAGTTATTGTTAGGATAAAAAGTACACTTTTAGAAACTAGGCTGCAGTTATGAATATTGATAGAACGTGTAAGCAAGACGACACACATGTTAATGACCTTTATCTCGCTGGTGTTAATTTTGAAATAATATTCAATGTATTCTGAATTCACTTATCTTATTTCTGTTGACTTTGTTTCATATTTGTGAGTTCTTGTAAAAGTTGGTGTATCGAGAAACAACATTGCCTGTCATTACTGTAATGGGCAATATGTTTCGATTTGTTTTATTATGAGAATTTTAATGAGGTTAAGCTTACGAATGCAGTTAAATGGCAGACATTTTATCGCTGGTGGTTATATATGACGTTGCCCCTGACACATGTTCCATATTACTACTGATTGCAGTAGGATGATCAATAACTAGAGCATACTTGGAGACGTTGAAATAACGTTAATATGTTCATGGGTATTGATTAGCTCTCATGGAAGGCAGTTCTATAAGTGCCCTTCGTTAATGTTTTTCTCTCCATGTGAGCATAGCAAAATGAATCTTGCCCAGACTCATCTATACTATCGTATAATTGTGCAGTCATAAACCTAACTGGCTAGTGAAGCTTAAACATGAGGCAAAGCCAAAGACTATTACATTGGAACATATGGCACCAGTGAGAAAACAACTACAGAAGCATTAGCAGGAGGGTTCACAGCTAGTCTGCTATGTGAACTGGCAGCATACATGCTCTTTGTCCTCTATTGAAGGATCCTCCATTGATGTTCCAGTGTACGGAGAATGTATTTGTTACCAAAACGCAAGATATTCACCATTGGTGTTTTCTTTAATAATAAAACTTACATGCAATTTAAATCACATACAAAAATATATGAAATTTGTATTTTCAACATTCTTCTACCTTATAAATGGATGGGGGGGGGGGGGGGGGGGATGTGTGTGTGACATAACCAGATTATTAGGTATTCCGTAAAAATTTATTTTAATTTTTTAGCTATTTTTAATTTCCATTTTTTTAATGATTTTTACATTGTCCATTGATTGTTTGAGGATTGACAAAATCATTTTGATTGGTGATTTGTATCTGGAGTTTACAAAGTATATAATTAATACTGTTGATAATCTAGCAATAGGTTTTGACCAGGCAGAACATTGGTGAAATAGTGTGCTATAAACACATTCATTATAACAAAACTAAAATTAAATTGTGAAAGGGGTCTGAAAGGTACTTGGATAGCAGAATAACCTATGTCAAGTAATTCCTACAAACAGTGTTAGCACAAACATCTGCTGGTGGCTGTTATACCCAGTACAAAGAAAGACCCTCTTCCATACCTAGAGGCATGTTAGGTATATGGTGCTGGCCTCGTTGTGTATAAACCTGTGGGCACTCTGTCATGATGGTATTTTTCTGGCCCCCTTTACCTTTTTTATGCTGCCAGGCTGCCCTAATCAATTTTTTAAAATCCCAAACAACTTTTATTTATTAATAACTGCGTTCGCTGATGCAGGAAATTTGTTGGATATTGTACATATGTTTTTGCTTGAAACTTTCATTCTGACGTTTATATCACAGCAGGTGGTGGTTCATTCCTAAAACTGATATGGGGGTTGTTTTGTTTTTTTTAGCACATGCTGCCACCATCATCATAACAGCTATATGCTTCCACATTCACATGGGAAATTTACATGCTATAAATCTTCTTTTGTGGGTAGCTTTTCTCATTTTAGCGTTTTGTTTATATCTGGGCAGCACCCAACAGCTTAATGTACATTATGCATAATCTGAATATCATCATATATGTACCCATAAGTTGTCACTCTTTGGTCTTTACAGTAATTTCAGAAACATGTGTTATTTGATATTTGTATGTTGTGAAATGACATCCCCAGTATGTTTGTCAATGTGAAGCATCATCATGCCTTGTTATTTCTTTGATGCTTAGTTTTGTTCTTCATGGCGTTTTATTTTACTTGCTACCAAAAGATGTCCTATTCTGTGTATGAACAAAGTTCGTCTTATTCTTCTGCTGTCATCCATGTGTGTTCTTACAAAATACTGATGTGTTGATGTCACATATTTTGTTGAAAAATACATTTTCTTTTTGGGAAACGTTTGTTAAGCATATTGACTAACTTGTATGCTAATTGTTAGAGGACAGTTCATGAATAAACACACTTGTATTGTTGAACACTCATAGAAGTAGTATGAAGAAGTAGAGACCAGAGGATACACTAGACAGCATTAAAATTGAAAACTTACCGACTGAAACTCAAATCTGTTGCCTACAAATTATGACAGCACCTCGCTGCAGAAACAGATGTACTTGACGCATAGCCAACTAGACACCTTTGAAAGGGTGTCTTCATTAGCAAGTCTATCATCCACCTGAACCCACAAGTATGGAATACAGACAGAACTTTATCTAACCATTGAAATGGCGCTATAGGTCTCATAATTTTAAACTCTAAATACACCTCAGAATTTACAACATAAGACCTGTGTATTTCACTTGAATGTAGTTGCAGTTTGCTAAATGAAAATATTTATGGCATTGCTCAAGGCTGACCAATAACACCTTAGGTTAAGATGAGGACACTAGAATTACTTCCTCCCAAGTATAATTTATTTATAATATACATTTGTACAATTTGTTTCATAATTGTATTGATAGTATTCATTTGTTAGATCCATAACATCTGCTTTCTTGCCATATTTCTTGAAATCAGACAATAAAAAATTTATATTATCACTAGTTAGCATAAGAATTATGGCTTCAGATTATACCGCATCTCAATGATAACTGTTATTGTATGGCTTCTTGTGTTGGTGCTGTGTATATTTGCTTTCCTCGTGTTCAGTCATTGTACAGTGTGCTATAGGAGACCCTGTTACATGCCATTGGGGATATGGTATTACACCTCTATTGTGTCACCAAACAGCACTGGGTAGATGGTATGGTCCTATCTCTGGTGTCTATTTCTGAGGCTAGATTGACCATAGACCTGTGTTTGAGGATTGAACCAGGACCACTGAGTTTGTAATCTGTTTTACTACCGGGGCTCATTGTGTAAATGATACATGTTAATAGTTTTCTTTATTTCTGTTGCCCAAAACAAACAAAAAAAATTCATTTTTCTTACTGCTTTAAATTGTCATGAAATCATAATTGATGCTTGTTGATTTACACATAATTGTTCTATAATTAATATACCAGCTTTATACTTGGGATATGAGATAATTGTCAACTTATTTGCGTCTTTTTACTGAGATATTTTTAGGATTGATACTGCATCAGTCTTTACAGTCTCATTTATGTTAACCCTTCTCTCTTAGCTATTGTTTGTGAATAAATGCCTACAATTTTCATTTTTTAATCCAGTTTTAATTCCTGCATTCTTACAGGCACAAATGTGGCCTTTAGCATGCTATATTATCATATGTGGTATTTTATGTGTATCCCTGGCTATTTTAACTTGATTATAAACTAGTGTTATATAAAAATGTTTTTAAACATATCTACAGTTAACATGCCAGTGTTTACAACAGACATTATTTGTAAATGTTTAGAGCAGAATTCAACAGCATTGATTTATTTGTCTTTTAACTACATATTGAACTTGACATTTTTATTGTTGGTATTATTTTTCTTAGCATTGCAAAGATTGTGTGTCTTATTTTAGCTAGTGTTTAATTTTTACTTGTCACTTATTCAAAATCAGCCACAGTCTTAGGAGTAGCTCGCTTCACGTTGATTTTGATGGTTTGAGCATCTCCCATTCAGAAAGCTGTCGCAAGCTGCTGAGCAATAAAATGGCTAGTAAATTACAAACAGCCAATAAATGCTCAGATTTATTCCAACATTGTGTAACAGGACATGCCACTAACTTTTTTATTTTTTTTAAATTTATATGTAGTTTATATGTTGCTAAGCTTTTCATTAACACAGACTTAATTACACAGTGTGATTGCTCATCAATAATACTCTGAAGAAAATTACTTTTTTGTTTGTTTTATCCATTCTCATTAAAACATGATAAATGTATTGCCTTAAGCTCACATTATTATTGCATTTATTTCACCTTATCTGACATTTGTAGGTAGTGTGCTTAAGTACACTATTTTGTTTTGCAAGCCCAGTATTTACTGGAGGGCAATTAATTGTACTGTGGCATGGTTATTTTAGTAGATGACTTGTGGCATTTAATAATGGATTTCACTTTGATTTAATAAATACATTAGTTCACATTCATGGCTTTGTCTGCTTGTTGATTTTCTAGGCAATCTTATGTGCAATAATCTGCCATTGTTTTCTGAAAGAGAAGTCAGTGTTTAAGTCCAGCTGATTGGTGTGTGAAATGAACCATTGCCAGTGTGCAGAAAGTTCTAGTGCCAGCTGATTGGTGTGTGAAACGACCCACTGCCAGTGTGCAGAAAGTTCTAGTGCCAGCTGATTGGTGTGTGAAACGACCCACTGCCAGTGTGCAGAAAGCTCTAGTGCCAGCTGATTGGTGTGTGAAACGACCCATTGCCAGTGTGCAGAAAGTTCTAGTGCCAGCTCGTTAAGTCTCTTGGCCAATCTGAACTCTCCACAATAATTACATGAGGATAATCTGTGGGTGTGGTGATTTAAATAACTTGCTCTGGAGAAGTACTTGCTCTTTTATTTTAATGAAATAATAATCATCTTACAAAGGACACTCGTTTATACCTGACCTGTAGTAGTACTTTCCTACATTGTCATAAACTACTGTCTTTAGAGTCAACAGAGCAGATTCACTTGTGTGTTGCCTGGGTTCCTATGAGGAGGCAAAGTTTAGTAACTATATGTAATCTACCATGCATGTGATCAGAGACTAATCATCATCAAGTGCCCTGCCAGCTGGCGTAGGTGTTCATGGCTCTCCACAGATCTCGGTCTTTGATTTTCTGGATCAACTCTGCTGCTGATATTCCTCCGTGCCACCGTCTCAATCCATCCAGCATAATTTCTCTTGGTCTGCCTCTGCCTCTCTTCCCCTCGATCTTTCCAGTTGTCACGATGTTCTCCAATGCCTCTCTTCTCATCACATGACCAAAGAAAGCTGTTTGTCTCTTTCTTATTGTTGTATATAGTGTTCTAGTTTCATTAGCCTGTTTCAGGCAGTCCAAGGAATTCGCAACATTCGTCTCAGGAACCACATCTCTATTGCTTCTAATTTCTTCTTAATTTGTTCATTTACATTCCAAGATTCACTGCCATACAGCAAAACTGGTTTTACATAGCATTTCAGCACTCTTTTTTTCTTACACTCGGTGATAGTGACCTATTGCACAAGATACTCTTCATTTTCTTAAATGCAGCCTTTGCTTGCCCTTAATCTCTGTTGTACATCTTCCATCTGATGTTATAAATGTCCCTAGGTATCTAAAATTATCCACTTGGTTAAGAATTTTTCCTTCTATTTCTGTCTTATTTTGATGTCACCATTTTCATTGATATCACTATTGTTACTGTTTTCTGGATATTCAAGGAGAGTGCTTTCCTTGCACTCTGTTACCATTCAAGAAGAGACAACTCAGGAAGTGTTTGTTCCCTTGCTTTGAACTCAAGTGTAGTCCTGCTACTTCTAGTGCACTGGAAACTTTTGCGTGGATTAGCTTTCCTTTTTACCAGTGTCCCTCGCCATCAGATGAACCCATTCTGGCTTCAGGGGTACTTGTAATTAGTTAGTTAGCCGAGGTTACAACTTCACGGCAATGGGTTGTCCCCATTATACTCCGTTCCTGTGCCAGTGAATATAAAAAATGCTGTCCAATGTGGAACAGACAGGGGTTTCGGCAATCCAGCAGCCTCCATACACTGCATAATGCCGCCGCAAGAATGCCAACACAAAAGTCCTCCATGAAAATCACAGTTCATCGTCGATGGGATCGGCAGTCACCAGAAAGACCTCATTGACCCGGGTTTTCTCATATGGCTCTGTCACTATCCGCAGGGCGACCCACCGAAAGCGTGGTATTAAGCACGAACTCCCAGGAGTCTCCTGAAAAATGCATTCGTGAACCGAAAAGTCAATTCAGCTACAGCCGGTAGGTATTGTTCCAAACATACAGGTCACTGTACAAACAAAAGCGGACATGTACAAGCATTCCACGTGAATATCACAGTTCACAGGGTTGCACCACACACTCAGTAGCAGGGCGACGGAACCATATACTGCCAGTCCAACATGAGGGAAATGCAAACCGCAGCCACAAAGATAAATACTCCAGAGGCCGTAGTGGTTCAATGCCTAACCGCCATGCTGGGGACTTAATTTACGTCCTCAAGTCAAGGATGAGAAGTCAACATGTTAGTCCAACTAACCAGTGTAGGGGTTGAATCCACTATGTCAACATAAAAAAAAAACGGATGTTTAAGAACGAGCGCCCTAATCCAGTGGCCATGCTGACCTAATGAAATATAAGACAGTATTCTTGGATTTGAGAAAAAAGATAAGGCACCAGCAAACCGCTTAACTTAGGTGACATAGTGCTGTTCTCGGGCCATACACAGGAATATGCATCTCTCAGTGAAGTGGCCGCAGTGCTAGATGTAGGTTGAGAAACGGCAACATTTTATCCTCTGTTAGATCTCAGCCAGACCGGTCTCTGTGGCTAAGGGCTTGCGAACGCGGTTTGTGAGCCCGTATACCCGGGTTCGAAACATGGCGATGCTGGTTTTTTTCGAAAAACGTATAGGGGCCGGTCGTTCAGAAAGCAATGGCAAACTACTGAACGTAACACTTGCCTAGTACATCAACAGCAGCTGAAAATGCTGGTGTTGACTGCAACGTCCCGTAAGGGATACGCAACACAATTTTTTTTTTTTTTAGATCTCAGCCAGGGAGTACCCCAGATGAGCTGAGAATATTTAATGGCCCCTGTGAAACGTTTCAGCACTTTTCCAAAAGTCATCATAATGTCTTCCACTTTTACCGTCGGGGGGGGGGGGGGGGGGGGAGAAAGAAAATTATTAGCGTTCCAGCGCCTGATGGGTGGCACGGAATAGTGTCATTCCGTGTGCTTGTAGAATGTCTTTGATGTCAATCCATTTTCTTCTCGAGCGTCTTGCTCTCGTAGCAGAACTTTGATGTAGGGCCACTGCTGGTAGTCGATGGTGTTGCATACTGACGAGATGGCCAAACCATTTGTTCTTTGTCTTTCAATAAATGTGGCACAGAGTTTTGATCCCACTGTCTGTCTGGTAACGTCATTTCTTACTCGGTCTCGGATAGTTAAGTTGCCAGCTCTCCTCAAGCATCTCATCTCACAGGTGTTGATTTTGCATAAGTATGATTTGGATAATGTCCAAGTTTGACTTTGGTTGCACAGGGTTGATGTGAATATGCTATTTATTACCTGTCGTTTTGCAGACTAAGGTATATTTGGATGTTTCAGTAAGAGTGATAGTTGATATGTAAGCACATTTGCTTTTGACATCTGATTTCAATTTGGCTGTTCACGCTGCCGCCGTCTGTGATCATACATGGACATGGGCAAAACTCGATAGCCCATTGTCCGAAGTGTTAGAGTGGGCTGGATCAATTATCGCTAGAAGATAAAAAAAAAAAACTAGATAATTTCGGGTTGTGTACCGCCACTCCCTACCTCAATTTTTTTTTTTTTAGCAGTGAGAGGAAAAGTCGCTTAAAGCTTAAAAGTCGACAGGGTCGACTTCATTGCACCGGGTTTTATCCCATATGGCTCGGTCTCTTTCCGCAGCACGGAAAGCGTCGCACACAGCACGAACTCCGTAGCTTTAGCGACGACCCACAGGACACGGCCCGGAATCGAACCCACAACCTTCGGAGCACGAGTCCTCAACGCCACACATGGACTATAAGAAGATGCGTAATTACAAAAGACTCCCTACCCGCATCCCCCTTCCCCGAAAGTCCAACATTTAAGTACCAGACATGTTTTGAACTCTGAAAATGGTCAGACACCTAATGTAGCTCTGTCGTTTCATGCAAACGAAGTTTCATTATGTATACTATCAAGTATATATAACAGAATCATTATTTTAAGGATCTTTGCAGAACGTCTCTCTCATGAGTGTTCGCCGAAAAGCCTCTTGATCTCTTGCCATTTCTTCTGCCTCATTCACCCACAGGTCTAAGGTGTCTTCAATGTCCCGTGTCCTTCTTCTTACTGGTCTACCCGTTTCTCTTCTTCCAGGTAATGTGCCTACCATCACTGTTCTCTCAAAGTCGTTATTATCACGTGCCATGTCGATAATCGTGGGCTGTCATATTGTGTCATCTCCCACGATCACCAGAGTCATGGATCAATTCTGTTCTTTTTTTTTTCGACCATACCACGTGGCCAAGCTATCCAGGTATTCACATCTATGCCCCCCCCCTCCCCTTTTTAAGAGTTAACCTTTTTCCCTCAATTTTGCCAGTTGTCACAAAGTTCTCTAGTCTATTTCTTCTCATGATGTGTCCAAAATATTGTGCCTGTCTGCGTCTAATTTCTCTAATCAGTTTACGGTTTTCATTTGTTTTTGTATAGAACCTGTTCATTGGTTTTTCTGTCTGTCCATGATATTCTTTGTACTTTCCTCAGAAACCACATTTCCACAGCTATTATATGTTTTTCAACTTGTCTGTTCATTGTCCATGCTTCACATCCATACAAAAGTACAGGTTCTATGTAGCAATTCAACACATTTGTCTCATTGCAAATTACATCTTTGTATTGGTCAATATATTTTTCATCTTTCATGGCGATTCTTCTAATCTCGTCAGGCATCTCCCATCAAATTTTCTTCTTCTTCTTTCGTTCGCTTGAAATATGTCTATAACTGCAATGTTGTCTCTTGTATGAATTTAACTGTCTTTTCTTTAGTTCACACAGCAGTCCATAGAGTTTATCTTCCACTGTCGTCTCTCTAGGCCAGAAGGTTTGCCTAGATATGTTATATTTTGGGCAGTCTTGGAGTATGTGCTCTGCTGTCTGCGACGCCAATCCACATGTGCACATGGCTGTTTCACCAATTCCCATCAGATGTTATAACTTTTCCGAGATGGTTGTACCGATTCCCTTGTTCTCATTTAGCTGTATATTATATTGTGGTTTTTCTTCCCATTGACGACCATAATCTGTGTCTTCTTACAATTTAATACTAACCCTAGGTGTTCACCGTGTGCTAACCGCATCTACTAAATGTTTCAGATCCTGCTCATTGTCTGCAACCAATAATGTACCATCCGCATATCTAATAATGTTAGTTAGTTAGTTAGTTAGTCGCAGTTCCAACTTCACGGCGACGGGTCGTCTCCATTATGCTCCGTTCCTGTGCCACTGAATATCACACAAAATGCTCCTCACTGCCCAATGTGGAAAAGACAAGAGTCTCAGCAAGCCAACAGCCCGCACAGGTACACTGCATAATGCCGCCGCCAGAATGCCAACACAAAATTCCTCCACTAAATTTACAGTTCATTGTCGGTGGAATCGGCAGTCACCAGAAAGACTTCATTGACCCGGGTTTTCTCACATGGCTCGGTATCTTTCCGCAAGGCGACCTGACGATATCTAATAATGTTATTGATGTTAATCTCCCCAAAAAAGAATCTTGCCAAGGAGGTCCCCTCAGACAGGCGTAAGGCCCAGAACATTTCGGATGAAGACACAGTGACAGTGAAAGAAATCAAGCCTGCTTCGACGATTAAAAAAAAAAAAACAGCGCCCCAGGGCCAGATAGCATAAGATATGACGACATCAATAGGTGTACCGACAACGAGCTAGAGAAACTAGCAGACATGTACAACAACAGTATAGAGAGTGCTAGCATCAAGGAGGAGTGGTTACACAGCTATCTGATTCCCTTGCCGAAGCCTGGAAAAGACCACACAAAAATTCTGGGATATTGAGTATTAACCATGCAGAATACAATAGGCAATCTGCAAGAGAAGTTAATTGCCAGAAAAATATCAAGCCAGCTAGAGAAGCGAGGTGTTTTCCCACCCACCCTGGCAGGGTACCGTCCCAAAAGAGAAACCTGGACCAATGCAGCAGTTTTTTCCCATGATGTTTATGAAGGTTTCCACTCAGGCATTGAAACTGTTGCTGCAGCGATTGATCTTGAGGACGCGTACAACAGAGTACCATTGGATTTTTTAATGCTTCAGCTTCTTGAACTCAAGAAAACTCCTTAGTTGGATCGCTGCAGCCCTCTTCCAAAGGAAAGTAGTTTTTAGATGTGGCAGTTGGATGTCAGAACCAACAACAATATATCCTGGCCTACCACAGGGATCACCATTATCTCCGGCGCTGTTCAACGCCTACACTGTGAGAATCACCAGCGAGCAGATCACAGGACCGGGGAGGACATTGTCATATGCCGGCGATGTTTTAGTGTATCGTCAGGGTAAGGATAAAGATCAGGTTGCTGTGGAACTGCAAACCGAACTCAAACGCATAAGTACTTGGTGTGCTGAAGCTGGGGCTATGGCCAACCCAACAAAGGCAACAGTGACATGGTTCTCTTTGAATAATCATATTATCAACACTCCATTACCAACTGTTATCTGTGTTCAGAGACTGTGGAAAGAACGCAGGCAATGAATTACCTGGGGATACGTTTTGATCGAAGCCTTGCTTAAAACGAGCACATAGACCAGGCGATAACAAAGGCCAAGCGGGGTTTGGCTGCGATGTGGGTTATGTGCGGCAGCAAACTGTGAACAGCGTCATCTATGCCTCCTATACGAGGGACTGGTCATGCCTGTTTTTGAGTAAGCGATGGCGATCCTGACTCTCAGCCGTAAACAGATAGAAAGGATGGAAAGGATACAAAACGAAGCTATGCGTACTATTCTTGGATGTACAAGAGATTCAGCATGCAGGGCGATGCGCTACCTTCTTGATTTTCCAACCATTGAAAACAGATTACAAACTTGCAGAGCACGTGCCTACCTCAGAGTCAACGCAAACACACAACATCCACTGCATAGTGAAATTAGGAAGGTGAAGGGCAGCAGGTTAAAAAGAGGAAGGTCGTGGATGGGTCAAGCCGAAGACATTCTTCAACAGGTGTGGGTACTTCAATTTTAATTCACCGCAAACAACCGCAAACAAAGAAGAATCCCTTCGAGCCTCATTTGCATCAGAGAAAATGCAGACAAGAAAATCCGGCTCCTGTGGAAGCGGAAGTACAAGCGTTGATTTTCGAGAATTCGTTAGACGGTGATGCTGTCATTTACAAAGATGGGTCGGTCGTCCGACATGTGAGAAGCTCATGGGCCTTTACGGCGCGGGATGAAGGGAGAATTTTCTAGGAGGACTCTGGCGCTTTTGTTGAGACCACAAGTAGCCTGACTATGGAAGTTATGGCAGTAAATAAAGCAATAACATGGCTCGAGACACAGACATTCAATAGGGCATGTGTCCTTAGCGACTAAATGAGCATGCTCAAGAGGATAGAGACGGGGTGGATCCGAAGAGAGTGCTTGCGGTCTCGGCTGGCAAAGATTAGTTTCATCTTGGCGCCAGGGCATACGGGAGTACAAGGGAATAAGCGGGCTGACAAGCTCACAGGTATGGCTAATGTGGCGGGCGGACGCGCCATGGGCCAGGCTGACATTCTGAATGCGCTATGAGAAGTAAGACTTTTGCGAGAACCAAGTGATGACTGCGAATCTACAACCATGGTCAGACTGAGAACAGCGAATTAAAAGAGGTGTGCCCAAACAAGAACACTACACAGGGAGCCAATGAAGATTGATAAACCAACACAGAACTGGTGTCGTTAGCCGCTACACGCTGCGGGATTTGCCGAAGAGGGGATCCAAGCAGTTAGGACTGAATGGTTCGATGTGCAATAAGAATGATCTGTCGACTAACTAACTAACTAACTAATCTCCCCAATTCCTCTCATATCTTCTAAATCTCTCCACGACACTGTTATGGTTAAAATATTTTAGTTTATGAACCAGTTTTATTCTACTTTCAGGTCTGGTAGAACTTCCGTATTTTGCTTCTTCATGGTCCACGATATTCTTAGAAATTTGCTATAAGATTTCTTCTTCTTCTTCTTCGTTCATCCGGAGTTTTTTTTCGGACGTGATTGCGTTGTGCCTGTTTACAGCAGAGCTGCGTTCTTGCGCTGTTAGGCCGACACATCCGACTTCTGCGGGCATTTGTTGACCGGGTTAACCTTCCCGGGGGCTATAAGATTTAAGAACAAAATCCCTAATTTTCTTCTTTAGTGACTGCGAAATAGCCCATGACTCATATCCACATATTGCTACAGGCAAGATGCGTGTTCTTAAACATGTGACTTTAACTTGTTTGCTGGTGTGTCATATGTTGTTAATACTGTTTAGCAACAGCATTGTTGTGGCCAACCTACGACTGATTTCATTATCTCTCTTAGAGCGATAAAAAGCTGATGATTGGCTGTCCTTATATGGATACAGGCAGAGGATTTTTTTTCGAGAGACAATGGTTGCGGTCATCTGGCCAGTATGGTCACTGCCATAGAGAAAAGCAACGGCAAACTACCTCTTTAAAAGTGCCTAGTACATTATGATTCGCCTAAATACTGATCATCGCAAGACAAGGACAGAGACATTAAAATTAGCAACATGGAACGTTAGGACCTTAAACGACGACGACAAATTAGAGAACATAAAACAAGAACTGGAAAGAGAAAAAATTAATATTTTAGGGATGTACGAAACGAGATGGATAGGAGCAGGCATCAAGATAGATGAAGATTTTAAGATTATTTATTCTGGCGGTGAAGATCCACAAAGGGGAGTGGCAATTATTTTGGACCGGAAAACATCAAAATCTGTTAAAGGATATTGGACCGTGTCGGACAGTTCTACTAGTTAAATTAAGTGGCAGACCTTCTAACATAAATGTTATTCAAGTATATGTCTCAACAGGAGAATCCAGTGAAGATAGTGCAAAGGAATTTTATAATGACATAGAGTCTGCCTTAAAGAAATGTAAAAATTCAGAAATAAACATCATATTAGGGGACTTCAGTGCAAAAGTAGGAAATCAAGGTGATAGATACACAGTAGGGAACTATGGTTTAGGAGAGAGAAATGAAGGAGGATACAGACTCGTAGAGTGGGCAAAAGAACAGGAAATGATTGTAGGAAACATCTGGTTTAAGCAACACCATAGAAGATTATGGACATGGAGGAGTCCTGATAGCAGGATCAGAAACCAGATTGACTACATTCTGATTAGCAGAAGATTTAGAAACGCACTAACAGTGGCAAAAACAGTTCCCAGTGCTGATTGTTATAGTGACCACAGATTACTCACAGGAACACTGAGGATAAAGTTGAAGAAAGTCAAGTATATAACAGGAAACACTAAATATGATTTGTGTACATTGAGTAATGACAGGGAAATACAAAACAAATTCAACATAGAAGTACAGAACAGATTTGGTATATTGTCTGATCTAGAGATCCTATTCCAGGATGTGGAAAATCAATGGGAAATGTTGAAGAATTCAATCAGTTTGGCTGCAGAATTAACTATTCCAAAATTAAAGAAGGTGGGTTGTAAGAAATGGATGACTGAAGAAATTTTACACCTAATGAAAACAAGAAGACTCAACAAAAATAATTCTGCCAAATATGAAGAAATCCACAGGCAATTCAGAATGTTATGTAAGGAGGCAAAAGAAGCATGGCTTGGGGAAAAGTGCTTAGAAATTGAAAAACAACACAACAGTCAAAATACCAAATTAGTGCACAAAAGAATTCAGGAACTTACTAATAAAAGAACAAGTACATCAACAGGCTGTCTAAAAACTAAAGATAGCAAAATCATAAAGAAAAAGATCAGATTATACATGTATGGACAGATTATGTGAAAAACCTTTATGAGGATAACAGAGAGGAACAGTATGCTATAAGATTTAATAATGAAGGACCACCAATTATGAAGATGGAGGTTCGAAATATTCTTAAGCATATGAAAGCTGGCAAGGCCCCCGGTGCAGATAACATCACAACAGAAATGATTAAAGCTTTAGAAGAATATGGACTAGATCAAGTCACCAGACTGCTGAACACATTATATGATACTGGAGATATACCTTCTGAATTATGTAACTCTGTATTTATTGCAATTCCAAAGAAATCAGGAGCCTTGGAATGTGATCAACATAGAACAATTAGTATAATGAGTCACATCACAAAGATGTTGCTACGAATTATCATACAAAGAGTGAGGAAGAAATTACAACCTGAAATAGGGGAAGAACAATGTGGGTTTGTAGAAGGAAAGGGTACAGTAAATGCTGTGTATATGCTGCGAACAGTTATTGAAAGTGCTATAGAAGTAAACACAGATATACTTTTTTGCTTCATTGACTACACAAAAGCTTTTGATAGAGTTAGACATGTCAACATGGTGGATATGCTTGCAGATCTACAAATTGATGGGGAAGACATTAGACTTATAAAAAACATATATTGGAAACAAGCTGCCATAAGGATTGATAATGAAGTGGGACAATATCAGCCTATTAAAAGAGGTGTTAGGCAGGGATGTGTAATGTCTCCAGATTTTTTTCCCCTGTACAGTGAAAATATTTTCAGAAATGTAGAATATATAAATGGAATCAGCATTGGAGGACGAAACATCAATAACATTAGATATGCAAATGATACAGTATTGATTGCAGACAATGCGCAAGATCTGCAGCAATTAGTAGTTGCGGTTGTTGTACACAGTGAGCAGCTGGGGTTAGAATTAAATTGTAAAAAGACACAGGTTATGGTCGTCATTAGGAAGAATAAAGTACCACAATGTAATATACAAGTAAATTGGATTATTCTTCAACAAGTGAATCGATACAATTATCTCGGAACAGTCATAACATCTGATGGGAGATACCTTGAAGAGATTAGAACAAGAATCGCCAAGGCGAAAGTAGCCCTTAGCACAGTGGTTCTCAACCTTTTTTTGGCCCGTGCCCCCCCCCCCTTTCACCATATTTTCAGAAAGAACGTCATCCCCCCCCCCTTTCATATTTCCTACCTAAAAATCCCCCCGTCCCTACACATTATACGTAAAAATGGAAGGTAAATTTAATAGCATATACTAAAACAAGTCTAGATATCCACATAAAACGTGATTTGTGTGTCTATTTACTTTATAAAATGAATTTTAGAAGAATGAGACGTACATAACTGTAAAGTATGAAGGGAAAAACAATATCAAGTAATCGGTTCTTGTATTAACACGATCTTGAAATGGTCTTCATTCCCCCTCCCCCCCCCCCTGGAAACCCTAAAATTCCCCCTGGGGGGGGGATTCCCCACCTGTTGAGAACCACTGCTTTAGCAAGATGAAAAACATTATAACCAATAAACATATGTCAATTGAAACTAGAAAAAGAGTGTTTAGGGGATACATAGAGCCTGTTCTTTTGTATGGATGTGAAACTTGGACAATGTTCAGTCAAGCTGAAAAACATCTGATGGCTGCAGAAATGTGGTTTCTGAGGAAAATGCAAAGAATACCATGGACAGACAGAAAAACTAATGACTGAGTACTACAGGAGACAAATGAAACTAGTAAATTGATTAGAGAAATTATACGTAGACAGTCAACATTTTTTGGACATGTTATGAGAAGAAATGGATTGGAAAACTTAGTGACAACTGGCAAGATCGAAGGGAACAGACCAAGAGGAAGACCGAGAGGAAAATACCTGGATGGCTTGGCCACATGGCATGGACGAGACAGGAACACTGAGCTGATCCACGACTCTGGTGATCGAGTGAAATGGCGAGTCATGACCCCCCACGCTTTCTGGCATGGCACATGATTGATTGATTGATATGGATACAATTAGTTAGTTAGTTAGTTAGTTAGTTAGTTATTTAGTTTGTCGCAGTTCCAACTTCACAGCAACGGGTCGTCCCCATTATGCTCCGTTCCTGTGCCAGTTAATATCACACAAAACGCTCCCCACTGCCCAATGTGAAAAGTGGAAAAGACAGGAGTCTCGACAAACAACAGCCCACACAGATACACTGTGCATAATGCCGCAGCCAGAATGTCAACACACCAGTCCCCCACGAAACACCCAATTCATCTCTGATGGATGTTTCCTAGATGTTCACCCACACAGTCCACGAAAATACAGTTCATCACCGACGGCAGTGGCAGTCAACCAGAAGCCCAGCAGCCACGCATTTCTGCATAAGGCAAAAACCGGTCAACTCTGGGACATAGCCACCTGCCATCGCTCCGAACATGCAGCCACGTTCCAAACAAAATGTGGGCAGATTCAAAAGCACTTCACACGAAACTCACAGCTCACAGTGTCGCGCCACGCACTCACTTAGAAGCAGGGCGACGGACAGTTCTACCGCCATGTCAGCGTTGGTTTAGATAACGGATCACCTTCATTGCCCACAGATATCTCCATAAGTGTCTCAGTCTGCTTTCATATATTACACAAGGAGAACCTTAGCACAGTGCACAACCGACGTAGCGCCAACAAGGATCAAAATGTGCGTGTAGGGAGGACCACTCATGTTATATTCTTTTTGTGGGTAGCTTTTCTCACTTGGAAAATTAGCATGAACAGCGGCCTATTGGCCTGCTGTCGATTTCCATGGGATTTTAAGCTTTTGACGGAGTATAACATGAACGATTAATTACATGCCTTCAAGATATGGGAGCTGACGGAAAGGGCTTCATTCATATTAGTAACCTGCACTGGGAACAAACGGTGTCAATTAGATACGGAAACAATTACTCACCGCAGAGATAAAAAGAGGAGTGCGGCAAGGATGTGTGTTTTCCCCAAGCCTCTTAAGCTTATACTTATACACAGAAAGAATTTTTACACAAGTTGAAAAACTGTCTAGACTTAACATCAAAGGAAAAATCATACACAATCTCAGGTGTGCTGATGATAAAATGTTACTAGCAGAAAGCGAGCAAAAGTTACAAAAGTAGTGGAACTGGTAAACAGGCATAGCACAGAATGTGGCTTAGATTATAATACCCAAATATACAAAAACTATAATAATTAACAATGGAAAAGAAATACCGTCAATGAATATCACACTAAGCGCGATACTAGAACGAGTAATAAGTATCTCCTATCTTGGTTCAGAAGAGAAACAGAAATTAAAAAGAGAATAGGAATGGGCAAAAATGTTTTCAACAACACGATATCAGTATTAACATTATCATATGTTATATAACAATTGTTATATAACCATTACAGTCAGGTCTTAGTCAGATATGACTGAGCTACCGTATAACAGTAGACGGTACTACCTGCTTTCTGTCAGCGCCGAATGTTGGGCGGCGCTTACCAAACCCGACACCCCACATTGTGCCAACGGCTTCGGGCGGAAGAGCGCAATTGGGAGGGTCTCATCATTGGCACCTTGCCGTCTTGACAGACGATAGTTTGTGCTTTAAAAAGGCATAATAACTTTTAACTATGGCGGTAGCGAGTGTGACTGATAAGCTCTCCATAGCACAAAGCCTGGGCTAAAATATAGAGATCATGTGTTGCCCATGCAGCATGATCCCTCTCTCGGCCTGCCTAGTTCACTCCAGAGGAAAGGTAACACCCCTACATCTGGAACAAGACAAGCTGCAGAAGCTGCCGGATCAGCAAAGCAATGCTCTAACTGTAATTGGGAGGGTACTACTAGCCTTATCCTGGTGCGAGGAAATGCAACCCAAAGACAAAATAAGTCATGGCAGGGCAGACCAGGCCCTAAGCCTTGGTTGGCAGCTGATCTAGGATCGAAGCTCCGACAGGCGGACAGTTAGAGCGTTGCTTTGCTGATCCGGCAGCTTCTGCAGCTTGTCTTGTTCCAGATTATAGGTGTCAACTTTCCTCTGGAGTGGACTAGGCAGGCCGAGAGAGGGATCATGCTGCATGGGCAACACATGGTTTCTTTATTTTAGCCCAGGCTTTGTGCAATGGAGAGGCAATAACTCCATCCCTGGTCTTAACCGGTCTCGGAATCAAAGCGAGAGGCAACTATTACGGGTTATAAGTCCTTGTCAGTTGGCGTAGACATGGGGCGCCACGCGTTGCCTCTGACGGTTGGAGACACCTACAGGTGTCACTGATCAGCTACCGCCCGCCTCAAGCTGGGCATCCCCCAGCCAATTGGGTGCTGATCCGCCACAGCCTGCCTGCTTCAATGGGTGCTTGGGGCTAGGACAAAATCTAAATCGCAGGCTGTTAAACCAATGCACCAGGTACTCATAAAAAGAATAGAAACCTCAAGCTACGGCTTGCAACCTGGAACGTGAGAACCATGTGTCCAGGATTTTCCACTGACTTGACAAATATTGACGATGTGAGAAAAACGGCTGTGATTGATGCTGAACTAAATCGTCTTAACATTGATATTGCTGGCCTGCAGGAGACTCGCCTCGCTGAGGAAGGGTCACTCAGAGAAAACAATTACACCTTTTTTTTGGAAGGGACGAGGGCAGGCAGAAAAACGGCAACATGGTGTGGGCTTTGCAGTGAAGAATTCGCTACTGGGAATGATTGATATCCCAGCTGGAGGTAATGAAAGATTATTATCACTGCGCTTGGCAACCTCTTGTGGATTTGCCACCATTTTCACTGCATATGCACCGACACTCGCTTCCTTTGATGATGTGAAGGATACGTTCTATGAGCAGCTAGACTCCGCGATCAAGGCAGTTCCAAAATCCGACTACATTTATATGCTCGGTGATTTCAATGCTCGTGTGGGCAAGGACTCGAGTTCATGGCCAGTGTGCCTTGGAAAATACAACATCGGTCGCATGAATGATAATGGGCAAAGGCTGCTGGAGCATTGCACTAGAAATGACCTTTTTAAAACAAAAGAGATGCATAAGGTCACATGGAAACATCCAAGATCCAGCCATTGGCATCAGCTGGACTTCATTATCACACGGAGACAACATCTTAACCATACATCATTAACTCGAAGTTACCACAGTGCTGACTGTGATACGGATCATTCTTTGGTTGTTGCAAGGGTTAGACTGAGATCAAAGAGAATCTACACAGCTAAACACAAGTCTAGCCCCAGGATTAATATTACTAACACTCATGATCCTGGAAAGTGCTTTGAATTTCAACAGCAACTTGAAGACGCTTTCAATGATACATCAGAAAATTTGATAGTAAATGATAAATGGAGTAAACTTAAGGATACTATTTATAAAACAGCGGTAGGGGTTTACGGCACTGTGGATCATAAGAGGCAGGACTGGTTTGCGGCAAACAGCCAGATACTGCAGCCCTTGATTGATAAAAAGAAGACAGCTCTCTTAAGAAACAAGGAAAGACCAACTCGTAACACTCTGAGTGAGCTGAAGCAAGCAAGGAAGGATGTACAAAAGGCTGCCAGGCAGTGTGCGAATGACTATTGGATCAAGTTATGTGAGTCCATTCAAATCGCAAGTGATAAGGGAAACATCAGAAGCATGTATGAAGGGATAAAGAAAGCCTGTGGTCCAGTGATCAAAAGAAGTGCACCATTGAAAACCTTGACTGGAGAAATCATCACTGATAAGAAACAGCAGATGGATAGATGGGTCGAGCACTATTTAGAGCTTTACTCAAGTGAGACCAAGCTAGCGGATGATGCCCTCAACGCCATAGATAGAGGCCCTGCCAACTCTTGACCACCTGGACACACTTCCCACTATAACAGAAGTTAAGTGTGCTATAAATGAGCTTGCATCTGGCAAGGCTCCAGGTAAGGATGGGATTCCAATAGAGGTAATCAGGAGTTGGCAAGACACACTCGCTCTACAGATCCACCAGCTAATAGAGCTATGCTGGCGAGAAGGACAAGTCCCACAGGATTTCAAAGATTAAAACATCATAACGCTGTACAAGAACAAGGGAGATCGGAGCGACTGTAACAACTATAGGGGTATCTCACTTCTGTGTATTGTTGGGAAAGTATTTGCCAGAATTGTCCTGCACAGACTTCGAGTCCTGGGAGATCAAGTCTACCCCGAATCACAGTGCGGCTTCCGTCAGAACCGGTCTACCATTGATATGATATTCTCATTGCGACAGATGCAAGAAAAATGCCGGGAACAAAATCAGCCACTGTTTATTGCCTTCATCGACCTCACAAAGGCATTCGATTTGGTCAGTCGTGAGGGTCTGTTCAAAGCACTAAAGAAGATTGGCTGCCCACCAACTCTTCTGTCCATTGTGGAATCGTTCCACACAGGCATGAAGGGTATAATCAAGTTTGATGGCTCAACTTCAGAAGAGTTTGAAATCAAGAGTGGAGTTAAGCAAGGTTGTGTACTAGCCCCCACCCTCTTTGGGATATACTTTTCACTTCTACTGAAATATGCCTTTCGTGATCAGGATGACGGTATATACATTCACTCACGCTCAGATGGTGGCCTCTATAATGCTCAGAGATTGAAGGCCAAGACCAAAATTAGCAGGGTACTAATCAGAGAGTTGCTTTTTGCGGATGATGCTGCGATTACGACCCACTCTGAGGAAGAATTACAACATCTACTATCTGCATTCTCCAATGCTTGTTCTGAATTTGGTTTAACAATTAACAAAAAGAAGACACAGATTATGTCACAAGGTGCACATGGTGTACCATCAATCTTTATTGACGACGCCGAACTGGAGATAGTAGACCATTTTACATATCTAGGATCAGAGGTAAATAGCAAATTATCCCTCGATCAGGAAATCAACATCAGGATTGGCAAGGCAGCAACAACAATGAACATGTTAGCAAAAAGAGTCTGGGAGAACAGGAAGCTTACTGCCAAAACAAAAGTCCTCGTCTACCAAACCTGTGTCCTTAGTACTCTTCTTTATGGCGTGAAACCTGGACAACTTACTCACGCCAAGAGAAACGTTTAAACAGCTTTCATATGCGGTGTCTGCGAAGAATACTTGGTATTAAGTGGCAAGACAAATTCACAAATACTGAAGTATTGGAAAGATCAGGTTGTGTGACGGTGTATTCCATGCTCAGTCTTCGTAGACTTAGATGGATAGGACACGTTAGGAGGATGGATGATGGTAGAATACCAAAGGACATCTTTTTTGGTGAATTACAGACGGGTAGAAGATCTCAGGGTCGGCCTCTACTACGATACAAAGATGTGTGTAAGCGGGATATGATTGATACAGGCATTGATAATGCACATTGGGAGCACGTCGCCGCTGAACGTGTTGCATGGAGGGCAACTATCAGAAATGGAATAAAGACAAAGGAGAATATGATTGCAGATAAAGCAAACACAGAGCGAGAGAGACGTAAGATGGTGCAAAATGGTGGAAATTACCATGTTTTCACATGCACCTACTGTGGGCAAACATTTGCAGCAAGAATTGGCCTTACCAGCCACACTCGCCACCGCCATGGATCGTAGTTATTAAGCCTTTTTGAAGCACAATGTACCAAACTATCGTCTGTCAAGACGGAAAGGTGCCAATGGATATAACCCTTGTCATATGTTATGTATATATGAACGCTATATTGAACGCTACTTATATGAAACAAACGCCTTAACAATCAACAAGTAATTAGAAAGTGGAATAGAGGCCCTGGAGATGTGGATATACAGAAGGATATATGTATTTTATGGAAATAAAACAAATGCACAGGTTTTAGGGGGGGGGAGGGGGGGGGGAGATTGAAAATTAAAAGAAAGTTGATGAAAGAAATCAAAATAGAGGCAAGTGAAATACTTCGGCCACGTTACAAGACATAATGCTTTTATAAAAACCACATTAGAGGGTAAGATTGAAGGCAAGAGGTAGACAACGATACAAGTGGAAGGATAACATCAATAGATGGACGAACAGCAGCCTGACAATGTGCTGTTTGCCCATCAAGAATAATGATGACCATTCATTTCATCCAGTATCGTTGAAACATTCATTTCATCCAGTATCGTTGAAAGTATGGAGCCGTGAGTTCTAAGATGGGTGATAAGGTCTATTTTGGCTCGAAATGTTCAATGTGGGCAAAGAATGCTTGACGTTCCTGGAGGAGGATCTCCTGCAGTGGTTTTTCTGTCCAGCTTTTTCTTCACAGCTCTGCCCTGACAATGTACAATCAACGCCAGATGCAGCAAGTGTTGGAGACCAATTGCAGTCAACCTTAACCTTCATTTTGATTGACTGATTAAAGACTTAAGTTACCAAATTGCTCTTTCGTATTATAATGAATAATTTAAAATGTTATTTGCGTGTCTTTTATATGACGTCGGGGACGCAGAGGTGTTTCCAAGGCACCAGGGCCGGGTTATATACTGGCCAAGACCTATTGACGCGTCCTCGTCGAGCGTCCTGGGCAACAGGTCCCTTCGGGGTCCTGGCTAAAGTCAGTAGGATCGCCGATTCCTCCGAAGTCGGAGAGTGTCTGCCTGTACGGCGAGGAACCACCAGTCTGCACACCAATAAGCCAGACATGGGACAACGGATACTCACGCAAAACTCAGGTCCTGTATGACATCGCACTGATGTTGGACAACAGGATGCCTTCATCCGACATACAGGACTTCGCGTTGGAGCTCAAGCCAACGAACACAAGCAAGCAAGCATATGACGTCGGAACCCCCGACGAATCAGTTATCAGTTATCAGTTGGGGTACCATCATTGCACTCCGGACAGGTCCATAGGTGCTCAGAGCCTCCCCCCCCCCCCCCCACCCAGCATATGCATCAGAGTCCGGTGGCTAATAGTGCCAGTTCTGTGTTGGTTGACGAGCCCCTCGTTTTCCCGATGTACCTCTCGTGTCTGACCGTGCCAATTCTCACTTCCAAGCCTCTCATCATGAACAACGATGTGGATTCACTGACATCAAAGTCCTCTGTTCTCCACATCTCTTTAAGGATGTTAATAACATCGGCGCGATCCATTGGCTGGCGATCTGCAGGGGATGCAGAGACAGCCAGTTTATCAGCTCGTTCATTTCCCTCGATTCCCGCATGTCCCGGGACGAAGATGAAGGTGAATTTACGGACAATGGACTTCCGCAGCGAACCAGTCCACTGTCTACGTACAGATCCGGCATCGACCTTCCGAATCACGCTCATTAAATCACTTAGTACGCACACGTTGGTATAATGCTATGATTCTAGCCATATGAAAGCCTGTGTTACTGCCATCACTTCCATCGTCATGCTGCTCGTCGTCATGGAGTGGGCGCCATTGGATTCTTGAACGGTTCGGCCCGCTGAACGGGCTATAAATGCCCAAGCACTTCTCCTCTGCTTTACAACAGATCCATCTTTTTTAGATGAGCACTTCGGGATGTGTTCATTGGTGAGCGCGTTAACCTTTGCATTGACAGCGGCAGGGTTCTGTTCTCTGCACCGTCTGTCAAGTGTGATATTGCAGGAGAAGGTGCACTTAAAAGCTGGAGGAACAGGCACCCATTCCTTGCCGTGGTTGTTACTGATAGGACTGCAGACCTGTCTGATGACATCTTCCGCCCGACCCATCCATGATTTGCCACTCTTTAGCCTGTCGCCCTTTTCTCTGAATATATCTTAATGCAGAGGGTGCTGCTCATCTGCACTTATTTTTAAGTATGCACGAGCTCTCCAGATCTTGATCCTGTGGTTCATGGTCGGGAAGTCAAGGAGGTATCTCATTGCTACACAGCTGATGTCTCTCGTGCAGCCCAAAATGATGCGCATGGCTTCGTTCTGTCCAGCCTTTTCTAGCGTCGAATGTTGGACGGCGCTCACCAAACCCGACACCTCACATTGTGCCAACGGTTTTGAGCGGAGGCGAGCAATCAGGAGGGCACACGCCTTATCCTAGTGCGAGCAAATGCAATCTAAAGAGTAAATGTCATAGAAGGGGAGACCAGGCCCTAAGCATTGGTCGGCAACTGTTCTAAGATCGAAGCTTCGGCGCGTGGGGGGGGGGGGGGGGGGGCAGTTAAAGCATTGCTTTGCTGATCTGGTAGTTTCTGCAACATGTCTTAGTTTAGTTTAGTTTAGTTTAGTTTAGTTTAGTTTAGTTTAGTCGATGGATCAACATCACGGCACACGGGTGTAACCCATAAGTGATCCGTTCTCCTCCTAACTCAAACCTGAGTCTGGAGAAACTCAGCTCAGTGCACGAACTCCGTAGCACCGGCGAGGATCCTGAAATACTTTGGGTAGATTTTTAACTCGAAATTTTGCCCGAGCAGCGCCGTTAAGCTACTCTTTTTCGATTTCCAACTGCCAAGGGATTTTTTACGTGCGCAACAATACACACGGGCGTCCAATCTCACTACCCAGAGACCAGGGGAAATTTTATTACTAGAGGTCCACGTGAAATAAGTCCCGGTCCTCACCGGGGCATGAACCCGGGACCTCCAGCACTCGAGGCGGACACCATACCTAGAGACCACGCAGCCCCCGAAACAACAACATGTCTTGTTCAAGTTGAATTGGTGCTATCTTTCCTCTGGAGTAGATTAGGTATGCCAGAGAGAGAGAGAGAGAGAGAGAGATAGAGAGAGAGAGAGAGAGAGAGAGAGAGAGAGAGCGAGAGAGAGAGAGCGAGAGAGAGAGAGAGAGAGAAGAGAGAGAGAGAGAGAGAGAGAGAGAGAGAGAGAGAGAGAGAGAGAGAGAGAGATAATGCTGCATGGCCAACACATGGTCTCAACAATTAAGCCCAGGCTTTGTGCTTTCGAGATGTATAACTCCATCTCTGGTCTTAACTGATATCGGAATCAAAGCGAGAGGCAGCAAGTACTTGTTATAAGTCATTGTGAATTAGACTGAGGCGCCACGGGCGGGAGACTCCTATAGGTGTCATTGATCAGTTACGAGTATGTTGAGTTGAGTCAAGAACCAACATCGCGGCACTTGGGGCATTTCCATACCACCAGTAGCAGTCTGATTGGTGTCCGTCTGGCCTTTTCTCGGAGTTGACTGATTGAATGATTGATATACTGGATAGTATATATATATATATATATATATATATATATATATATATATATATATATATATATATATATATATATATATATATATTGATGGTATAGAGTATAGGAAGATGGCTGATGGTATAGAGTATAAACTGATTACTGATGGTACAGAGAATAGGCAGATGGCTGATGGGTAGAGCATAGGTAGAAGGCTGATATAATTCTTTATCATGAGTAATTCTTGTACTTTGTACACAGACATGGATGCTCATCGAAGCTCCGTGGAGTTCTTGCACTGTGCACAGATTATCCCTTATGACCACCGGGTGAAAACAGGAGCACTCTGGAAGTATTCGTGTGCAATGGAAGTAATCCATGACCCCAAAAACGTGGGTATTTTGTGGTTTTGTCTATTATTTATATTTTTTAACTTTTTGCAGCAGTCTTCTTATTGTATCCCCGTTATCATGCACTGGTCCACAGGCAGTCACGGCTTTCAATCAAGTTTTTGGTTCTCTATCACTCTATACTAGAACCACTTTATGGCGATTGTAGTTATGTTGCTTTTTCTTGTACAGAGCCAATAAAGTATAAGGGTAATTATTGCATAGGTTACAGATAATCAACCCAACAGCGCCATGGGAGGAAAGGGTTGGTGAAGGAGTGTCTGTGAGTCACTCGCCAAGCATCTCTGCCTTCGCTTCCGTGTGGGAAGAACCTTAACTCTGATAGGCTTGGCCAGAAGTACGTCTGTTTGGTTGGGACAGGAAGGCAGGTTTCGCAGGAGTTAGATTAAAATACAAAAGATTTGGGTAAGAAATGTTCATATAAATGTATCAGGACTAAGTTGTATAGTTTGTCCGCTTATAATGAAGTGTTTAATAAGTTGTTTAATGTTCTGTTTCGGCAAATAATGACGAATAGTTGCTTGACCTAGTTTGCTTTCTTTCCGGTGCCAGAACTGAGAAATAGGAAACATTTCGACTAAGTACTAAGTTGTCTTTGTAACTGTAACTGTACTTTGTGCACAGTATGTGTGTGCCACAATCTTAAATCTTAATGTATTTGCTTTACCAAGTATTAAATGCAAGAAGGCTAACACAGTGATTTATCAGCTTTCACAACTGAAAGACCCAAGTATCAACTTTACATGGATAAGACAACTGATGATTGATAAAATATTTAATTTAAATTGACTTTAATAAATTGATCAACACTCTGACAACAGCAGCATATTGAATATATTGAATATTCACATATTGACATTGACATATTGTTCAATTGTTACCAATAACCATTGTTACCAAGTCAACTCTTTGTTACCAATTCCAATGTCAAACTTGGTCAATAACCAAGACGCAAGAGTGGAAGAACACAAGATGATGAGGTGCCCTGGAAGAGCTCTCAAGTTAGGGAGAGTATATTATACATAGCTGAAGTATGAATAAACAGATACTTTATACATAGATGAAGTATGAGTAAAGGGATACTTTATACATAGCTGAAGTATGAGTAAAGGAATACTTTATACATAGTTGAAGTTTGACTGTTTAAATATCAAGAATAATTTTCCAGATTGGTATCCCCAATACAAATAATTGTGTCCCCAGGCGAGTTCAAGAAATGTTAACTTGCGTTTCTGTACACTTACTGTTTACAGTTTACAGGCATCCATCTTTGTTTACATTACCGACCTACTATTTCCTACTATTTATGTCCTGATAATTCCGGTCCAAGCTGACAGTAATATGCGTCGCCTCAGAGAGACTTGATTAGGCAATTAAAACATCAGGCTTTTGACTGATTGGCCTGAAGAATTAACAAATAAACAAGGACATGCTACTCATATAAAGTGCAGGAAAACCTGGTATATGTGAAGCAGGTTGAAAAGAGAGAGGAGAGAGATAGATAACGAAGCTAGTGTAAGAGACAGTGATATGAGAAAGATGTGTTGAAAGACAAAAAAGTGATAACTTTTATATAATATAAATAAGATAATAAAAGTGACAAAAAAGAAATAACTTTGATAAATAAATATTTAAAACATCAGTTCATAATCATATAAAGTTCCTAATATTTGTTTATTAAAAAGTCGCTTTCACCCAATTAATTGCTGAAGAATTTAAAAAAAAATAGTGTCCGGCAGGGAATCGAACCAACAGCTCTCGCTTATCAGGCAGAGACACTTACCACTGTGCTACTGAGGATACGATTTTGAATCAACAAAAATATATAACATAGCCACGCTCATGTCCCGATGATGTCACATACGTTAAGTCACGTGACTTGGCAAATCACGTGACCAGCCGGGAATGTTCCACTATGAATAAAGGGATCATTTATTCATAGCTGGGGTATGAATAGTCACTTCGCTCAAGTTAATCAGAAGAGACACAGAAATGATGATGAAATTAGAAAAATCATAATAGAAGCAACCAGCAGATAATTTAGGTATTCTGATCATGTTTTTCAAATTGGATATTTACTAATGAGACACCACAGATAGATAGGCCTTATAAAACCAAATTCAACAGTACCTCAATGATGCTTGTATGACAGTCCTAAGCAGAGATATTCACATTTGAGTATCGGGATCTTGAACAAAAAATTTCTCAGGATTCCGCCCTCTGTCCTTTGTGTCCCAATCGGAATGTCTCCATCAAAATTTCTCCAACAGACACCACCATTGACGAACAATAACCAGCAATGCAAAAACACAAGACAAATGCTGCAGATTAAAAGAAAATACTCATCTAACAGTATTTTTCTCATTTACAGTTAATTCTAAAATAATAATATTGATAATATTGTACTGCCAGTCCATGCGAGATTGATATATGTGCAGAGGACTTGAATTTTACACAAATGCTTGCTGAAGTCTCACACTCCTGAATTAGGAGAGGTGCATAACAAGGTGTGATGCACCTCTCTTGAAAGCGGATTGAAGAAGATTAGGATGAGGGTTTTTCTTTGTTGTAAGATTTCCTCACTCTTTGAGGATTTGCATACTGTTACAGTTTATGGGTCACTTATCTTGTTCAAACAAAACCAAAAAATTGTGCTTATTTATTATTTTTACTTATAGTTCATGCCACGTGGCATTGGTTACCATGTCTGTCCACGGCGTTTTGTTTCATGTACTGTCAGTCATTTCTGATACTGATGTTCCTCCATGCCATGATTTCAAACTGTCTAGCATCTTCTCTTTCATTCTTCCCTGCCTCTCTTCCTCTTCATCCTTCCTTGTCATGGCATACTCCAGCTTTCCCCTTCTTATGATGAGCCCAAAGAATGCGGACTGTCGTCTTCTGATGCTGGTAACCAGTTCTCTTTGTGAGATAACGTCTTTCACTATATCTTCATTACCCTTTTATATTTCCATGATGTTCTCATCATTCTTCAGTAAAATCACAACTGCATCTTCCACATAATTCCTTAAGAGTATGCAAACCGTCAATTTCCTGTATCAGGATTGGCTCGGTTTAGCATACATGTTTAAAATGATAATATTTTAGAGAAATATTAAACAAACAATTTGCTATATCACTGGGCAGGAATGTTTTCAAACACAAGACCAAAATACAGGCCTTATGTGCTGTAAGAATTAATGTCAGGTTTGTAATATACCATCAGGTTGGTAGCATCAGATGAAAGAAGCATGAACAAGAGCAGTGTGGGTAGTCTAACAAATACTAGTACACAAAAGCTTGCCATGAGAGTGGAAGGCTTCAGTTAATTGTAATAAGATAATTGAAAAGATTAGAAGAGGCAAATATGTCAACGACAGAACACCTGGCTACCTCATCCTAAAGAAAACTTTAGCTACAAGATGCAACCAGTCATGAATAAATCTACAAAGGGCTTGGTGTGAGTTGGTTGATGGCTTATGCTCCTTTGGGAAATGAAAGACAGAGAAGAAAATATTTGAAATTAATGTTGGTGTTATTTAAATTAATGTTGGTGTTATTCTTGCCTTTCATTTGCAACTTTGTTATATTCTGAGTTTGGTAAATATTCTTGTAGATACCTTATTTCTAATGCTTCTGTTTGTATTTTAAATCTGCTATATTTGGTTCTGTGAAATTACCACCTTCCTTTTATTTCTGCAGATGAGAAACAGTAAAATGCTGTTAATTGTTATATTTGCTGCCCTGTGTCTGGGCACATTATCTCAAGGTAAGTGGTTTGTTTGTTGCTGGTTGGGAAATAGTTAATTTGTTCTGTAATCTTGAAGTGGTGAAACAGTGGCACAATATAACAAGATAAAGAACAAAACAAACAGGATGTTGATACAAACAAAACATGACACACTTCTCAAGTGGGGAGATTATAAAGTGTATTGTTTGAATGATGGTAGACCCACCAACACCAGCTCAAGCCGATTACTACCTTTTGGATAGACCTGAACAAATAATTATTCTGTGCCTCAGAGCAGGACAATAGATTACGCAACCACATGTATACAAAATTCAAGATTTGCAAATCAGCCGTGTGCATATGTCGATTGACGCCGCAGATAGCAAATCACACACTCCAAGACTGCCCAAAAAACAACACATCTAGGCAAACTTTCTGGACTAGAGAAACGACAGTGGAAAATAAACTCTATAGACCCTTGAGTGAACTAAAAGGACTTATAAGAGACAACATTGCAGTTACGGACAAATTTCAAGCGGACAAAAAGAAGAAGAATGGTAGTATAGAATTAAATAGCAGCTGAAAGTTATACTTAATGACTAATAGTAATGAATAGAATAACAATAGATGATCAAAGAGGCCTGATACTTTAAGAAGAATAACTACCTTTATTTTAACTATAACATATTTGTTTGACTCAGAGAAAAGTAACATATATGTCACTGAAGAAATATGATGTCATCTGTGTAGCTGTAGGTTTTGTCATTTTAAACATGTCATTGAGTTGGAGAGTGCTGGCCTTTTAAGGCAGTGAACTTGAATGTCAGGTTTGACAGTGAGAGATTGACCTGAATATTTAATTTTTGCACTACAGAGGTTTATTCTTTTAAATGGGGCACCAGGTTAGCTTAGCTTAGCTGCCATTTTTATTTTCTTATGTACCCTAAATATTTTTATGTGAAAGCTTGCTCTCATTTAGTAGTTCTTTGTTCATTTGTAGTTTGTTTCATACTTCTCTATTTGTTAATCTGACTTTTGGTGATATTCATCCAGTCTGTATAACGAAATGTCAGGAGCATGATTCCTTTCTTCTAATTGTTTGTTCATAGTCCATGACCTACCATTTAACAGTGTAGAGTATGTATAACCTTGATGACTGTAAGTTTTAACCAGCAAAATGACTGCTTCTTTGTTAGACAATTTCACATGTTGTGAAATATAACTTTGGCCATTCATGTTCTTTTCTTGGTTTCAGTTTCATGTCAGTCATTGTCTGTTTTTTATTTTGTAACCAAGATAATAGAAACTTATGACTTGTTTGTGACTTTTCCAGTTTATTTTTTTTTGTAATTGTGATTTTGTTCAACAGCTTTTCTAGTGATCATAGCTTGTACCTTCCTAATATTAATATTCAAGCCATATTCACGACTTATGTTGAGTATATATTTAACTAGTTCTTTGAGATTTTGTTCGCTTTCTAGGGGTAATCTGGAATAATCAAAACGAAACAGTAAATAAAGTCAGGACCCTTTCACATGTAATTAAAGGCTCCTTTTACATGCCTTACATGTTGAGCATATGGTGCCAGACTCATATTTTTAATGACCAGTGGTCAGTCCAGGGGTGATGTCAATAACACACCAGCTACCATTACTTCTTAGGACATTTCCTGTAGCAGGCTGGGTTGACCTGGGAGCCAGGTCAATTTAAGGAAAAAATATATTAGTTTAAACAAGTTAGTTGTATATCCTCTACAGGACATAGCAGTCAACCCCAGCATTTTAGACTCTTTGTGATTCCTGGGCAAGTATACGTTCAGCAGTTTGCCATTGCTTTCTGAATGACCAGCTCCCATACCATTGTATGTAAACCAATGCAAGGCGTTCTGCTTCCACATTGTCCGCAATTGTGTTTTGAACGCGGTATGCAGGATTACGAATTGCATTTGTAATCGCTAATCGTCCATGTGTTACTGAGACCTGTAAGGGAAGAATAGTAACAGTGTAACCTACCATGCATGTCGTAAGAGGCAGCTAGGGAGGGTTGGCATGGGACTGGTTATCTCATCCCTTAGAAAACTTAGCTGCAAAATTCCACCCAATGATGAACAAGTCTACAAAGGGCTTAGCTTGAGTTGGCTGAGAACCTGTCCTCCATTGGGAGTTAAGTCAAGAACCGACATCATAGTATTCGGAACTTTCGAAAAGAAGAAACAGAAGAACCTAGAATAATGTAAACTAAATGGTACTTATCCTAATACTTCTAAAGTAAATTGTTTATTCTTTTGTATGAGATGTACAAGCACTTGGAATCAACGACTGGCAAGAGAAGGTCCACCAGAGAGACGAATGGAGACGGATTGTATTTGCAGCAAAGAACCTCAATGGCTCGGAACGCTGAAGAAGAAGAAGATGAGATGTACTTGAGATTGTTAAACTAAACATCAGTTATCTTATTGTGAAATAAAATACAACGGTATGCTGTGTGAATATTTTGGAAATATAAATAAGAAAACTGTAGTAAATAAAAATAATAATAATTGTAAATAAAAATAATAATAACTGTAGTAAATAATAAATAATGTAATGATTTGATTGCTACATACCTAATTGAGATAACTTTGGGTATTAATGTTTCTAAATAGTTTAATATATGGTATACTAGCTGACCCGGCCCGGCTTCGCCCAGGCCCTGGAGGGTATCTATCTATCTATCAGTCTGTCTGCTTGTCTGTCTGGCTGACCCGGCCCGGCTTCACCCAGTCCCTGGTGGGGAGCATCTCATTTAATTCATATAAGTAGTCATATAAGCTCTCCCGTTCCCGACTATCTGTCTATCTGTCTGTCTGTCTATCTGTCTGTCTGTCTGACCCGGCCCGGCTTCACCCAGTCCCTGGTGGGGAGCATCTCATTTAATTCATATACGTAGTCATATAAGCTCCCGTTCCCGACTATCTGTCTGTCTGTCTGTCTGATCCGGCCCGGCTTCACCCAGTCCCTGGTGGGGAGCATGTCGTTTAATTCAAATAAGTAGTCAAATAAGCTCCCGTTCCCGACTATCTGTCTGTCTGTCTATCTATCTGACCTGGCGTGGTTTTGCCCAGCTCCTGGCGCACAGTAACTTAAAAGAATGTCCTTCCACACACCATCCATTATTTTTAATGAAAACTGTTTTTAATCACCGACATGACAGTTGATAACTTCTTTAACCCTTTACAGGGCAGACGCTTGTCCGTTTTGTAGCCCTGAACGGGCAAGATTTTTTCAGGTTCTGTAAAAATTTCGGGTCGCGTTAGTAAAAACATCACAAACAAGGTGTTAGTCAACCGATTTTAGTTAAATAAACAACACAATGAAGGGAAAAGCATGCAGAATATGTTACTCACGTGATTGTTGCCGGTAATCCATATATGAACACAAATATTTACGAAATACGGCATGTTGTTTGTGATTTTCCGTCATCTATACGGCAATTTACAAACACATTTTCAGAATCATAATCACTTTCTTTAAAGTCCGACTCACGACTGCTAATGCAAAGTAACGCTTTGCACTGATATCTAGCTCCGATTAATAATCAACTTCGTGCCCTTTAATGTCATTTAAATTGAACAGAGCGAAATCTCGGCTATCACTTGAAGAATCGCCGAAATCCATTTTGAAAAACAGCGTAAAACTCCCAAAAACTATCAAAACAAGTCCGTAAAAGTCTGTTCAAAGTCATTGTAGCGCGTTTGCAAATGGCGGCCACGTTGTCAAGCTATGGGCGAAAGTGAAAGAAGCCGACGGAAGTGTCGGAAAGCCGAGAGATCGCGTTTTTACAATGCATAATAGTATCGGCCGGAATCGGCCGTTACGCTCATATTTAGAGACCGGCCGGTAACGGACGCTACGCTTTGTAAAGGGTTAAGCAGAAAAAGATGGGTTACAATGTTATGCATTATGCATTATTTTTATGAAAACTTTGAAAATGCCTTAAAGATTATATCATTATTTATTATAACTCATATGCCTGAAAATAACTATAGACAAAGAGTTTAACAAAAGTGCAAGTAAGTCCAACAATAGGACTATAAAGTATATAGAAATGTTATTAAAAGTTATGCCCCTTGAAATAACTTTTCTAGAGTGAAGTCCCCCTGCTATATAGAAATTATATAATGAAAAATGAAAAATGAAATGTTATTAAGTAAGTAGCCGATTTTACATTAAGAAACTATTATAGTCGGTTGCACGGGAATGAAAGAAAGACGTGTAAAAAATTTCATCTCAATCGGATGTACCGTTATCGAACGCATCCAATACATAGCCAACTAAAAACACACCCACATACACTCTGTTTTATAGATATAGATTGTGGAATTAACTGCATATTTTTCAGGTTGTATCTGTATTACAAAATGTAAACAAAACATGTTTACAGAATAATAAGTTAGAGGTCTGCGTGGCTGACAAGTTGAATATACTCGCTCTTAAAATTCCTGTGTGCTGATTGTGTAGTAGTGGGTTTATTCCAGAGACTAGCCAGTTGAATTTAAATGTGGACATCTTGTTCAGAAAGCAGTGGCAGTAGTACTAAATGTATAATTGCCTAGAAAATCAATCTAGGGCTTATCGCATCGTCCTGTAACAGACATGCAACATTAAAAAAAAACTAGATTGTAAATTAGTCAAAAAATACCTAGAATGAATGAAGATTAATATAATGATAAAAGTGCTCTTTCTAGATAGTTTATAACCCAAGCTTAGCAAAATAATCCTCCAAGTAGATATTGCTATTAGGGTTTTTACACACCATGTTACGAGGGCGAGTCAATAAGTAAGTCTGTTCTGTGGGGTGGCAGGTAAATGTAGTTGGTGTTTTCTACAGGTGTCATTAGGTGACAGCAACATCAAACTTTATATTCCCACTCGTCAGGTGGCGCTAGGTGTCTCATGTGCATTCGCATTGCATAAACAAAATGGCGACTGTACTTACGGAGTGTACAACCAAAGAGTAACGTGCTGTTGTGCATTTTCTGTGGGCAGAAGGACTGCCTGCAAAGGACATTCATAAGGAAATGCTTCGTGTTTATGATGACTACCAGCCCGAATCAAGGCGTGCTTCAATGCAATGGAAATATCCTTCTTCGCCTTGTGTCCAAAAATTCAAGGTTACGCCATCAGCAGGGAAGGTTATGCTGACAGTGTTCTGGGATTGTCAAGGAGTGCTTTTAACCAATTTCAAGAAGAAAGGTGACAATGTGAATTCTGAATTGTACTGTGAAGTTCTATCGATGCTTCATGATGCAATTCGAAGAAAACATCCACGACTGCTGACTAGAGGAGTGTTGCTTCTTCATGACAATGCCAGACCGCATATGGCTCGATTAACCCAGGAGCAAATTAACCAACTAAGGTGGGAAGTTCTGGAACATCCGCCTTACAGCCCTGACTTAGCACCTAGCGATTTCCACCTTTTTTAGTCCACCGAAAACCCACCGTGGCGGGAGACATTTTGCGAATGACGCCGAAGTTGAATGTGAAGTGAAAATGTGGTTTAGAAAACAGAGCCCGCAGTTCTATGCAGCCGGTTTGGGAGGACTGATAAAATGATGGGATAAGTGCATCAGTGTTGGTGGAAATTATGTTGAGAAATAAAGGGACAATGTATGTATAAAAATAAACTGGTTTCAAGTTGTTATCATATTTAGTAATTTTTCTACAGCCATTTGTGTCTTATTTATTGACTTCCCCTCGTATATAGGATGAGACCATCAGTTCTAATTCTTCCTACATTTAATTATTCAGAGCAGAGTTGGGTATTTACTTTCAGAGTTTGTACGTTAAATCAACCTGAGACTTAAGTGCAATGTGTAGAGTGATGCTTTTGTTTAATTTCTCATATTAATGGACTATTGTAAACCCTTGATTTAGCAGATCAGTATAAGCGGGTGGTTAACCATAAGGTAATGCTCCACGTTTCCATGGCATTGTGGAAACTGAGGATATTGCTTATATTTTGTGACAAAATAGCATTTGATGAATGATTTTGATCAGTATCACGTTGACTGCTTTGCCTTCCAGATAATTTTTGGGTACCAGTTTTATGCCCACACAAAAATATCACCTTCAGTGGGATTTGAACTCCAGATCACCACACCAGAAGTTTATTGTACTGGTCACTATGTTACCATAGCATATTTGAGTGTGTGTATGTATGTCTGTTATGCCACAAGTTTGTTAAATCAAACATAACCTTTGCAAATGAAATACATGATTTTATTCTCTTAATTATCCCCCTTTTCTATGCTACAAGTGCATTTAAATGCAGACAAATATTTTAGAGGGTCTGTAAATTGAAGTTTACTATAATTTACATGTACACTTTATTTTGGGCTAATTGTCAGGTACAGAGCCAAACTTGTGCCTATCGTCGGATGCTCAGAAATCATGTGCAGCTTGTATTGCCACAGCTCCTCAGTGCAGTTGGTGTGCTTCTGAAGTAAGAACATTTGCTGCATAGCTTGTTATTTATTCATTGTTGTTATGATTGGTGCTTTTGTTTTTTTTACCTTTTCTAGCCACTGAATGACAAGATCATAAAATCTAACAGTGCACTGTTAGGACAGTGCAAACTCACTGTTTGCTCAATCCTACATTCTGGGCCTCAGTTCTGACTCACTTGTACATCTATCCAGTCAGTTGAACCTGCCACACTCTCTTGCTGACCTAGTTCCTGTCTTTCATTGCTGGAAGACATGCACACTACCTATGTCAACATACAGGACAGGAAGACAGTGTACCAAGAAAATGAAGTCTGTTCTCTATATGAAATAAATATGCCTTTGTATGATTGGTCAATTCGGTGGTGGCAAGTAATTGCTGGCTCAAGGAAAAAGGGAGCAAATAGGAGGATGTGTGATTTTGTGTGTCCTTATTTGGTTTTAAATCTCAATCTATGAATAATCAGATGTTTATAATATTTTGGACAGCACTTTTAATTCTATTGTTTTTGCTAACAAATCCTAGGCGTAATTTCATTATCACATAGTAGAAGCAGTTTTGTGAGGATGGGTTGTGTTGTTCAGTCTGAAAACTAGCAGCCTTGTCTATTGAAAGTTACTTGCATATCCTTTACAGGATGTGACAGTCAACCCCAGTGTGTTTTGACTGATTTCTTGGCAAGTTTACGTTCAGTATGGGAACCAACTACTAACAATTAGTATAATGAGCCACATCACGAAGATCCTGCTGAGAATTATCATACAAAGAGTTAGGAAGAAAATACAACCCGAAATAGTAGAAGAACAATGTGGGTTTATTGAAGGCAAGGGCACAGTAAATACTGTGTATATACTGAGAACAGTAATTGAACGTTCTATAGAAGTAAATAAAGATCTATATCTTATCTTCGCTTTATTGACTACACAAAGGCTTTCAATAAAGTGAGACATATCGACATGATAAGGATGCTTGAAGATCTATAAATTGATGGAAAAGACCTTAGACTTGTAAAAAACATATATTGGAAACAACAAGCTGCCGTCAGAATTGATAACGATGTAGGTCAATATCAGCCTATTAAAAGAGATGTGAGACAGGGATGTGTAATGTCTCCAGATCTTTTTTCCCTGTACAGTGAAAATAATTTCAGGAATATAGAAGATATGGAAGAAATCAACATTGGGGGACGATACATCAATAACATTAGATATGCAGATGATAGTCTTGATTGCAGACAATGAACAGGACCTGCAAAATTTAGTAGATGCTGTTGTTGCACACAGTGAACAACTAGGGTTAGAACTGAATATTAAGAAGACAGATTATGATCGTCACTGGGAAGAAGGAAATACCACAATGTGATATACTTCTTCTTCTGCGTTCATCCGGAGTTGTTTTTTTTTTGGACGTGATTGCGTTGTGCCTGTTTACAGCAGAGCTGCGTTCTTGCGCCGTTAGGCCAACACGGGCATTTGTTGACCGGGTTAACCTTCCCGGGCAATGTGAAATACGAGTAAATGGGCATATTCTTAAGCAAGTGAATCGATACAGTTATCTCAGAACCGTCATAACATCTGATGGGAGATGCCTTGAAGAGATTAGAACAAAAATTGCCATTGCGAAGGTAGCCTTTTGCAAGATGAAAAACATAATGACCAATAAAAAGATATTAATTGAAACGAGAAAAAGAGTGTTGAAGTGCTACATAGAACCTGTCATTTTGTATGGATGTCAAGCATGGACAATGAGCAGTTAACCCTTTACAGGGCAGACGCTTGTCCGTTTTGTAGCCCTGAACGGGCAAGATTTTTTCAGGTTCTGTAAAAATTTCGGGTCGCGTTAGTAAAAACATCACAAATAAGGTGTTAGTCAACCGATTTTAGTTAAATAAACAACACAATGAAGGTAAAAGCATGCAGAATATGTTACTCACGTGATTGTTGCCGGTAATCCATATATGAACACAAATATTTACGAAATACGGCATGTTGTTTGTGATTTTCCGTCATCTATACGGCAATTTACAAACACATTTTCAGAATCATAATCACTTTCTTTAAAGTCCGACTCACGACTGCTAATGCAAAGTAACGCTTTGCACTGATATCTAGCTCCGATTAATAATCAACTTCGTGCCCTTTAATGTCATTTAAATTGAACAGAGCGAAATCTCGGCTATCACTTGAAGAATCGCCGAAATCCATTTTGAAAAACAGCGTAAAACTATCAAAACAAGTCCGTAAAAGTCTGTTCAAAGTCATTGTAGCGCGTTTACAAATGGCGGCCACGTTGTCAAGCTATGGGCGAAAGTGAAAGTAGCCGACGGAAGTGTCGGAAAGCCGAGAGATCGCGTTTTTACAATGCATAATAGTATCGGCCGGAATTGGCCGTTACGCTCGTATTTAGAGACCGGCCGGTAATGGACGCTATGCCTTGTAAAGGGTTAAGCTGAAAAACATCTGATGGCTGTGGAAATGTGGTTTTGAGGAAAATGCAGAGAATACCATGGACAGACAGAAAGTCCTTCAAGAAACAAATAAAGATCGTAAACTGATTAGAGTCATTAGACTTGGTGACGACTGGCAAGATCAAAGGTAAGAGACCAAGGGGAAGGCCGAGAAGTAAATACCTGGATGGCTTGGCCACGTGGCATGATCAAGACAGAAACACGGAGCTGATCCACGACTCTGGCGATCGAGTGAGATGGCAGAACATGACTACCCACACTTATCGGCATGGCATATGATGAATGGATGGATGGGAACCAACACAAGGTGGTCTGATTCCAAATCACCAGTAGCTGTGTTTCGAACATGGTATGTGGGAGTTCAAATTGCATTCGTAACCCCTTCGCCACATAGTAGGCTGTTTTCTCTTACTGCTGTTAAATCCATGATTTTAAGAATCCTTCTCCAAACATTAAAGGGTTGATACATACATTAAAGAAGGCACTGGGGCATAACAATTATGTCTTAAAATTAATTTGGAGAAAGACAGAGATAATGAGTATGAATCAAGAGTTTGTAATATGCATCATCTTTCTGGTGGCCTGGATGCTCCGATTCCCATTTGGTTTTATAAGTGCTTTTTATAAACCTCTTCGCCTCATTATAGGTAATGTCTATGTCAGGCTGAGGTAGTCGTCCACCCTCTTTTGCCAGTCTGTCAGCCTCTTCATTTCCAGGTATACTGCAGTGTGATGGGATCCACCGTATTACAACTTTTTGGGATTTCTGACATAGTCCATGGAGTGCTGCTCTTAGGTCTGCTAGTTCTGTGCTGTTATTGCTCTTCAGTATTGAGACAGCTGACTATGCATCTGTGAAGATAGCTATTTGCTTCTCTTTATTTTCCTCCATCAAGAGCATTTCTGCTGCAGTTTTCAAAGCTTCTACCTCTGCTGTGAAGTTACTTGAAAATTGTCCAGTTGCAACTGACTGTTTTTTTTCACTCCATTTTTTAAATTTAGGAGAATTCCTCCTCCATGTTCTATTGAATTTTTGGCTATGCATGGGTCCAATTGCTACTTGGGTAATGTTCCTTTATGTAGTTTAGAGCGATTTTTCTTCTTTCTGTTTCATTCTGAGTGTTCTTTTTCTCAATTTCAGGAATGTTTTCTATCATCTCAGGCAGTTGCTGCTGTCTCCAAGCTGGGAACTTGTGTGCATTGTAAATGGGTTTGACTGTTGATATGTTAAGTATAAGATCTGCCCTAATCTTTTGTTTTGCAGTTTCTACAAAGTTGCTGCGCTTTCCTTTCCAAAGCTATTAAACCTGTTATACATAAGGTGGTCATCTTCTAAATTTTTCTGCTTGTTGCTGGGCTCTGCTATCTCCTCTATCCTGCATTGGTTGTAAACAAGTGATCTTTTCTAGTTCATTAATAGGCGCTGTCTTCAGGCTTCCAGTTATGATTCGCATTCCTTGATTTTGGACTCTACTTATTTTGTTAAAGTTTAACTTAGCTGCTGTTGCCCAAGTTGCGATGCCATATTCCAGTACTGGCCTCACCTGTCCAGTATATAACTTCTTGAGAACTTTCTCATCTGCTCCCCACGTTGTACCAGCAAGCTTTTTCATGATTGCCATTCTTTGCCTTGCTCTTGTTCGATTTTTCTCAACCTGTGTCTTCCATGTCAGGCGACGATCAAAGGTGACTTCTTGATAGTTTGGATTTTCTTCATGGCGCAATAATTTCCCATTCAATACCAGCTTAGGTTGCTGAGTTTTATTTGAGAGGGAGAACACTGTGCATGTTGTTATCTCCTCACTTATCTTCACTAGCCATGATTTTGACCAGTCCTCTAGCTCTAATAAGGCTTGCTGTATTCTGCTATTAGCTGTACTAATATATTCTTCAGATGTCCATATGGCTAGGTCATCTGCAAAGGACGATGTGTGTACTCTGGCTGGACAATTTTTCATGATGTCATTTATACATGCTAGGAATAATGTTGGTGAAAGAACTCCTCCTTGGGGGACACCTTGCTCCAACAGCATCATTATGCTGGTTTGTCCTTGTACTTTTGTCCTGGCAGTTCTGTTCTCAAGGTAGTGGCTGATCCATTTATACATTTTCCCACAAACATGCATTTTTTGCAGTTTTACTTTCAGTCCTTCCTTCCATACTTTATTAAATGCTTTTTCTAAATCTATCCAGACCGCTAGTGTGTGCTTTTTCTCTTGGAAGGCATCCTCTATTTCCTGAGCTATATAGGTTATTTGATCTTCAGTGGATCTGTACTTTCTGAACCCTCCTTGGTGTGGTGTTAAGAGTTTGTTTTCTTCCAGGTGCCATGTTAGCCTGCCATTGATAATGCGTTCCATTAATTTTCCTACGCAGCTAAGTAGACTGATAGGTCGATAGCCATTTGGTTCTTCCAGGTCTTTTCCTTTCTTGGGGACTGGTTTTAGTATAGCTTCCTTCCATGCCTGTGGAACTATACCTCTCTTCCAGCTGTAATTTAGGACTGCTAATAGTTTCTTTTTTGCCTTAGTGCCTAGTTCTATTAGCATTTCATTTGTGATTCTATCCTTTCCTGGTGATTTCTTCTTTTTTAGGGTATTCATTGCCTGTTCTATTTCTTCCATTGTTAGATTTGCCATCATATATTCTGCTGCTGTCTCTGTATTACTATGATGTATCTGTTTATCTTTGATTGCTTTCTTCTGTTCGGTTGTAATATTGATGTGGTTTGCACTGGCATAGTGTTCCATTAGTGCATTTGCAGCCTTTTTCCCTTAAGTAAGGCATTTCCTTGTTTAATTGTTATTTGTTTGTTTCTAGGTTCTTCATTGTTTATGGCTTTCAATAGTTTCCATAGTTTGTTTCCATCCCTGTCAAAGTTCAGGTTTTCTGTTTTTTCCCTCCAACAATCTCTTGTTATTTGATTTACTGTTCTTTTATATTTTGCTGATATGGCTTTGAGAGAGATGTTTGCTTTAGTTGTTTGCTCTCTCTCTGCTGTCTTCTTGGCATCTTCAACTTTGTCCTCCAAAATTTGTAGTTCTTCAGTCCAGTATGGTTTGTAATTTTTCCTTGCTCCTCATGAAATAGACTCAGTGGCTGCCTGTATTATTGCTCTGTTTAGACTTTCTACCATTTGCTTCATATTGACATATCGTGCATTTATGTTTTCACAATATTTGTCTGTTAGTATGGCAAATCTGTCCCAATCTGCTCATTTGTAATTCCAGCGGGGCAAAGGCTTTTGCTCCTGTGGAACATACTCCATATTCATTACAAGCTTGATTGGTCTGTGGTCACTACCTGCTAATTGGTTAAGCACATGGTGATCGATTTTGTGGAGGATGTCTCCTGTGCAGAAAGCTAAGTCTAGAGTAGAAGCTCTGTGTGTCATCCGCTTTGTTGAGTAGATGGAGATTAGAGTCTATTTCCCAGTCCTCCACTTCATCTCCTCTTTTGTCAGTATCTGGGTATCCCCATCTTTCTGAACGGCTATTAAAGTCTCCGACAATAATGCAGTTTGTGTCAGTTATTTTCATGTTTGAGAGTGTAAGGTCCTTATCTGCTGGGCTATACAGATTGTAAATTCTTATTTTCACGTCCTTTATCATTATATCAACACCTATAATTACCGTTTGGTTGTCAGAGATCACAGATACTTCGCTGCAAGGTATTGTATTTCGTGTAAGTATTAGAACTCCTCCTTTGTGTTTTTCACGGTCGAAACGTGTGGCCTGATATCCTCTGACAGAGAATCTGTGATTGGCGTTGAGGTGTGTCTCTTGAATGCATGCCACATCTATTCTATCTTTATGAAGACGCTTTGTTAGGGAGACTTTCTTGTTATAAACTCCTTCGGCATTCCACTGTAGTATGTTGAGTGTCTGGGGTATTTGGTCAATAGTTCTTAACCTACTCCTTTGTGCCTTGAATTCACAGCACAGGGGAAGGTGACCACCAGTAGCCATGGGTGGACCCCCTCGAGGCAGGGGGCCCGGCACTATCACCGCCTGATGGGACTTCATGGGATTAGCACCATAACGATTAATTTTAATTTGTGACATCATCAATTAAGTTACGTTGCACTGCTTTGTCAAGCCTGTGGCTCAGTACATCCGATTTCGACCAGCATTTTTCGGGGTGCTTTCCCTAGCCTTTGACTGTCCCCAGTCTACCTACAAGGCAGCAGGTTTGTGTGTCGCTTGGTCTGGTTCCTCTCCCTTGACCTGTCTGACATGGGTGACCCTACCAGTAGCTGTGCTACCGTCGGCATAGCTCTTGGGGTCATTGGAACACTCAAGCCTCTCTACCTCGTCACGGTGGACACACAGCAGAGGTGGATTAGTAGTATGACTCTTCACTGTCTTTTGAATGAGGGGACGGAGCTTGTATGGGAATGTCCTGAGTGCAGTGATGTCTGTTCTTAACTCAACTCAACTTAATGCAACACATTCCAGTGAATCAAGAGGTGAGGAAAAGGAGCTGGCGCTGGATAGGACACACATTGAGAAAACCTGTTAGCAGTATCACTAGAAAGTTCTTTCTCTGGAACCTATGGGGCAACACAAATACAGGAGACCCAACAAAGCACACTGAGCAGAGAATTAGATGAAGAGGCGAATAATATCGAGAGGACATGGAGGGATCTGTAGCAGATAGAAAATAGAGGTGCTGACGTGTTGGTTGGGGTCTGTGCTCCAGTGGGTATTAAAAGCAGAATAAGATTGAAGAAGGGAAGAGTTAAAGAAACAAATTGTGTTACTTGTATGATATTGATAGAGTAGTTACATTCTCCTGGTGCTGATTATATCTGCATTATGATTTCACAGAGTTATGAACAAGAAAACAGACTGCGGTGTGATACTCGTGACAACCACATTAATAGCAGATGTGATGTAAAAGATATTCAGTTTCCTAGTCACGATTTGCGAAATATTGAAGTGAGTATTACATTTTCATTTATAACTTATCAGAATTTTAAAGTTGTATATTTAAAAATAGAGCCTTGCTGGTATAGTGGTTAGTGAGCTTGCCTGGCAAGAGAGTGATCAGGGTTCAAACCCCAGCTGAGGCAGGATGATGTTTTTTACTGACTAGTATGGTTCTAAGGTCAACCCAGCCTCATTAAAATGGATACTAGACACTTTTCAGAATTTACTTGGAGGAGCGGCTGGCTGAGTGGTTAAAATGTTGGGCTCTCCTTCGGTAGACCAGGGTTCAAATCCTTGGTAAGGTATGAATTTTCTTTCTCTTGGCAAAAAAGAAAACCTTAACCTGTACAGTTCGTGGCGACTGCACTAGCCAGGCGCCCTTAATTCCTCAGGCTCTGTCCTCCACCGCAAAGTACTATAGGCAGTAAGTAAATGACAGACGACTGGGAATTGTCTGGAAAAGAAAGGTAACCTGGTAATAGCATTCTGTATATTTTCATTTGGCTGGCTCAGAACAACAAAAGAACAGGACATGAAGCATGAGAAAAGTCAAACAGATTCTTAGAAACAGTACAAATGTATAAAACCAACATAGTGGAACTACTAAAAATATGTAAGACCAACATAAGACTGTTAAAAAATTGATAAGATCAACCTGACTACTAAAAATAGATCCAACATAGTGAAACAGATGATGGCATGTTTACATTTGATCTGTTTTACAGGACAGACCAGTTCAGGATGGAGACAACCCAGAGGATGCTGTTCAGATACAACCGCAGAGAGTGAGAGTCAGCATCAGGCCAAGTAAGCTGTACAGGAGATTTTAGTTAGTTAGTCTTTCCTCTTGAGCCTAAGGCGGCGCATAGGGCAGAAGTCATGACTCTCCATGTCTGGCAGTTCGCTGCTACCTGTTGTAGATCCTGGATGTTCACTTGGCCATTGAATGAGCCCTCTCTGATGATGGTTCTACGCAGGGTCTCTCTTGGTCTTCCCCGTTTTCTTTTCCCTACTGGTGACCATAAGAGGGCTTTGTTGGGGAGTCTTGTCTTGTCCATTCTGAGTACATGGTCGATGTAGTTCCAACGGCATTTTCTTACAAAATTGGATACAATAACTTGCTTAGTCTCTTGTCTTATTTGCGTATTGGTTCTGAAATCTGTCCAGTGGAGGTTTAGAATTCTTCTAAGACATTTGTTCTCAAAATTGTCTAATTTTTTATCTAAAGCTACCGTTGATTTCCAACTCTCACATCCAAATGTTAGCACTGGAATCACACAAGAGTTGAAGATTTTAAGTTTTGTATGTTTGCTGAGTGTCTTCGACTTCCAGATGTTTGACAGTTTATTGAAGGCACCAGATGCCAGTGCGATTCTAGATAATATTTCTGGTGTTGAGTCCCCTGTAGATGTCATCTTGCTTCCTAGGTATGTGAAGCTGTTGACTTTTTCAAGAACATGGTTGTTTAATTTGGTGTCGTCTGAACTGTTGGTAAGATCAATAGTTTTTGTTTTTGCAGTGTTAATTCAGTAGTAGTGTCATAATTGACTGGTGTGAATTGACCACATTATCCTCAAGAGTGCCGATCGGTGCATAAAAACATGGGTCTAACACCACAGTTCCAGTACGCCTAAGGCATGTAAAAGGGTCCTCTACCAACTGTAACAATTGTGGGAGGATATATAGTGTGCAGTCAGTTGCTATTGGAAGGTGCATGCTGTGGAAGACTGAGTTTGAACTCAGGGATGTGTCAGGGAAGTCTGATGTATTGATGTTCAGGTAGTTTGAGACCTGAAAAAGGTTCTGGATCTATCAGAGTGAGGTTGGTATAGAGACTTTTCTCCCAACCTGGTGCAAAAGTACTCCACTGGGATTCTGTTCCCCTCTCTATGCTCAGAAACCAGCATGGTGTGCAAGATCAGTACAGAAAGCTCACATCTGAGGAGAGACATGTTAGTATGCAACCGGGTCATGAACATTTAGCTCCCCAGCCGTTAAGCCATTGCACATTTTTGTTATCGTCTAGTGCATTTTTTCATGTGGTAAAATGTTAGTATTTTTTGAAAACTGTTAATTTTATTTGAACCCTTTTGTCTTGGGACATTTTGCCCATTTTACTATACTGGTATTAATACAATTCTGAATTTATATTTGAACTATTTTAAAACTTCTGCGACATGTTTACTAGATTTGTTCCACTGTTATCAGCCTGCTATAAAACAAATCACTGTTTTATTATATATATATTTTATTTTATATATTTTATTTTATATTTTATTACATCTGTCAGGTCTTGTTCGATATGATTAAGCTACCATATGACAGTAGACAGTACTACCTGCTTTCTGTTGATGTCGAATGTTGGGCGGCACTCACCAAACCCAACACCCCACATTGTGCCAACGGCTTTGGTTAGAGGAGGACAACTGGAGGGTACAAGCCTTATCGTAGTGTGAGGAAATGCAGCCTAAAGACTAAATGTTATGGCAGGACAGACCAGCTCGGAAACTGGTCTAGGGTCAAAGTTCCAACAAGCAGAAAGTTTGAGCATTGCTCTGCTGATCCAGCAGCTTCTACAGCTTGTCTTGTTCCAGGTGTATTGGTTTTACCTTTCCTCTGGAGTAAACCAGGCAGGCAGAGAGAGAGATCATGCAGCATGGGCAACGCATGGTCTCTATAAATCAGCCCAGGTTGTGAGTTATGGTTGCCGCCTTAAGTTGTAATTATTCTCTATTTTTTTGTAGCACAACATAACAAACTATCATCTGTCAAAACGGCAAGGTGCCAAGAGGATTTTATTATTGTGATTGTGTTATTTGTTCCGTGGTAGTCACTTTGCCCATACATTTATCTCGTTTTTCAGATCAGCCAGTTCGCATTCCAGTGATATTTCGACAAGCTAAAAATTACCCTGTGGATTTGTATTATTTGATGGACTTATCAAATTCTATGGAAGATGACAAAGATAATCTGGCTGAATTAGGAAATCTCATAGGTTTGTTTTAATGTAAAAATTGTGTAAATGTAATCAAAACTGTCAGTTTCTTTGGTAACAAGCAGGGATATAAAGAAAATGATAAGTATGTAGAGATAATTTACATTTTCACAGGCATTATGGGGATAGTAAAATATTGTAGACATATTATCTATCTTATTCCAGCCTCAAGGGATACAAAAGAAGAATATTAATATTACTGTTTTATTTTAAGAGTAAAATATTGTATGTTTATGTGCGTATTCTTCTTCTTGTGTTTATACACACATATGCAGGAGACAGAGAACGAGAGAAGTGGGATGAATTTTTAAAATGTTGTGTTTTTTATGTTTTATCAATAATTTAATGAAATATTCAGTTCTGCTGTTCATTGTTTGCAGCCGAGAGGATGTCAGCCATTACCAAAAACTTCAGACTGGGTTTTGGGTCTTTTGTGGATAAAATGGTGTCCCCTTACGTCAGCACTGTCCCCAGAAAGTAATTATCTGCAGTATTTGTACTGTATATCATCATCATCATCACCATCATCTTTATCATGTTCCTTGCCAAATGGCATAAGCATTTATGTTTCTCCACAAACTTTGGTCCTTGGTGTTCTGGATCAATTCTGTTGATGATATATATCTCCTGGTCTGCCTCTGCCTCTTCTACATCTGATTGTTTCAGTCATCACAATGTTCTCCAATGTCTCTCTTCTCACTATATGACCAGAAATACTGTTCTTATTATGTTTATACTCACACGCACAAGATGGAGACATAGAACTAGAACCTCTGCCTTACAGTCGTATGTAGTGCTCTGCTTTCATTAGCCTTTTCCAGGCAATCAGTGTTAGTTTTTCTGGCAGTCCAAGGTATTTGAAACATTCATCTCAGAAACCACATCTCCGTTGCCTCGAAGCTCTTCCTTATTTGTTTGTGCATAATCCAAAATTCACTGCTGTTCAGCATAACAGGTTGATTATAACATTTCAGTACTCTCTTTCTGGCTTTCATTGAAAGTGACTTATTACGATATTTTGTCATCTTCTGAAATAGAGCCTGTTCAACTCTTAATCTCTGTCATGGATCTTCCATCTATTGATATGAATTCCCCCAAATATTTGTTTATTGACTTGTGAAACATTTTTCCTTGTATTATAATATCACATTTTTGTGTTATTTTTTTTTCTGTATTATATACATTACTTATGTTTTCTTGATTTTCATGGAAAGTCTTTGTTTTGCACTCTTGTTTGTTACAGTGTCCATCAGTTGTTGCAGATCTTTTGCATTTTAGCTTTCAAAAATATGCATCTACATAATAAAAATTGTTTATATCTTCTTCTGCATTCGTCCAGAATGTTGTTTTAGACGTAATTGCGTTGTGCCTGTTTACAGCAGAGCTGCAATATTTGAACCTTTCGGCCGACACATCCGACTTCTTCAGGCATTTGTTGACCGGGTTAACTTCCCGGGTAAATTGTTTATATTATTACCTGCAAGTTGTATTTCTGGTCTGTTGACAAACTGCATCTTTGTCTTACTCCTTGCTTTATTTGTGCTATCTGTATGTATGACTGTATATGAGAAGAAGTGAATGAACTTGTTTGTTTTAGTATCCAAAATTTACTCAGCAATATACACAGGCTTGTCAAAGACATAATAAAATACATTTTTATGTTAGTGTATCGTGGACCAAGAAGAAGAAAAATACTTTCTACAAGATCTGAACATCAAAGGAAATTTGTTCATTACCATTATCATGTTCCGGAAATTGAAATTGTTTGGCCATTTGAAATGGTGCAGAGGTCTGGAAGAATAATGGTGGAAGGCATGGTGGAGAGGCCTGGAGAGAACAGTGGTGGAAGGCATGGTTCCAGGAATAGATGGGTAGACCAATATAAAGATGAACAAAAGACACTGCAGACATCTTGGGCATGAGTGTGCATGAGGAATGGCAAAAGATAGAGAAACCTGTTGACAGACTGATGAGAGCAATGTCCTTCAAAGGATCTGCTACATGATGATGAGTGATGTCCCCCCTATTGATTAATTAAGCAGCCTGTGATGATGATAGTTCTGTATGCTAAATATTGTCATCTGTTTCAGGTGGGAAGTCCCATGTCAGATGATTACAGGCCAAGATTGTGAGAAACCATATGGCTTCAAGAATCAGCTGCGTTTGGATCTTGAGACAGACAAATTTGCGGTAACCTTGATTGTGTTTTTCTTTTGTCCTTTCTCCCCCATTTAGGCAATGACCCTCTACTATATCACGCCAAGCTAACCTATCTTTTGCCAACCCTTGCAGCTTCCACCATATTATTTATCTTTGTCTTTCCCTTGTCCATATGTTTTAGGTCTCCTATTGTTTCTTTCTCTTCTCCATATGTTTTAGATCTCCCATTGTTTCGTTTGTCTTATGGGTATAAGGAGTATGATTTTTAAAAATTTTCTCTAATCAGCTTACGGTTTTCATCTGTTTCTTGAAGGACTGCTTTATTTATTTTTCTGTTCATCCATAGCATTCTTCGGTCTTCCTCTGTAACATTTCTACTGCCATTTGATATTTCTCAGCTTGTCTGCTTATTGTCCATGTTTTGCATGTATACAGTGATATTGGTTCTATATACAACTTGTTTTCCATCACGCTAAAGTCTACTTTTGTCATGACAATTCCTGTTCTAATCTCTCCAAGACATCTTTCATCAGGTTTCTTTTTCTTCTTCTTTTGTTTGCTTGAAATTTGTCTAAAACTGCAATGTGTGTCTTGTATGAATTTAACTGTCTTTTTTAGTTCACTCAGTTGATCTTTCACTGTTATTTCTCTAGGCCAGAAGGTTTGCCTAGATATGTTGTATTTTGGGCTGTTTTGGAGCATGTTATCTGCTGTCTGCAGTCAATCCACATGTGCACATGGCTGATTCTCCAATCTTGAATTTTGTATATATGTGGTTGCGTAATCTATTGGTTCTGAGGCGCAGAATAATGATTTGTTCTGATCTGTTCATAAGGTGGTAATCATCTTGAGCTGGTGTTAGTGGCTTTCTGATTGATTTTATCATTCTTTTCTTTTGGTGTTATGTAACAGGTATTTCCACAGATGTTATGACTGTTCCAAAATAGTTGTATCTGAAGAATTGTTCCATTTACTTGAATGTTACATTGAAGTATTGGTTTGTTCTTGGAGAAATCTGCTAGCACAGAGCACATTAAAGTAAGACCTGCTTGAAGCTGCAAGAGTTACTGGTAGCATGTGGACATGATTGTTTCAGACTTGGCCTTGCTTTTTTTCTCATGAGTTACAAATGATGTAGCCACTGTAAAAGATTTGATCCGGTAAAATTAGCTGTCCTTGCACAGAATTCATACTTTGGTAGACTTCTCTTTTGAATAAAATTCTCTATTTTGATTTGGTGTTATTAAAATAGTACATTTACATTATTATTTTGTACTATTAAAATGTCACACTATTTTTGTTATGTAATGAGGAGTTCCTGTGGTATTCTCATTATACGTTTGTCAGTTGTTATTGTATACACTTGATTCAATTGTTCAGTTATTGACCATTTCTTTCACAGAAAAAAGTCAGAGAAGCTCGTGTCTCTGGAAATTTAGATGCTCCTGAAGGTGGATTTGATGCCATCATGCAAGCTGTTGTATGTGAGGTGAGACTTTTGTACAATTATATTTCAGGGGTTAAACTTTGTTGTAAAACAGCAAACCAGCCCACTCAATGAGAACACTATAAAAAATGTGTAGGGATAATGGCATGTTCATGACAACGAGTAAGGAGAAAGGGGAAGCCTTCTTGGGGAGATTTATGACAGACAATCACAGTGATGCAGACATCAGGAATACAGTTAGAAAGCATCTGGTAGGTTTCATCAGGAACGCTAGCTGTGAGGACGTCATACAGATAGGAGATGTAAAATATATTGAAAACAGCAAAGAACACTGTGCCAGATCCTGACGGGGTCAGGTACTCCCACATGAAGGATATGAGTGATGAAGATTTGGAAGAGATGGCTACTTGAGCATTAGGACAGCAACAGTGCCCCAAGAGTGGCTGCACAGCTATTTATCCCAATCCAGGCAAGGACCATCCAAAACTCCATGGCTACAGGATTATCACAGAGTACATCAGGCAAAGGTGATGAACAAGATGGTAGCTGTTAAGCAGCAGGAATATTTGGAAAGGGGAAAGCTACTCTTGGAACTCTTTACCGGCTGTTGAAGATGAGGACGGAGCACGTATTGGAATGTCCGTAGTACTGTAATTGTCACTTTTTCTCATTGCTTTAATCTGGTTATTGTGATAATGTGCTTGATTTATTTTGTTGCAGGAAGAGATCGGTTGGAGGCAGATTTCTCGTCGCATGTTGGTGTTTTCCACTGATGCAGGGTTTCACTACGCTGGAGATGGAAAGGTTAGCTGCAGAACAAGATATTGGATCTACTTAACAGCATTAGAAACATACACTGTATTAAGTGATAGGTTTTGATCATTACAAGAAGAAGACATTGTAATTGATGAAATCTTTAATGCATCTATAGATAGTATAGGATGTTAAAACACACGACCAATAATGCTCATTTCATAGACATCACAAAAGTTGAGCATGTCTGGCATCATAATCTTAGTTTTACTAAATATAATAATTGTAATGTTGTTCACATGCACCCACTGTGAACGGACATTTACAGCGCAAATTGGCCTTATCAGTCACACTCGCTACCGCCATAGTTAAAAGTTATTATGCCTTTTTAAAGCACAAACTATCGTCTGTCAAGACGGCAAGGTGAAAAAGTAAAGAATAAAGCTATCATTTTTAGATGTAGTCACCAGTGCGTAAACTCACAGTCAATCCACGGTTTTCCTGTATGAGGTCTTCAATGACTGCAATCAACTCCGGGGTCACTACTCAATGTGCCTGACCCGATTGGGAACAGTCTGTCACAGAAGTCACGCCGTTTTGAAACTTCCTACTCACCCATACACTAGCTCGACTGGCAGACATGCATCACCATACTGGACCTTCATTCATTGACAAATAAATGCGAAGAAGTCCCCTTTGGAAGTAGTAATAATATGTAAACAAAGTAAAGAACCTTTTCTACGTGCCTTAAGGCATGTGGTACAAGTCTGTGCACCAGGGATAATGTTAGTTTCACATATTTCCTGGCCCTCATTTAAGGAAGGCTATGTTGACCTGGGAGCCTAGGTCAATAACAAAAACATCCTCGATGTGGATTCGATCCCATGGCTACTGAGCTGGCTGACAGGCAAGCGTCTGGCCATTGTGCTACTGCGGCTGCCAGCAATATGTGTTGATTTATCATTGGCCTTCAACATATTAGTTCTTATGAAACAATGTTTTGCAGGTCCACATGGCCGAATGGATAAGAACACGTGATCTTAAACATCCGTTGTGCTGATGCCGAGTTAAGCAGTTCTCCCCCTACACCAGACAGTTGGACTAAAATGTTGACCTGTTGTCTTTGACTTGGGGACGTTAATTACAAGTACCTCTGAAGTCAGAGTGGGTTCGCCTGATGGCGAGGGACACTGTTAATAGGTTAAGCTAACCCACACACAAAATTCAGTCCATCACTACTATAAATGGTGTGTGTGTGGACTACGTTTGAGTTCAAAGTGAGCGAGCGAAAAAAAAAAATGTTTTGAGCAGTACTGTATACAGGTATAAAACTGACAGTATGTGTACAGTACTGTATACAGGTATAAAACTGACAGTATGTGTACAGTACTGTATACAGGTATAAAACTGACAGTATGTGTACAGTACTGTATACAGGTATAAAACTGACAGTATGTGTACAGTACTGTATACAGGTATAAAACTGACAGTATGTGTACAGTACTGTATATAGGTATAAAACTGACAGTATGTGTACAGTACTGTATACAGGTATAAAACTGACAGTATGTGTACAGTACTGTATACAGGTATAAAACTGACAGTATGTGTACAGTACTGTATACAGGTATAAAACTGACAGTATGTGTACAGTACTGTATACAGGTATAAAACTGACAGTATGTGTACAGTACTGTATACAGGTATAAAACTGACAGTATGTGTACAGTACTGTATACAGGTATAAAACTGACAGTATGTGTACAGTACTGTATACAGGTATAAAACTGACAGTATGTGCACAGTACTGTATACAGGTATAAAACTGACAGTATGTGTACAGGTATAAAACTGACAGTATGTATACAGGTATAAAACTGACAGTATGTGTACAGTACTGTATACAGGTATAAAACTGACAGTATGTATACAGGTATAAAACTGACAGTATGTGTACAGGTATAAAACTGACAGTATGTATATAGGTATAAAACTGACAGTATGTATACAGGTATAAAACTGACAGTATGTGTACAGTACTGTATACAGGTATAAAACTGACAGTATGTGTACAGGTATAAAACTGACAGTATGTATACAGGTATAAAACTGACAGTATGTATACAGGTATAAAACTGACAGTATGTGTACAGTACTGTATACAGGTATAAAACTGACAGTATGTGTACAGGTATAAAACTGACAGTATGTGTACAGGTATAAAACTGACAGTATGTATACAGGTATAAAACTGACAGTATGTATACAGGTATAAAACTGACAGTATGTGTACAGTACTGTATACAGGTATAAAACTGACAGTATGTGTACAGGTATAAAACTGACAGTATGTGTACAGGTATAAAACTGACAGTATGTATACAGGTATAAAACTGACAGTATGTGTACAGTACTGTATACAGGTATAAAACTGACAGTATGTGTACAGGTATAAAACTGACAGTATGTATACAGGTATAAAACTGACAGTATGTGTACAGTACTGTATACAGGTATAAAACTGACAGTATGTGTACAGGTATAAAACTGACAGTATGTATACAGGTATAAAACTGACAGTATGTGTACAGTACTGTATACAGGTATAAAACTGACAGTATGTGTACAGGTATAAAACTGACAGTATGTGTACAGGTATAAAACTGACAGTATGTGTACAGGTATAAAACTGACAGTATGTGTACAGTATTAGAGTTTAAGGACCCGGGAAAGTTAACCCGGTCAACAAATGCCCGCAGAAGTCGGATGTGTCGGCCTAAAGGCGCAAGTATCACAGTTTGCTGTAAACCGGCACAACACAATCATGTCCGAAAAAAGACTACAGATGAACGCAGAATAAGAAGAGTTTAAGGAATACGGTCTGTAGTCTGAAGTACAAAGTCTGGCATAACAGGACAGTGGGAGTGAGCTGTGACTGAAAGGTTACATTGTCTGTCTCAGGTTCTGAAGGTTCATGCTTTGATCTCAGTATAGGGTAATTTGTCCATATTTATATCACATGTCCTTCTGATCTCTTGAATAGTGACATTGGATACCTATACTTTATACTTCTCTGATAAGGGTGGGGAAAGGGAGGGGGGTTGTTGTACAAGTTGTGCATGTTAAACGTCTTATCAACATCAACATTATGCCCACCAACTGATATTCCTATATCATCAAATTATTATGCATTCGTTTGAGTCCAGCAGAACTGATTAGAAATTTGTAATGCTAACAACATATGTCAGCATCTTAGATTACTCATACAGACATCTATTGTTGACATATACTGTGAAATGATATGTTGACTTTATTGTTGGCAGCTCGGAGGTATTGTGACACCTAATGATGGTCACTGTCACATGCATGATGACATGTACACAGAGAGTGCTAACCTTGTAAGTATTTCACTGTCTTTAATATGACATTATTTACAAGTGGATGCTTGATTGGTTACATCATTTGGTAAATTCCTTTGGACTGTTTCGTTAAGCCTGTGGCTCAATACTTCTGACAGCAGGTTTTTGTCTCTCTTGGTTTATCCCTTGACCTGTCTAACAGACAGGGAGACCCTACCAGTAGCTATGCTAGTGCCGACATAGCTCTTGGGGCCATTGGAACAAGCTGGTCCCTCTATCTCACCACGGTGGAGAGACATCAGAGAGGAGTTGATTGGTTATGAATGATAATGACAACTATGAGTTTTAACGCTTAGTTCTGACAAGGGCATCTATCAGAGCATGGTTGGTGTAGAGACTTTTCTCCCAACATTCCATCCCATCATGTGCCATGCCGGTAAGCGTGGGCGGTCATGTTCTGCCATCTCACTCGATCACCAGAGTCGTGGATCAGCTCTGTGCTCCTGTCTCGACCATACCACTAGGCCAAGCCATCCAGGTATTTGCGTCTAGGTCTTCCCCTTGGTCTCCTCCCTTCGATCTTGCCAGTTGTCACCAAGTTCTCCACTTCATTTCGTCTCATAACATGCCCAAAAAATTTTGACTGTCTATGTCTAATGACTCTAATCAGTTTACGATCTTCATTTGTTTCTTGAAGGACTTGTTCGTTGGTTTTTCTATTTGTCCATGGTATTCTTTGCATTTTCCTCAGAAACCACATTTCCACAGCCATTAGCTGTTTTTCAGCTTGACTGCTTATTGTCCACGCTTCACATCCATACAAAAGTATAGGTTCTATGTAACAACATTCATGGGGGGTGAATGTGTTGCTGAGCTCTCCTTTCCCGCTAAAAATTTAGAAACCAGTGTGGGTGTGCAAAAATGGTACTGGAACTTCACATCTGCAGAGAGGCACATTCAGATGCAACCAGGTCATGACTCAGCACAGACAGGCTTAGATAAGGTCTAGGTTGGTATTGCTTCCTTTACTCCAACCTAATGAACCATAAGGAAATGTTGACAGTGGACTAATATATTTGTCACTAAATAAAATGACTGAATGTCTGTTGTAGAATTTATTTATTATCTACAGTTATCATTGAAATTGGACATGATCTGTAGTTATATTTTACATCAGATGTGTGAACTAGATCACACTAGTATAATTTCTAAGCTTCATTGTAAATTTCTCTTTCGTTTGATTATCATAGAGGTAAAGACTGGTTATCAAAGAGGTAAAGATTACCCCATCCGTGAACAGCTGTAGGTGTCTGCCGTTAGTTGTTCTCTTATACTAGGTCACAGATCATGAAGCTGGGTGCCCAGTTCCCTTCCTTGCCAGCTTTTCCTTCCTAGAAAAAATCTTTGGTATCTTTTTATGAGGCTGGGCTGAATCAGAAGAAATCCCATGACTCAGCACAGACAGGCTTAGATAAGGTCTAGGTTGGTATTGCTTCCTTTACTCCAACCTAATGAACCATAAGGAAATGTTGACAGTGGACAAATATATTTGTCACTAAATAAAATGACTGAATGTCTGTTGTAGAATTTATTTATTATCTACAGTTATCATTGAAATTGGACATGATCTGTAGTTATATTTTACATCAGATGTGTGAACTAGATCACACTAGTATAATTTCTAAGCTTCATTGTAAATTTCTCTTTCGTTTGATTATCATAGAGGTAAAGACTGGTTATCAAAGAGGTAAAGATTACCCCATCCGTGAACAGCTGTAGGTGTCTGCCGTTAGTTGTTCTCTTATACTAGGTCACAGATCATGAAGCTGGGTGCCCAGTTCCCTTCCTTGCCAGCTTTTCCTTCCTAGAAAAAATCTTTGGTATCTTTTTATGAGGCTGGGCTGAATCAGAAGAAATCCCATTCTGTCACTTCCGGATGCTTCTTCTGTTTTCCTGGTATTTGTGTTGTGTCTGTTTACAACGGAACCTTTCGGCTGCCACATCAAACATTTTCCTGTCATTTGTTGACCGGTTATCTTTCCTAGTTCCTACAAGGACTTAATCCCCTTGTTAACATGCAGATGTACTGACCTCTCCTGCTACAAGTCTTATTATCTTCTTCTTCTGTTGCCTTTAATCTCCCAATCAAGCACAGGCTCTCAATCAATGCATGCCAAGCCCTTTGTTTATTGGTTGATGATTGGTTGGATTTGCAGCTAAAGTTATCTGTAGGATGAGGTACAGTCTCGCACCACCCTGCCTTATTTACCTCTTTTGTTATGCATGATATGTCACAGCATTACTATTGTTTGCTTCCCTTATATGCACTCTGGTAATACATAGGCATATTATTATCATAACTGATGTTAAATTAGATGTTATTTTAATGTATTTTTTCACATTTATTTCCTTTTTCATTTAAAAAGATAGCTAATTGACCTGGTGTAATTATTGATGTCCTACATATTTAATGATGATTGATCACCCTTCCAAGGACTACCCTTCAGTCAGCCAAATTTCCAGCAAGATAAAGGAGAAGGCTGTCAGTGTCATATTCGCCGTCACCGAGGACCAGTTCCCGGTGTATGAGAAGTTAAGTCGCATCATTGAAAGTTCCACCACAGGAAAGCTGGCCAACGATTCTTCCAACATAGTCAAACTCATTCAGGATAATTATGAGGTAATTGCTGCATTACTACCATCATCATCATGTGCTGTGCCGATAAGTGTGGGCGGTCATGTCTCGCCATCTCACTCGATCACCAAAGTCATGGATCAGCTTAGTGTTCTTGCCTCGACCATGCCATGTGGTCAAACCATCCAGGTATTTGCTTCTCTGTCTACCTCTTGTTTTCCCCTCAATCTTGCCAGTTGTCCAATTTATTTCTTCTCATAACATGAGCAAAAAATGTTTACTGTCTATGTCTAAGTTTACGATTTTCATTTGTTGCTTGTAGGACTTGGTCATTGCTTTTGCTGTCTGTCCATGGTATTCTTTGCATTTCCCTCAGAAATCACATTTCCACAGCCATCAGATGTTTTTCAACCTGTTTGCTCATTGTCCATGCTTCACATCCATACAAAAGCACAGGTTCTATGTAGCACCTCAGCACTCTTTTTCTCGTTGCAAAAGGCTACCTTCGCCATGGCGATTCTTTTTCTAATCTCTTTAAGACATGTCCCATCAGATTTTAATGACTGTTCTGAAATAATTACACCAATTCACTTAAGAATATTCCTATTGTATATTACATTGTGGTATTTCGTTCTTCCCAGTGATGACCATAATTGCTGCATCAGGTTATCTTCAAATACATGCTACTAACTAGATCAAATTGTACAGGTGATTTTATTGCTGATATTGCCATAAGGGTGTTATAGTTAGATCTTTACATAGATAAACATCTTGTTCCATGCCAGTATACGTGAGGGTTCCTACTTCACCATCTCATGCAATCACAAAAGTCTCAAATCAGGTTTATATTCATATTCCTGTATGCCACGTGAAGCTATTCAGGTACTTTACCTGTGTCTTCCTTTTGTTATTTTCCAATAAATTTTGACCGGTCGTCACTAAGTCTTCAAATTTGTCTCTCTATAAAAATCTTGAATGTCTACATATAATTTCAATCGTCAGATTGGTGTTTGCATCTGCTTTTTGAAAGGCTTTCTCATGAGTACTTTTCTCTGCCCATTGTATTCTGAGTATTTTTCTCGTAAACCACATCTATGCTTAATTCAGCTTGCCTCCTTCTTGTGCAGGTCTCACATGCAAACATTATGTACACTTCGCATATACTAGGTAATAACATTAATGATATGGATGACCTAACCCTCTTTCCAACCATTTTACCTTCCCGGAAGTTTCTAGTATCTTCTTCACAAGCCTAAGTTGGCTTCAGTCATCTGATGAAGATGAAGATGTAGCGCATATTCAAATGTCCTTAGTGCTTTTATGTCCATTCTTAACTCAATTCGTCCTTTATCATCTGGTGAGGGAGAAGAATGATTCAACAATCATTATTCACATCCTTAGACGTTTGCTGAGAGAGAATGTGTAACAATCGCCATTTATACTGTTTCATTAAAGCTGAGACAGAATGTGTCAATAATCACCATTCATATCCTTTATCATTTGCTGAAAGAGAATGAAAAACAGTCACCAGTGATATCTGTTAGCTTATGTTGCGAAAGAATGAGTCAACAATCACCATTCATATTCTTTTAGGTGCCATCTTCACAATGAAGGTTGGCTGCAATGTATCTTCAACATCTCTGCCTCTCACCTTGGTTATACACTCTGACAGACAACAGCTCATCCATCTATTGATGTTATTTCCCACTTGTATCGCAGTCTACCTATTGCTCGCCTGCATTCTCTTTCACTTTGCTAATGCAAGAATGAGACTTGCCTTAAGTGCAGCAGTATCGTTATAAATAATATGTCAGATGACAATGATTTTCATTTGTTCATTTTTCATTCATGCATTTTTCATATCTTGTTTACTTCACAGAAAATTACCTCAAAAGTCAGCTTAAGAGCGTACAATGTTTCTGACAATGTCACAGTAGAGTTCTACGCTCGTTGTTCTGGGTAGGTATATTTCTGCATACACTAATTTGTATTATTTCAAAAGAACAATGTAAAGTTACACTGTTTACAGTATTAAGTAATTTCATTTGCAAGAGGTATATTTTCAGTGACTGAATATTGCCCTGGACATTCAATATCATCATGTGCCATTCTGGTAAGTGTGAGTGGTCATGTTTTGCCATCTCACTCGATTACCAGAGTCGTGGATCAGCTCTGTGTTCTTGTCTCAACCATGCAATGTGGCCAAACAATCCAGGTATTTACTTCTCTGCCCTCCCCTTGTTCTCTTCCCCTCGATCTTGTCAGTTGTCACAAAGTTGTCCAATTTATTTTTCATAACGTGACCGAAAAATTGTTACTGTCTACTTCTAATTTCTCTAATCAGTTTACGGTTTTCATTTGTTTCTTGAATGACTTGGTCATTATTTTTTGTGTCTGTCCGTGGTATTCTTTGCATTTTCCTCAGAAACCACATTTCCACAGCCATCAGATGTTTTTCGGCTTGTCTCCTCATTAGCCACGCTTCACATCCATACAAAAGCACAGGTTCTATGTAGCACCTGAACACTCTTTTTCTCATTGCAAATGACATCTTTATATTGGTCTGTATGTTTTTCATCTTGCAAAAGGCTGCCTTCTTCATGGTGATTCATGTTCTAATCTCTTCAAGGCATCTCCCATCAAATGTTGTGACTGTTCTGAGATAATTGTTCCAGGACATTGCAGACACCTTGATCATGAGAATGCATGAGGCAGGAGAAATGCAAGAGATTGAGAAACTTGTTGGTGGACCACAATGTTGGTGGACCACAATGTGAGTGATGACCGCCAAGGACCTGCTACATGATGATAAATATTACACAAGGATTGGCATGGCACACTTCTTGGCTTTGAAATTTCATTCATTGGAGTTTATTGAAACTCTATAGTTCCAAAAAAAAAAGAACTAGAGGAAAGTGCCCTGTTTATCCAGTAGATAACATTGCAATTGTAACAGAAATTACGCTGGGCTGCTACAGGATATGGCAGTACTATTACTTCTTCTATTGTCCGGCCTGGGGGAGATATTGGTGATGTGTAGTCCATACACATGCTACTACTTCTAGTGAACTGGACATATTTTTGCGTGTGAATTAGGGGGTGAACCCTTTACCGAACCCTTTTTGCTGAACCCATCAGCACACTAGATGTTTAGGAACACGCGTTCTTATCTATTCGGCCATACTGACTTGGGGCAGGGTTGATCTCAACATTCTACAAAGGATACACACCATTTTTTGTTGCAGGTATACTAGTGGTATGCTGAAATCTGTATTTATAGCTATACCAAAAAGACCAGGAGCAATTGAATGCGAAGATTTTCATACAATTAACGTCATAAATTATGTCAGTAAGCTTCTACTCAGAATTATAATTAGAAGAACAAGAAAGAAAATACAAATGGAAATTGGTGAAGAACAGTATGAATTTGTGGAAGGAAATGGTACAAACAATGCAATATATACGTTACAAACACTAATAGAAAGATCAATAAAAAGTCGCTTAAAAGTCGACAGGGTCGACTTCATTGCACCGAGTTTTATCCCATATGGCTTGGTCTCTTTCCACAGCGTGGAAAGCGTTGCACCAAGCATAGCTCCATAGCTCTAGCGACGACCCACAGGAGTCTCTGAAAAATTTCACTCATGAACCGAAGGACGCGGCCCGGAATCGAACCCACAACCTTCGGAGCCCGAGTCAAAAGGCTTGACCACTTCGCCATGGAGATAGATCAATAGAGACACAGAAAGGCATATATTTCTGCTTCATAGATAATACTAAGGCATTTGATAAAGTAAAACCTGATGAACTGATTAAAATGTTGGAAGATATTAACATTGATGGGAAGGATCTCAGAATAATAAAGAATATTTACTTTGAACCAAGTAGCAGCAATTAAAAATCATAAACAAATAAAGTTAGGAGTACGACAGGCATGTGTCTTGTCACCGGATCTCTTCTCCCTATATAGCAATAATGAGAGTGATCAAAGAGAAGCGAGGAATACTAATTAGAGGTTATAATATAAACAATATATGCTATGCAGATGACACGGTATTAGTTGTGGATAATGCTACATATCTACAACAATTGTAGCATATTGTAGTAACAGAGAGTGCAAACAAAGAACTCTCCTTGAATATCAAGAAAACTGTAACAATGGTGATATCAAAGAAAAAGGTGACACAAAATTGTGAAATAGAAATAGAAGGGAAACTTCTTATCCAGGTGGATAGTTTTAAATACATAGGGGCATTTATAATATCAGATGGAAGATCCATCCATCCATCATGTGCTATGTCGGTAAGCGTGGGCGATCATGTTCTGCCATCTCACTCGATCACCAGAGTCATGGATCAGCTCCGTGTTTCTGTCTCGACCATGCCACAAGGCTAAGCCATCCAGGTACTTGCTTCTAGGTCTTCCCCTTGATCTGTTCCCCTCGATCTTACCAGTTGTCACCAAGTTCTCCAAATCATCTCTTCTCATAACATGCCCAAAAAATTGTGACTGTCTACGTCTAATGTCTCTAATCAGTTTACGATCTTCATTTGCTTCTTGAAGGACTTATTCATTGGTCTTTCTGGCTGTCCATGGTATTCTTTGCATTTTCCTCAGAAACCACATTTCTACAGCCATCAGATGTTTTTCAACCTGACTGCTCATTGTCCAAGCTTCACATCCATATAAAAGTACAGGTTCTATGTAGCATCTCAACACTCTTTTTCTTGTTTCCATTGACATCTTTTTATTGGTCAGTATGTTTTTCATCTTGCTAAAGGCTACTTTTGCCATGGCAATTCTTGTTCTAATCTCTTCAAGGCATCTCCCATCAGATATTACTGTTCCGAGATAATTGTACCTATTCACTTGTTGAAGAATATTCCCATTTACTTGTATATTACATAATCTGTGTCTTTTTACAATTTAATTCTAACCCTAGATGGAAGATGCACAACAGAATTTAAGAGCAGAATAGGACAAGCCAAGGCTGCATTTTGGAAAATGAAGAGTATCCAATGCAATAAGTCACTATCATTTAATGTAAGAGAGTGTTGAAATCTATATAGAACCTGTATTGCTATATGGAAGTGAATCTTGGAATGTAAACGAACAAATTAGGAAGAACTTGGAAGCAATAGAGATGTGGTTCCTAAGACGAATGTTGCGAATTCCTTGGACTGCCAGAGTAACTAACAACGACTGCCTCAAGAGGCTAATGAAACTAGAACATTATATGTAACAATAAGAAAAAGACAAAAAGATTTTGTTGGTCATGTGATGAGAAGAGAGACATTGGAGACCGTGACAACTGGAAAGATTGAGGGGAAGAGAGGGAGAGGTAGACCAAGAGAAATGATGCTGGATGGATTGAGACAGTGGCACAGAGGAATATCATCAGTGGAGTTGATCCAGAAAACCATAGACTGAGATCTGTGGAAATTCATGAACGCCTATGCCAGCCGGCATGGCACTTGATGATGATGATACTGCGTTAAGCCGTTAAAAACACTTAAAAGCTGACAGCTATGATTTACTGAAGATTCTCATTTGTTCATTTTGTTTTCTTCTAATGTTCTTGTAATTAGGAAAGAGGAAGAGAAAACCAATGAGTGTGGAAATCTGAAAATTGGACAGACTGTAAGTAAATAATTTGTGAAAATGAGCTTTTTTATTCTGGGTTTATCAATAACTATTTGTAAATAAAGATGGACTGCAAATGATGGGAGTTAATAAGACGAGTTCAGATGAAACATAAGCTGATAGGAAAACAAGAGACCTAAGGTTAAATAATTAAAAGGAAACTAAAGCTGCCGGTACCACATGTACAGTACTAAAAATGAAGATAATGGTAGCGCTATGGGAGACTGTCAGATTGCTTGAAATGCTATGGGTTCCGCTCAGTCATAAGTGAGGAGCGGCAAGTTCTCTTTCTTGTGGGTACTTATTTTGTGACTCATCCAGTATTAAAAAGAGGTGCTAAAGAATAAGCTGTTCTGTATATTGGTCTGAAAGGAATGTAAAGGTTGCAAATCATGTTGAAAACAAAGAGAGATGAAACTTGCCATTGTGAAGGTGATTCAGATATTCTCTGATCAGAGTTAACCCCTTTACCGTGTGTCACGAGTTAACTCGTCATAAAAATTGTTGGCTTTAACCGTGCATCACGAGTTAACTCGTCATCAGATGTAAAAGTCTTCTGTGTGCCGTGCGTCCCGAGTAAACTTGTGTTAATACAAAAATAGCATAGGAAATGCATAGGGCGGCTAATCCAACAGCCAGTTCAACAGCGGAAGATAAAAGTAGGTCATCATGTGATGCCAAAAGTGAAAGTGGACAGTAAACAAGAAAAAAAAGGTACGAAGTAACTTTACGAGGTAAAGTGTGTTGCAACAGACCCGGTCCCGATGGGAGAAAATTTTGTAAAGAGACACGATACTACTGTCCGGAGTGTGACACAGCACTATGTGCAGCTCCATGTTTTGGTGTTTACCACACCAAGTATAATTACTAAAAACAATTGACATCTACGTATCAGTTTAGTTCGTTATTGAACAGTACCATTTAGTACAGAACATTTCTTATTTTCCTCACAATTTCTAAAAGACAACTCATTTTCACTTAAAAAAACATTTTATTTTGCCAGGACAACATAACATATCAAATTATGAAAGAAAAAAAATACACAGTTTGCATAACAAAAAAAAATGTTTTTTTCCACGGTAAAAGGGTTAATAGATTTTAGTTAACTGTTTTAAACTTGCTGGTTCCATGGCAAAGAGGTTACGGACAGTTCGTAATCGTGCATACCGTGTTCAAAACACAACAGCAGGCGATTTGGCAGCAGACCACCTTGTGTTAGTTTTTTACGCAATGATATGGGTACCGGTCATTCAGAAAGCAATGGCAAACTACTGAACGTAACCTCGTCAAGAGATATGAACAGCAAATGCTGGGGTTGACTACAACGTCCTGTAAAGGATATGCAACTAACTTAACTTAACTTTTGAAATTTACGGTAAAGCTTACGTTCAAAAGTATATAGAGGATATAGTATCAGGCTCATGTTTTATGCTAGCTGTCTTTACTTCTCAAAACTTTGATATCCATTTGATAAGGCTGAGTCACCATGGAAACATGCTGATTAGAAAATAGTGCAGCCCTGCTTCATTGGGGATTGAATCTACAACAGCTGTGTTGCTAGTTGAGTGCACTAATGACTAAGCTGTCACTACCACTTTGACTCTTGCTGTTTGATTAGGATAGTATAACTAGACACTCCCTTGTATGGAACCACAAGGCAAATGACATAGTGGGAGACCTATCAACACACAGAGATGAGAACTATAGACAGACAAACTATATGGGGAGACAATGAAGGGTGCTGCAGGAGAACATAAAAGATAGCATGGTGTGAGTGGGTTCAGACATATGCCCAAGTGGGACATAAAGGGAAAAAGAAGAGTTTAGTTTTAGTCGACGGATCAACATCACGGCACTCGGGTGTAGCCCATAAGTGCTCCGTAATACTCCTAACTCAAGTCTGAGTCCGGAGAATCTCAGCTCAGTGCATGAACTCCGTAGCGCCGGCAAGGATCCTGAAATACTTTGGGTAGATTTTTAACTCGAAATTTTGCCCGGGCAACGCTGTTAGGCTACTTTTTTTTCGATTTCCAACTGCCAAGGGATTTTTTACGTGTGCAACAATACACATGGGCGTCCGCTCTCACTACCCAGAGACCAGGGGAAATTTTGTTACTAGAAGTCCACATGAAAGAATCATGAAAGAATCCTGGCCTTCACCGGGGCATGAACCTGGGACCTCCAGCAGTCGAGGCGGACACCATACATCGAGACCACTCCCCCCCCCCCCCCCCCCCCCCCAAGGAAAATGAAGAAGACTGTTGTTGAATTCAGTCAATAAAATTGACTACTACTATGGTGTTTTCACTGTACAAATGCTGTATTTGTATTTGACTCAAAACTCAGACACAATATCCTCAACACAGGCAGAATTATTTTTTCCAACCAGTACAGCTCTGTGGTCAACCAAGTTGCATAAAATAGATGCCGGACAATGTTGAGAATGTTCTTGTATTTGTCCGGGAAGGACAGGTGGTGAGTAAGGGAACTGACCTCCTTATCCAATTATACCATAACCTAGAATATGAGGAAGCCTAACACTTAACAGGCAGCAACAGTAGCATAGTGGCTAGATGCTTGCCTGCCGCCTGGTGGTCATGGGTTTGAATTTGCATCGAGGCAGATTTGTTTAAAGTGGCCTGGGCTCCGAGGTTGAACCAGCCTAAAATGGGTATCAGGAAATGTCTTGGGAAGTGGAGGCAGCCAGCGTGGCATTGACCTCACCCCTCATGATATTGATAGCCTCATCCCTCATGATATTGATAGCCTCACCTCTCAAGATATTGACAACCTCACCCCTCAAGAATTGACAATCTCACCCCTCAAGAGCCCATTGGTCTATAAAAACATGGGTCTTTTTTTTTTGGGTACTCACTCGCTTTGAACATTAAGCATAGTCAATACACACTACTACTTCTAGTAGTGCTGGACTGAATTTTGCGTGTGTATTAGCTTTCCCTATTAACAGTGTCCCTCACCATCAAGTGAACCCACTCCAACTTCAGAGGTAAACATGGGTTTTAAAAGTGGGAGTTGAAATATATGCCCAATACATCTTAAGGCAGTCTCCGTGGTGAAGTGGCCAAGCCATCTGACTCAGGCTCCGAAGGTTGTGGGTTTGATTCCGGGTCACGCCCTTCGGTTCATGAGTGCATTTTTTCAGAGATTCCTGAGGGTCGTCACTGGAGCTACGGAGTTTGTGCTTTGTGCGACGCTTTCGGCAGTTCACTACGGAAAAAGACTGAGCCATATGGGATTGAAACCCCGGAGCAGTGAAGTCGACCTTGTCGAATTTTAAGCGACACCTTAACCCTTTACAGGGCAGACGCTTGTCCGTTTTCTAGCCCTGAACGGGCAAGATTTTTTCAGGTTCGGTAAAGTTTCGGGTCGCGTTAGTAAAAACATCACAAATAAGGTGTTAGTCAACCGATTTTAGTTAAATAAACAACACAATGAAGGGAAAAGCATGCAGAATATGTTACTCACGTGATTGTTGTCGGTAATCCATAAATGAACACAAATATTTACGAAATACGGCATGTTGCTTGTGATTTTCCGTCATCTATACGGCAATTTACAAACACATTTTCAGAATCATAATCACTTTATTTAAAGTCCGACTCAGACTGCTAATGCAAAGTAACGCTTTGCACTGATATCTAGCTCCGATTAATAGTCAACTTCGTGCCCTTTAATGTCATTTAAATTGAACAGAGCGAAATCTCGGCTATCACTTGAAGAATCGCCGACATCCGTTTTAAAAAACAGCGTAAAAATCCCGAAAACTATCAAAAATTGTCCGTAAAAGTCTGTTCAAATTCATACTATCACGTTTACAAATGGCGGCCACGTTGTCAAGCTGTCGGCGAAAGCGAAAGTAGCGGTCGGAAGTGTCGGAAAGCCGAGAGATCGCGATTTTACAATGCATAATAGTATCGGCCGGAGTCGGCCGTTACGATCGTTTTATGACATCGGCCGGAATTAGCCGCTATGACCTGTAAAGGGTTAAGGGTGCTGGCAGTACCTGCCATGGGACTACCATTGTATACAATACATACCACTAGTGATTCTGTATACAATACATACCACTAGTGATTCTGTATACAATAGATACCCCTAGTGATTCTGTATACAATACATACCACTAGTGATTCTGTATACAATACATACCACTAGTGATTCTGTATACAATACATACCACTAGTGATTCTGTATACAATAGATACCCCTAGTGATTCTGTATACAATACATACCGCTAGTGATTCTGTATACAATACATACCACTAGTGATTCTGTATACAATACATACCGCTAGTGATTCTGTATACAATACATACCCCTAGTGATTCTGTATACAATACATACCGCTAGTGATTCTGTATACAATACATACCACTAGTGATTCTGTATACAATACATACCACTAGTGATTCTGTATACAATACATACCACTAGTGATTCTGTATACAATACATACCACTAGTGATTCTGTATACAATACATACCACTAGTGATTCTGTATACAATAGATACCACTAGTGATTCTGTATACAATAGATACCGCTAGTGATTCTGTATACAATAGATACCACTAGTGATTCTGTATACAATACATACCGCTAGTGATTCTGTATACAATACATACCACTAGTGATTCTGTATACAATACATACCACTAGTGATTCTGTATACAATACATACCACTAGTGATTCTGTATACAATACATACCACTAGTGATTCTGTATACAATACATACCACTAGTGATTCTGTATACAATACATACCACTAGTGATTCTGTATACAATACATACCACTAGTGATTCTGTATACAATAGATACCACTAGTGATTCTGTATACAATAGATACCACTAGTGATTCTGTATACAATAGATACCACTAGTGATTCTGTATACAATAGATACCACTAGTGATTCTGTATACAATACATACCACTAGTGATTCTGTATACAATACATACCACTAGTGATTCTGTATACAATACATACCACTAGTGATTCTGTATACAATACATACCACTAGTGATTCTGTATACAATACATACCACTAGTGATTCTGTATACAATACATACCACTAGTGATTGTGTATACAATACATACCACTAGTGATTGTGTATACAATACATACCACTAGTGATTCTGTATACAATACATACCACTAGTGATTGTGTATACAATAGATACCACTAGTGATTCTGTGTACAATAGATACCACTAGTGATTCTGTATACAATACATACCGCTAGTGATTCTGTATACAATACATACCGCTAGTGATTCTGTATACAATACATACCACTAGTGATTCTGTATACAATAGATACCACTAGTGATTCTGTATACAATACATACCACTAGTGATTCTGTGTACAATAGATACCACTAGTGATTCTGTATACAATACATACCACTAGTGATTCTGTATACAATACATACCACTAGTGATTCTGTATACAATACATACCACTAGTGATTCTGTATACAATACATACCACTAGTGATTCTGTATACAATACATACCACTAGTGATTCTGTATACAATAGATACCACTAGTGATTCTGTATACAATACATACCACTAGTGATTCTGTATACAATACATACCACTAGTGATTCTGTGTACAATACATACCCCTAGTGATTCTGTATACAATAGATACCCCTAGTGATTCTGTATACAATACATACCACTAGTGATTCTGTATACAATAGATACCCCTAGTGATTCTGTGTACAATAAATACCCCTAGTGATTCTGTATACAATAGATACCACTAGTGATTCTGTATACAATACATACCACTAGTGATTCTGTATACAATACATACCACTAGTGATTCTGTATACAATAGATACTCCTAGTGATTCTGTGTACAATAAATACCGCTAGTGATTCTGTGTACAATAAATACCCCTAGTGATTCTGTATACAATAAATACCCCTAGTGATTCTGTGTACAATAAATACCCCTAGTGATTCTGTATACAATACATACCACTAGTGATTCTGTGTACAATAAATACCCCTAGTGATTCTGTATACAATAGATACCACTAGTGATTCTGTATACAATACATACCACTAGTGATTCTGTATACAATACATACCACTAGTGATTCTGTATACAATAGATACCACTAGTGATTCTGTATACAATACATACCACTAGTGATTCTGTATACAATACATACCACTAGTGATTCTGTGTACAATACATACCCCTAGTGATTCTGTATACAATAGATACCCCTAGTGATTCTGTATACAATACATACCACTAGTGATTCTGTATACAATACATACCCCTAGTGATTCTGTGTACAATAAATACCCCTAGTGATTCTGTATACAATAGATACCACTAGTGATTCTGTATACAATACATACCACTAGTGATTCTGTATACAATACATACCACTAGTGATTCTGTATACAATAGATACCCCTAGTGATTCTGTGTACAATAAATACCGCTAGTGATTCTGTGTACAATAAATACCCCTAGTGATTCTGTATACAATAAATACCCCTAGTGATTCTGTGTACAATAAATACCCCTAGTGATTCTGTATACAATACATACCACTAGTGATTCTGTGTACAATAAATACCCCTAGTGATTCTGTATACAATAGATACCACTAGTGATTCTGTATACAATACATACCACTAGTGATTCTGTGTACAATAAATACCCCTAGTGATTCTGTATACAATACATACCACTAGTGATTCTGTATACAATACATACCACTAGTGATTCTGTATACAATAGATACCACTAGTGATTCTGTATACAATACATACCACTAGTGATTCTGTATACAATACATACCACTAGTTATTCTGTATACAATAGATACCACTAGTGATTCTGTATACAATACATACCACTAGTGATTCTGTATACAATAGATACCACTAGTGATTCTGTGTACAATAAATACCCCTAGTGATTCTGTATACAATAGATACCACTAGTGATTCTGTGTACAATAAATACCCCTAGTGATTCTGTATACAATACATACCACTAGTGATTCTGTGTACAATAAATACCCCTAGTGATTCTGTATACAATAGATACCACTAGTGATTCTGTATACAATACATACCACTAGTGATTCTGTATACAATACATACCACTAGTGATTCTGTATACAATACATACCACTAGTGATTCTGTATACAATACATACCACTAGTGATTCTGTATACAATACATACCACTAGTGATTCTGTATACAATAGATACCCCTAGTGATTCTGTGTACAATACATACCATTAGTGATTCTGTATACAATACATACCACTAGTGATTCTGTATACAATAGATACCACTAGTGATTCTGTATACAATACATACCCCTAGTGATTCTGTGTACAATTAGTTAGTTAGTTAGTTAGTCGACAGATCATCCTCGCTGCACATCGAACCATTCAGTCCATAAGTGCTCGGATCCCCTCCTCAGCAAATCCTGCAGCGTGTAGCGGCTAACGACGCCAGTTCTGTGTTGGTTTATCAATCTTCTTTGGCTTCCTGCGTAGTGTTCTTGTTTGGCCACACCTCTTTTAATTTGATGCTCTAGCAGTCTGGCCATTGTTGTAGATTCACAGTCATCACTTGGTTCTCGCAAAAGTCTCACATCACGTAGAGCATTCAGAATGTCAGCCTGGTCCATGGCGCGTCCGCCCTCCACAGTAGCCTCACCTGCGAGCTTGTCAGCCCGCTCATTTCCTTGTACTCCCGCATGCCCTGGCACGAAGATGAAACTAATCTTTGCCAGCCGAGACCTCTTCAGAGGCAGCAACCATTCTCTTCGGATCGACCCCTCCTCTATCCTCTTGATCATGTTCATTGAGTCGCTAAGGAAACAAGCCCTGGTGAATGTCTGTGTCTCGAGCCATGTTATTGCTTTACTTACTGCCATGACTTCCATGGTCAGGCTACTTGTGGTTTCAGTGAAAGCACCAGAGTCCTCCTTCACAATTCTCCCTCCGGCCCGAGCTGTAAAGGCCCATGAGCTTCTCACATGTCGGACGACCGACCCATCTGTGTAGATGACCGCGTCACCGTCTAGCGAATTCTCGAAAATCAACGCTTGTACTTCAGCCTCAACAGCAGCCAGATTTTCTTGTCTGCATTTTCTATCTAGTTGGATGCAAACTGAAAAGGATGTGCAGAAGTCTGTTGGCACTTGCACCCACTCCTCGCCAGGTTCTAAGTCCTCAAGTGAACACACCTGTTGAAGAATGTCTTCGGCTTGACCCATCCACGACCGTCCTCTTTTTAACCTGCTGCCCTTCACCTTCCTAATTTCACTATGCAGTGGATGTTGTGTGTTTGCGTTAATTCTGAGGTAGGCGCGTGCCCTGCAAACTTGTATTCTCTCTTCAATGGTTGGAAAATCAAGAAGGTAGCGCATCGCCCTGCATGCTGTATCTCTTGTACATCCAAGAATAATGCGCATAGCTTCATTCTGTATCCTTTCCATCCTTTCTATCTGCTTATGGCTGAGAGTCAAGATTGCCATTGCATACTCCAAAACAGACATGACCAGCCCCTCGTACAGAAGACATAGATGGCGCTGCTCACAATTTGCTGCCGCCATCACCCGCATCGCTGCCAAACCCCGCTTGGCCTTTGTTATCACCTGGTCTATGTGCACATTATAAGCAAGGCTTCGATCAAACCGTATCCCCAGGTAATTCATTGCCTGCGTTCTTTCCACCGTCTCTGAACACAGCATTACAGTTGGTGTTGGATTGTTGACAATATGATTATTCAACGAGAACCAAGTCACTGTTGCCTTTGTTGGGTTGACCATTGCCCCAGCTTCATCACACCAAGTACTTATGCGATTGAGTTCGGTTTGTAGTTCCCCAGCAACCTCCTCTCTATCCTTACCCTGACGATACACTAAAACATCATCGGCATATGACAATGTCCTGCCATTGTCTGTGTACAATACATACCACTAGTGATTCTGTATACAATAGATACCACTAGTGATTCTGTATACAATACATACCCCTAGTGATTCTGTGTACAATACATACCACTAGTGATTCTGTATACAATAGATACCACTAGTGATTCTGTATACAATACATACCACTAGTGATTCTGTATACAATACATACCACTAGTGATTCTGTATACAATAGATACCACTAGTGATTCTGTATACAATACATATCACTAGTGATTCTGTATACAATACATACCCCTAGTGATTCTGTATACAATACATACCCCTAGTGATTCTGTAAACAATAGATACCACTAGTGATTCTGTATACAATAGATACCACTAGTGATTCTGTATACAATACATACCCCTAGTGATTCTGTATACAATACATACCCCTAGTGATTCTGTATACAATAGATACCACTAGTGATTCTGTATACAATACATACCACTAGTGATTCTGTATACAATACATACCCCTAGTGATTCTGTATACAATACATACCACTAGTGATTCTGTATACAATACATACCCCTAGTGATTCTGTATACAATACATACCGCTAGTGATTCTGTATACAATAAATACCGCTAGTGATTCTGTATACAATACATACCGCTAGTGATTCTGTATACAATACATACCCCTAGTGATTCTGTATACAATACAATAAATACCGCTAGTGATTCTGTATACAATACATACCCCTAGTGATTCTGTATACAATACATACCGCTAGTGATTCTGTATACAATACATACCCCTAGTGATTCTGTATACAATACATACCGCTAGTGATTCTGTATACAATACATACCACTAGTGATTCTGTATACAATACATACCACTAGTGATTCTGTATACAATACATACCCCTAGTGATTCTGTATACAATACATGCCCCTAGTGATTCTGTATACAATACATACCCCTAGTGATTCTGTATACAATAAATACCGCTAGTGATTCTGTATACAATAATACCGCTAGTTATTCTGTATACAATAGATACCGCTAGTGATTCTGTATACAATAATACCGCTAGTGATTCTGTATACAATACATACCACTGGTGATTCTGTATACAATACATACCCCTAGTGATTCTGTATACAATACATACCCCTAGTGATTCTGTATACAATACATACCCCTAGTGATTCTGTATACAATAGATACCACTAGTGATTCTGTATACAATACATACCACTAGTGATTCTGTATACAATACATACCCCTAGTGATTCTGTATACAATAGATACCACTAGTGATTCTGTATACAATACATACCCCTAGTGATTCTGTATACAATACATACCGCTAGTGATTCTGTATACAATAAATACTGCTAGTGATTCTGTATACAATACATACCGCTAGTGATTCTGTATACAATACATACCCCTAGTGATTCTGTATACAATACATACCGCTATTGATTCTGTATACAATAAATACCGCTAGTGATTCTGTATACAATACATACCCCTAGTGATTCTGTATACAATAGATACCACTAGTGATTCTGTATACAATAGATACCCCTAGTGATTCTGTATACAATACATACCACTAGTGATTCTGTATACAATAGATACCACTAGTGATTCTGTATACAATACATACCACTAGTGATTCTGTATACAATACATACCACTAGTGATTCTGTATACAATAGATACCACTAGTGATTCTGTATACAATACATACCACTAGTGATTCTGTATACAATACATACCCCTAGTGATTCTGTATACAATACATACCCCTAGTGATTCTGTATACAATAGATACCACTAGTGATTCTGTATACAATAGATACCACTAGTGATTCTGTATACAATACATACCCCTAGTGATTCTGTATACAATACATACCCCTAGTGATTCTGTATACAATAGATACCACTAGTGATTCTGTATACAATACATACCACTAGTGATTCTGTATACAATACATACCCCTAGTGATTCTGTATACAATACATACCACTAGTGATTCTGTATACAATACATACCCCTAGTGATTCTGTATACAATACATACCGCTAGTGATTCTGTACACAATAAATACCGCTAGTGATTCTGTATACAATACATACCGCTAGTGATTCTGTATACAATACATACCCCTAGTGATTCTGTATACAATACATACCGCTAGTGATTCTGTATACAATAAATACCGCTAGTGATTCTGTATACAATACATACCCCTTGTGATTCTGTATACAATACATACCTCTAATGATTCTGTATACAATACATACCCCTAGTGATTCTGTATACAATACATACCACTAGTGATTCTGTATACAATACATACCACTAGTGATTCTGTATACAATACATACCACTAGTGATTCTGTATACAATACATACCCCTAGTGATTCTGTATACTTCTTCTTCTTCTTCTTCGTTCATCCGGAGTTTTTTTTTCCGGACGTGATTGCGTTGTGCCTGTCCACAGCAGAGCTGCGTTCTTGCGCCGTTAGGCCGACACATCCGACTTCTGCGGGCATTTGTTGACCGGGTTAACCTTCCCGGGGGTTTCTTAGGACGTTTGGCTCTCACTGTTGTGGTGTTATCCCCCATCCCAGCTGGCCCATATAGAACAGCCAAAGACATCCTGGTCAGCCCTCAAGGGAAGGCAGGGGCAGACCATGGGCATTCCCCGCCATCCAAGGAGGCTTCCATACTTGCAGAGCCAACACACAGCGCTCTGGTACTGGGCTCACCCAAGGAATCGTCACGTCCTGCACATGGCTGCTTAGCCTCACTTCCGTATATTGGGCCTTCCATTCACCATAGGCTGTTCTTCCGGAAACCAGAAGTATGCAGTCTGCAGATGACATCCACACAGTGAGCTTTCGATTCGGACTTTCCACATAATGGATTTGCTATCCAAGCAATATTCCATTTCGTGCCACTAGGACACTTTTTCCACCTTTTATGAAGCCCACACAGTGTGCTTTCGATTCGGACTTTCCACATAATGGATTTGCTATCCAAGCAATATTCCATTTCGTGCCACTGGGACACTTTTTCCACCTTTTATGAAGCCCACACAGTGAGCTTTTGGTTCGGACTTTCCACGTAATGGATTTGCTATCCAAGCAATATTCCATTTCATGCCTCTGGGGCGCTTTTGTAACCGACATACCTGTGGTATGAAGTGCGGCAGTCTAAATACTTCTTCATGCACCTTTAAATGTCAACCTGAATGTAGTTAAAGTAAGCTGCAGTCAACTTGAGCTTGTTGATATCTCCATAGAGCTTGTCCTCAAATGAAGCAGGTGTGGGCCAAAATATCTTTCTCTGTTCTGCATATATTGGGCACTCCTGCAGCAAATGTTTAGCTGTCATTTTACCAGTTCCACAATTGCATTCATCGGTATCTCCTATCTTTAGTTTATTGAACAAGTGGTATTTCAGCCTGTTATGTCCTGTGCGGAGTCTGAAGATTGCTACTTGTTCTCTTCGGTCGAGTTTGTAATATGCATCATCCTTCTGGTGACCTGGATGCTCTGATTCCCATTTGGTTCTATAAGTGCTTTTTATCAACCTCTTTGCCTCGTTATAGGTTATGTCTATGTCAGGCTGTGGTAGTCGTCCGCCCTCTTTTGCCAGTCTGTCAGCCTCTTCATTTCCAGGTATACTGCAATGTGATGGTATCCACTGTATTACAACTTTTTTGGATTTCTGGCATAGACCATGGAGTGCTGCTCTTAGGTCAGCTATTTCTATGCTGTAATTGCTCTTCAGTATTGAGACAGCTGACTTTGCATCTGTAAAGATAGCTATTTGCGTCTCTTTATTTTCCTCCATCAAGAGCATTTCTGCTGCAGTTTTCAGAGCCTCTACCTCCGCTTTGAAGTTACTTGAAAACTTTCCAGTTGCCACTGAATGTGTTTTTTTCACTCCATTTTTTAAATTTAGGAGAATTCCTCCTCCTCCATTCTCTACTGAATTTTTGGCTGATCCATCTGTATATGCATGGGTCCAATTGCTGCTTGGGTAATGTTCTTTTATGTAGTTTAGGGTTATTTCTCTTCTTTCGGTTTCATGCTGAGTGTTCTTTTTCTCAATACCAGGAATGTTTTCTATCATCTCAGGCAGTAGCTGCTGTCTCCAAGCTGGGAACTTGTCTGCATTGTAAATGGGTTTGACTGTTGATATGTTAAGTATGGGATCTGCCCTAATCTTTCGTTTTGCAGTTTCTACAAAGTTGCTACGCTTTAGTCTTCCCTTTCCAAAACCACTAAACCTTTTATACATAGGGTGGTCTGTCAATCTTCTAAATTTTTCAGCTTGTTGCTGGGCTCTGCTATCTCTTCTATCCTGCATTGGTTGTAAACAAGTGATCTTTTCTAGTTCATTAATAGGCGTTGTCTTCAGGCTTCCAGTTATGATTCGCATTCCTTGATTTTGGACTCTGCTTATTTTGTTAAAGTTTGACTTAGCTGCTGTTGCCCAAGCTGCAATGCCATATTCCAGTACTGGCCTCCCCCGTCCAGTATATAACTTCTTGAGAACTTTCTCATCTGCTCCCCACGTTGTACCAGCAAGCTTTTTCATGATTGCCATTCTTTGCCTTGCTCTTGTTCGATTTTTCTCAACCTGTGTCTTCCATGTCAGGCGACGATCAAAGGTGACTCCTAGATAGTTTGGATTTTCTTCATGGCGCAATATTTTTCCATTCAATACCAGTTAAGGTTGCTGTGTTTTAGTTGAGAGGGAGAATACTGTGCATGTTGTTTTCTCCTCACTTATCTTCACTAGCCATGATTTTGACCAGTCCTCTAGCGCTAATAAGGCTTGCTGTATTCTGCTGTTAGCTGTACTAATATATTCTTCAGATGTCCATATGGCTAGGTCATCTGCAAAGGATGATGTGTGTACTCTGGCTGGAAAATTTTCCGTGATGTCGTTTATATATGCTAGGAATAATGTTGGTGAAAGAACTCCTCCTTGGGGGACACCTTGCTCCAACAGCATCATTTTGCTGGTTTGTCCTTGTACTTTTGTTCTGGCAGTTCTGTTCTCAAGGTAGTGGCTGATCCATTTGTACATTTTCTTACAAACATGCATTTTTTGCAGTTTTACTTTCAGTCCTTCCTTCCATACTTTATCAAATGCTTTTTCTAAATCTATCCAGACCGCTAGTGTGTGCTTTTTCTCTTGGAAAGCATCCTCTATTTCCTGAGCTATATAGGTTATTTGATCTTCAGTGGATCTGTACTTTCTGAATCCTGCTTGGTGAGGTGTTAAGAGTTGGTTTTCTTCCAGATGCCATGTTAGCCTGCCATTGATAATGCGTTCCATTAATTTTCCTACACAGCTAAGAAGACTGATAGGTCGATAGCCATTTGGTTCTTCCAGGTCTTTTCCTTTCTTTGGGACTGGTATTAGTATAGCTTCCTTCCATGCCTGTGGGACTATTCCCCTCTTCCAGCTGTAATTTAGGACTGCTAGTAGTTTCTTTTTTGCCTTAGTGCCTAGTCCTATTAGCATTTCATTTGTGATTCCATCCTTTCCTGGTGATGTCTTCTTTTTTAGGGTAGTCATTGCCTGTTCCATTTCTTCCATTGTTAGATTTGCCATCATATATTCTGCTGCTGTCTCTGTATATCTATGATGTATCTGTTTGTCTTTGATTGCTTTCTTCTGTTCGGCTGTAATATCAATGTGGTTTGCACTGGCATAGTGTTCCATTAGTGCATTTGCAGCCTTTTTTCCTGTAAGCAAGGCATTTCCTTGTTTAATTGTTATTTGTTTGTTTCTAGGTCCTTCATTGTTCATGGCTTTCACTAGTTTCCATAGTTTGTTTCCATCCCTGTCAAAATTCAGGTTTTCTGTTTTTTTCCTCCAACAATCTCTTGTTTGATTTACTGTTCTTTTATATTTTGCTGAGATGGCTTTGAGAGAGATGTTCGCTTCAGTTGTTTGTTCTCTCTCTGCGGTCTTCCTAGCATCTTCAACTTTGTCCTCCAAAATTTGTAGTTCCTCAGTCCAGTATGGTTTGTAATTTTTCCTCGCTCCTCTTGGAATAGACTCAGTGGCCGCCTGTATTATTGCTCTGTTTAGACTTTCCACCATTTGCTTCATGTTGCCATATCGTGTATTTATGTTTTCACAATATTTGTCTGTTAGTATGGAAAATCTGTCCCAATCTGCTCGTTTGTAATTCCAGCGAGGCAAAGGCTTTTGCTCCTGTGGAACATACTCCATATTTATTACAAGCTTGATTGGTCTGTGGTCACTACCTGCTAATTGGTCAAGCACATGGCGATCGATTTTGTGGAGGATGTCTCCTGTGCAGAAAGCTAAGTCTGGAGTAGAAGTGGTAATCCATCTTCTGGAGTAGAAGCTCGGTGTGTCATCCGCTTTGTTGAGTAGATGGAGATTTGAGTCTATTTCCCAGTCCTCCACTTCATCTCCTCTTTTGTCAGTATCTGGGTATCCCCATCTTTCTGAGCGGCTATTAAAGTCTCCGACAACAATGCAATTTGTGTCAGTTATTTCCATGTTTGAGAGTGTAAGATCCTTATCTGCCGGGCTATACAGATTGTAAATTCTTATTTTCATGTCCTTTATCATTATATCAACACCTATAATTTCCGTTTGGTTGTCAGAGATCACAGATACTTCGCTGCAAGGTATTGTATTTCGTGTAAGTATTACAACTCCTCCTTTGTGTCCTTCATGGTCAAAACGTGTGGCCTGATATCCCTCGACTGAAAATGTGCGATTGGCGTTGAGGTGTGTCTCTTGAATGCATGCCACATCTATTCTATCTTTATGAAGACGCTGTGTTAGGGAGGCTTTCTTGCTATAAACTCCTTCGGCATTCCATTGTAGTATGTTGAGAGTCCGGGGTGTTTGGTCAATAGCTCTTAACCTACTCCTCTGTGCCTTGACTCCACAGCACAGGGGAAGGTGACCACCAGTAGTCATGGGTGGACCACCTCGAGGCAGGGGGCCCGGCACTATCACCGCCTGATGGGACTTCACGGGATTAGCACCATAACGATTAATTTTCATCTGTGGCATCATGAAATGATAAAGTTACGTTGCACTTCTTTGTCAAGCCTGTGGCTCAGTACATCCGATTTCGACAAGCATTTTTCGGGATGCTTTCCCTAGCCTTTGACTGTCCCCAGTCTACCTACAAGGCAGCAGGTTTGTGCGTCACTTCGTCTGGTCCCTCTCCCTTGACCTGTCCGACATGGGTGACCCTACCAGTAGCTGTGCTACCGTCGGCATAGCTCTTGGGGTCATTGGAACGCTCAAGCCCCTCTACCTCGTCAAGGTGGACGCACGGCAGAGGGGGATTTTGTATACAATACATACCCCTAGTGATTCTGTATACAATACATACCCCTAGTGATTCTGTATACAATAAATACCGCTAGTGATTCTGTATACAATAATACCGCTAGTGATTCTGTATACAATAGATACCGCTAGTGATTCTGTATACAATAATACCGCTAGTGATTCTGTATACAATACATACCACTGGTGATTCTGTATACAATACATACCCCTAGTGATTCTGTATACAATACATACCCCTAGTGATTCTGTATACAATACATACCCCTAGTAATTCTGTATACAATAGATACCACTAGTGATTCTGTATACAATACATACCACTAGTGATTCTGTATACAATACATACCCCTAGTGATTCTGTATACAATAGATACCACTAGTGATTCTGTATACAATACATACCCCTAGTGATTCTGTATACAATACATACCGCTAGTGATTCTGTATACAATAAATACCGCTAGTGATTCTGTATACAATACATACCACTAGTGATTCTGTATACAATACACACCCCTAGTGATTCTGTATACAATACATACCGCTAGTGATTCTGTATACAATAAATACCCCTAGTGATTCTGTATACAATACATACCGCTAGTGATTCTGTATACAATACATACCGCTAGTGATTCTGTATACAATACATACCCCTAGTGATTCTGTATACAATACATACCGCTAGTGATTCTGTATACAATAAATACCGCTAGTGATTCTGTATACAATACATACCGCTAGTGATTCTGTATACAATACATACCCCTAGTGATTCTGTATACAATACATACCGCTAGTGATTCTGTATACAATACATACCGCTAGTGATTCTGTATACAATACATACCCCTAGTGATTCTGTATACAATACATACCCCTAGTGATTCTGTATACAATACATACCGCTAGTGATTCTGTATACAATACATACCGCTAGTGATTCTGTATACAATACATACCCCTAGTGATTCTGTATACAATACATACCGCTAGTGATTCTGTATACAATAAATACCGCTAGTGATTCTGTATACAATACATACCGCTAGTGATTCTGTATACAATACATACCCCTAGTGATTCTGTATACAATACATACCGCTAGTCATTCTGTATACAATACATACCGCTAGTGATTCTGTATACAATACATACCGCTAGTGATTCTGTATACAATACATACCGCTAGTGATTCTGTGTACAATAGATACCCCTAGTGATTCTGTGTACAATACATACCCCTAGTGATTCTGTATACAATACATACCGCTAGTGATTCTGTATACAATACATACCCCTAGTGATTCTGTATACAATACATACTGCTAGTGATTCTGTATACAATAGATACCCCTAGTGATTCTGTGTACAATACATACCCCTAGTGATTCTGTATACAATACATACCGCTAGTGATTCTGTATACAATAATACCGCTAGTGATTCTGTATACAATACATACCACTAGTGATTCTGTGTACAATAGATACCACTAGTGATTCTGTATACAATACATACCGCTAGTGATTCTGTATACAATAATACCGCTAGTGATTCTGTATACAATAGATACTGCTAGTGATTCTGTATACAATAATACCGCTAGTGATTCTGTATACAATACATACCCCTAGTGATTCTGTATACAATACATACCACTAGTGATTCTGTATACAATACATACCACTAGTGATTCTGTATACAATACATACCACTAGTGATTCTGTATACAATACATACCCCTAGTGATTCTGTATACTTCTTCTTCTTCTTCTTCGTTCATCCGGAGTTTTTTTTTCCGGACGTGATTGCGTTGTGCCTGTCCACAGCAGAGCTGCGTTCTTGCGCCGTTAGGCCGACACATCCGACTTCTGCGGGCATTTGTTGACCGGGTTAACCTTCCCGGGGGTTTCTTAGGACGTTTGGCTCTCACTGTTGTGGTGTTATCCCCCATCCCAGCTGGCCCATATAGAACAGCCAAAGACATCCTGGTCAGCCCTCAAGGGAAGGCAGGGGCAGACCATGGGCATTCCCCGCCATCCAAGGAGGCTTCCATACTTGCAGAGCCAACACACAGCGCTCTGGTACTGGGCTCACCCAAGGAATCGTCACGTCCTGCACATGGCTGCTTAGCCTCACTTCCGTATATTGGGCCTTCCATTCACCATAGGCTGTTCTTCCGGAAACCAGAAGTATGCAGTCTGCAGATGACATCCACACAGTGAGCTTTCGATTCGGACTTTCCACATAATGGATTTGCTATCCAAGCAATATTCCATTTCGTGCCACTAGGACACTTTTTCCACCTTTTATGAAGCCCACACAGTGTGCTTTCGATTCGGACTTTCCACATAATGGATTTGCTATCCAAGCAATATTCCATTTCGTGCCACTGGGACACTTTTTCCACCTTTTATGAAGCCCACACAGTGAGCTTTTGGTTCGGACTTTCCACGTAATGGATTTGCTATCCAAGCAATATTCCATTTCATGCCTCTGGGGCGCTTTTGTAACCGACATACCTGTGGTATGAAGTGCGGCAGTCTAAATACTTCTTCATGCACCTTTAAATGTCAACCTGAATGTAGTTAAAGTAAGCTGCAGTCAACTTGAGCTTGTTGATATCTCCATAGAGCTTGTCCTCAAATGAAGCAGGTGTGGGCCAAAATATCTTTCTCTGTTCTGCATATATTGGGCACTCCTGCAGCAAATGTTTAGCTGTCATTTTACCAGTTCCACAATTGCATTCATCGGTATCTCCTATCTTTAGTTTATTGAACAAGTGGTATTTCAGCCTGTTATGTCCTGTGCGGAGTCTGAAGATTGCTACTTGTTCTCTTCGGTCGAGTTTGTAATATGCATCATCCTTCTGGTGACCTGGATGCTCTGATTCCCATTTGGTTCTATAAGTGCTTTTTATCAACCTCTTTGCCTCGTTATAGGTTATGTCTATGTCAGGCTGTGGTAGTCGTCCGCCCTCTTTTGCCAGTCTGTCAGCCTCTTCATTTCCAGGTATACTGCAATGTGATGGTATCCACTGTATTACAACTTTTTTGGATTTCTGGCATAGACCATGGAGTGCTGCTCTTAGGTCAGCTATTTCTATGCTGTAATTGCTCTTCAGTATTGAGACAGCTGACTTTGCATCTGTAAAGATAGCTATTTGCGTCTCTTTATTTTCCTCCATCAAGAGCATTTCTGCTGCAGTTTTCAGAGCCTCTACCTCCGCTTTGAAGTTACTTGAAAACTTTCCAGTTGCCACTGAATGTGTTTTTTTCACTCCATTTTTTAAATTTAGGAGAATTCCTCCTCCTCCATTCTCTACTGAATTTTTGGCTGATCCATCTGTATATGCATGGGTCCAATTGCTGCTTGGGTAATGTTCTTTTATGTAGTTTAGGGTTATTTCTCTTCTTTCGGTTTCATGCTGAGTGTTCTTTTTCTCAATACCAGGAATGTTTTCTATCATCTCAGGCAGTAGCTGCTGTCTCCAAGCTGGGAACTTGTCTGCATTGTAAATGGGTTTGACTGTTGATATGTTAAGTATGGGATCTGCCCTAATCTTTCGTTTTGCAGTTTCTACAAAGTTGCTACGCTTTAGTCTTCCCTTTCCAAAACCACTAAACCTTTTATACATAGGGTGGTCTGTCAATCTTCTAAATTTTTCAGCTTGTTGCTGGGCTCTGCTATCTCTTCTATCCTGCATTGGTTGTAAACAAGTGATCTTTTCTAGTTCATTAATAGGCGTTGTCTTCAGGCTTCCAGTTATGATTCGCATTCCTTGATTTTGGACTCTGCTTATTTTGTTAAAGTTTGACTTAGCTGCTGTTGCCCAAGCTGCAATGCCATATTCCAGTACTGGCCTCCCCCGTCCAGTATATAACTTCTTGAGAACTTTCTCATCTGCTCCCCACGTTGTACCAGCAAGCTTTTTCATGATTGCCATTCTTTGCCTTGCTCTTGTTCGATTTTTCTCAACCTGTGTCTTCCATGTCAGGCGACGATCAAAGGTGACTCCTAGATAGTTTGGATTTTCTTCATGGCGCAATATTTTTCCATTCAATACCAGTTAAGGTTGCTGTGTTTTAGTTGAGAGGGAGAATACTGTGCATGTTGTTTTCTCCTCACTTATCTTCACTAGCCATGATTTTGACCAGTCCTCTAGCGCTAATAAGGCTTGCTGTATTCTGCTGTTAGCTGTACTAATATATTCTTCAGATGTCCATATGGCTAGGTCATCTGCAAAGGATGATGTGTGTACTCTGGCTGGAAAATTTTCCGTGATGTCGTTTATATATGCTAGGAATAATGTTGGTGAAAGAACTCCTCCTTGGGGGACACCTTGCTCCAACAGCATCATTTTGCTGGTTTGTCCTTGTACTTTTGTTCTGGCAGTTCTGTTCTCAAGGTAGTGGCTGATCTATTTGTACATTTTCTTACAAACATGCATTTTTTGCAGTTTTACTTTCAGTCCTTCCTTCCATACTTTATCAAATGCTTTTTCTAAATCTATCCAGACCGCTAGTGTGTGCTTTTTCTCTTGGAAGGCATCCTCTATTTCCTGAGCTATATAGGTTATTTGATCTTCAGTGGATCTGTACTTTCTGAATCCTGCTTGGTGAGGTGTTAAGAGTTGGTTTTCTTCCAGATGCCATGTTAGCCTGCCATTGATAATGCGTTCCATTAATTTTCCTACACAGCTAAGAAGACTGATAGGTCGATAGCCATTTGGTTCTTCCAGGTCTTTTCCTTTCTTTGGGACTGGTATTAGTATAGCTTCCTTCCATGCCTGTGGGACTATTCCCCTCTTCCAGCTGTAATTTAGGACTGCTAGTAGTTTCTTTTTTGCCTTAGTGCCTAGTCCTATTAGCATTTCATTTGTGATTCCATCCTTTCCTGGTGATGTCTTCTTTTTTAGGGTAGTCATTGCCTGTTCCATTTCTTCCATTGTTAGATTTGCCATCATATATTCTGCTGCTGTCTCTGTATATCTATGATGTATCTGTTTGTCTTTGATTGCTTTCTTCTGTTCGGCTGTAATATCAATGTGGTTTGCACTGGCATAGTGTTCCATTAGTGCATTTGCAGCCTTTTTTCCTGTAAGCAAGGCATTTCCTTGTTTAATTGTTATTTGTTTGTTTCTAGGTCCTTCATTGTTCATGGCTTTCACTAGTTTCCATAGTTTGTTTCCATCCCTGTCAAAATTCAGGTTTTCTGTTTTTTTCCTCCAACAATCTCTTGTTTGATTTACTGTTCTTTTATATTTTGCTGAGATGGCTTTGAGAGAGATGTTCGCTTCAGTTGTTTGTTCTCTCTCTGCGGTCTTCCTAGCATCTTCAACTTTGTCCTCCAAAATTTGTAGTTCCTCAGTCCAGTATGGTTTGTAATTTTTCCTCGCTCCTCTTGGAATAGACTCAGTGGCCGCCTGTATTATTGCTCTGTTTAGACTTTCCACCATTTGCTTCATGTTGCCATATCGTGTATTTATGTTTTCACAATATTTGTCTGTTAGTATGGAAAATCTGTCCCAATCTGCTCGTTTGTAATTCCAGCGAGGCAAAGGCTTTTGCTCCTGTGGAACATACTCCATATTTATTACAAGCTTGATTGGTCTGTGGTCACTACCTGCTAATTGGTCAAGCACATGGCGATCGATTTTGTGGAGGATGTCTCCTGTGCAGAAAGCTAAGTCTGGAGTAGAAGTGGTAATCCATCTTCTGGAGTAGAAGCTCGGTGTGTCATCCGCTTTGTTGAGTAGATGGAGATTTGAGTCTATTTCCCAGTCCTCCACTTCATCTCCTCTTTTGTCAGTATCTGGGTATCCCCATCTTTCTGAGCGGCTATTAAAGTCTCCGACAACAATGCAATTTGTGTCAGTTATTTCCATGTTTGAGAGTGTAAGATCCTTATCTGCCGGGCTATACAGATTGTAAATTCTTATTTTCATGTCCTTTATCATTATATCAACACCTATAATTTCCGTTTGGTTGTCAGAGATCACAGATACTTCGCTGCAAGGTATTGTATTTCGTGTAAGTATTACAACTCCTCCTTTGTGTCCTTCATGGTCAAAACGTGTGGCCTGATATCCCTCGACTGAAAATGTGCGATTGGCGTTGAGGTGTGTCTCTTGAATGCATGCCACATCTATTCTATCTTTATGAAGACGCTGTGTTAGGGAGGCTTTCTTGCTATAAACTCCTTCGGCATTCCATTGTAGTATGTTGAGAGTCCGGGGTGTTTGGTCAATAGCTCTTAACCTACTCCTCTGTGCCTTGACTCCACAGCACAGGGGAAGGTGACCACCAGTAGTCATGGGTGGACCACCTCGAGGCAGGGGGCCCGGCACTATCACCGCCTGATGGGACTTCACGGGATTAGCACCATAACGATTAATTTTCATCTGTGGCATCATGAAATGATAAAGTTACGTTGCACTTCTTTGTCAAGCCTGTGGCTCAGTACATCCGATTTCGACAAGCATTTTTCGGGATGCTTTCCCTAGCCTTTGACTGTCCCCAGTCTACCTACAAGGCAGCAGGTTTGTGCGTCACTTCGTCTGGTCCCTCTCCCTTGACCTGTCCGACATGGGTGACCCTACCAGTAGCTGTGCTACCGTCGGCATAGCTCTTGGGGTCATTGGAACGCTCAAGCCCCTCTACCTCGTCAAGGTGGACGCACGGCAGAGGGGGATTTTGTATACAATACATACCCCTAGTGATTCTGTATACAATACATACCCCTAGTGATTCTGTATACAATAAATACCGCTAGTGATTCTGTATACAATAATACCGCTAGTGATTCTGTATACAATAGATACCGCTAGTGATTCTGTATACAATAATACCGCTAGTGATTCTGTATACAATACATACCACTGGTGATTCTGTATACAATACATACCCCTAGTGATTCTGTATACAATACATACCCCTAGTGATTCTGTATACAATACATACCCCTAGTAATTCTGTATACAATAGATACCACTAGTGATTCTGTATACAATACATACCACTAGTGATTCTGTATACAATACATACCCCTAGTGATTCTGTATACAATAGATACCACTAGTGATTCTGTATACAATACATACCCCTAGTGATTCTGTATACAATACATACCGCTAGTGATTCTGTATACAATAAATACCGCTAGTGATTCTGTATACAATACATACCACTAGTGATTCTGTATACAATACACACCCCTAGTGATTCTGTATACAATACATACCGCTAGTGATTCTGTATACAATAAATACCCCTAGTGATTCTGTATACAATACATACCGCTAGTGATTCTGTATACAATACATACCGCTAGTGATTCTGTATACAATACATACCCCTAGTGATTCTGTATACAATACATACCGCTAGTGATTCTGTATACAATACATACCACTAGTGATTCTGTATACAATAGATACCACTAGTGATTCTGTATACAATACATACCCCTAGTGATTCTGTATTCAATACATACCGCTAGTGATTCTGTATACAATAAATACCGCTAGTGATTCTGTATACAATACATACCGCTAGTGATTCTGTATACAATACATACCCCTAGTGATTCTGTATACAATACATACCGCTAGTGATTCTGTATACAATACATACCGCTAGTGATTCTGTATACAATACATACCCCTAGTGATTCTGTATACAATACATACGCCTAGTGATTCTGTATACAATACATACCGCTAGTGATTCTGTATACAATACATACCGCTAGTGATTCTGTATACAATACATACCCCTAGTGATTCTGTATACAATACATACCGCTAGTGATTCTGTATACAATAAATACCGCTAGTGATTCTGTATACAATACATACCGCTAGTGATTCTGTATACAATACATACCCCTAGTGATTCTGTATACAATACATACCGCTAGTCATTCTGTATACAATACATACCGCTAGTGATTCTGTATACAATACATACCGCTAGTGATTCTGTATACAATACATACCGCTAGTGATTCTGTGTACAATAGATACCCCTAGTGATTCTGTGTACAATACATACCCCTAGTGATTCTGTATACAATACATACCGCTAGTGATTCTGTATACAATACATACCCCTAGTGATTCTGTATACAATACATACTGCTAGTGATTCTGTATACAATAGATACCCCTAGTGATTCTGTGTACAATACATACCCCTAGTGATTCTGTATACAATACATACCGCTAGTGATTCTGTATACAATAATACCGCTAGTGATTCTGTATACAATACATACCACTAGTGATTCTGTGTACAATAGATACCACTAGTGATTCTGTATACAATACATACCGCTAGTGATTCTGTATACAATAATACCGCTAGTGATTCTGTATACAATAGATACTGCTAGTGATTCTGTATACAATAATACCGCTAGTGATTCTGTATACAATACATACCACTGGTGATTCTGTATACAATACATACCACTAGTGATTCTGTATACAATACATACCATTGGTGATTCTGTATACAATACATACCACTGGTGATTCTGTATACAATACATACCCCTAGTGATTCTGTATACAATACATACCCCTAGTGATTCTGTATACAATAGATACCACTAGTGATTCTGTATACAATAGATACCACTAGTGATTCTGTATACAATACATACCCCTAGTGATTCTGTATACAATACATACCCCTAGTGATTCTGTATACAATAGATACCACTAGTGATTCTGTATACAATACATACCACTAGTGATTCTGTATACAATACATACCCCTAGTGATTCTGTATACAATACATACCACTAGTGATTCTGTATACAATACATACCCCTAGTGATTCTGTATACAATACATACCGCTAGTGATTCTGTACACAATAAATACCGCTAGTGATTCTGTATACAATACATACCGCTAGTGATTCTGTATACAATACATACCCCTAGTGATTCTGTATACAATACATACCGCTAGTGATTCTGTATACAATAAATACCGCTAGTGATTCTGTATACAATACATACCCCTAGTGATTCTGTATACAATACATACCTCTAATGATTCTGTATACAATACATACCCCTAGTGATTCTGTATACAATACATACCACTAGTGATTCTGTATACAATACATACCACTAGTGATTCTGTATACAATACATACCACTAGTGATTCTGTATACAATACATACCCCTAGTGATTCTGTATACTTCTTCTTCTTCTTCTTCGTTCATCCGGAGTGTTTTTTTTCCGGACGTGATTGCGTTGTGCCTGTCCACAGCAGAGCTGCGTTCTTGCGCCGTTAGGCCGACACATCCGACTTCTGCGGGCATTTGTTGACCGGGTTAACCTTCCCGGGGGTTTCTTAGGACGTTTGGCTCTCACTGTTGTGGTGTTATCCCCCATCCCAGCTGGCCCATATAGAACAGCCAAAGACATCCTGGTCAGCCCTCAAGGGAAGGCAGGGGCAGACCATGGGCATTCCCCGCCATCCAAGGAGGCTTCCATACTTGCAGAGCCAACACACAGCGCTCTGGTACTGGGCTCACCCAAGGAATCGTCACGTCCTGCACATGGCTGCTTAGCCTCACTTCCGTATATTGGGCCTTCCATTCACCATAGGCTGTTCTTCCGGAAACCAGAAGTATGCAGTCTGCAGATGACATCCACACAGTGAGCTTTCGATTCGGACTTTCCACATAATGGATTTGCTATCCAAGCAATATTCCATTTCGTGCCACTAGGACACTTTTTCCACCTTTTATGAAGCCCACACAGTGTGCTTTCGATTCGGACTTTCCACATAATGGATTTGCTATCCAAGCAATATTCCATTTCGTGCCACTGGGACACTTTTTCCACCTTTTATGAAGCCCACACAGTGAGCTTTTGGTTCGGACTTTCCACGTAATGGATTTGCTATCCAAGCAATATTCCATTTCATGCCTCTGGGGCGCTTTTGTAACCGACATACCTGTGGTATGAAGTGCGGCAGTCTAAATACTTCTTCATGCACCTTTAAATGTCAACCTGAATGTAGTTAAAGTAAGCTGCAGTCAACTTGAGCTTGTTGATATCTCCATAGAGCTTGTCCTCAAATGAAGCAGGTGTGGGCCAAAATATCTTTCTCTGTTCTGCATATATTGGGCACTCCTGCAGCAAATGTTTAGCTGTCATTTTACCAGTTCCACAATTGCATTCATCGGTATCTCCTATCTTTAGTTTATTGAACAAGTGGTATTTCAGCCTGTTATGTCCTGTGCGGAGTCTGAAGATTGCTACTTGTTCTCTTCGGTCGAGTTTGTAATATGCATCATCCTTCTGGTGACCTGGATGCTCTGATTCCCATTTGGTTCTATAAGTGCTTTTTATCAACCTCTTTGCCTCGTTATAGGTTATGTCTATGTCAGGCTGTGGTAGTCGTCCGCCCTCTTTTGCCAGTCTGTCAGCCTCTTCATTTCCAGGTATACTGCAATGTGATGGTATCCACTGTATTACAACTTTTTTGGATTTCTGGCATAGACCATGGAGTGCTGCTCTTAGGTCAGCTATTTCTATGCTGTAATTGCTCTTCAGTATTGAGACAGCTGACTTTGCATCTGTAAAGATAGCTATTTGCGTCTCTTTATTTTCCTCCATCAAGAGCATTTCTGCTGCAGTTTTCAGAGCCTCTACCTCCGCTTTGAAGTTACTTGAAAACTTTCCAGTTGCCACTGAATGTGTTTTTTTCACTCCATTTTTTAAATTTAGGAGAATTCCTCCTCCTCCATTCTCTACTGAATTTTTGGCTGATCCATCTGTATATGCATGGGTCCAATTGCTGCTTGGGTAATGTTCTTTTATGTAGTTTAGGGTTATTTCTCTTCTTTCGGTTTCATGCTGAGTGTTCTTTTTCTCAATACCAGGAATGTTTTCTATCATCTCAGGCAGTAGCTGCTGTCTCCAAGCTGGGAACTTGTCTGCATTGTAAATGGGTTTGACTGTTGATATGTTAAGTATGGGATCTGCCCTAATCTTTCGTTTTGCAGTTTCTACAAAGTTGCTACGCTTTAGTCTTCCCTTTCCAAAACCACTAAACCTTTTATACATAGGGTGGTCTGTCAATCTTCTAAATTTTTCAGCTTGTTGCTGGGCTCTGCTATCTCTTCTATCCTGCATTGGTTGTAAACAAGTGATCTTTTCTAGTTCATTAATAGGCGTTGTCTTCAGGCTTCCAGTTATGATTCGCATTCCTTGATTTTGGACTCTGCTTATTTTGTTAAAGTTTGACTTAGCTGCTGTTGCCCAAGCTGCAATGCCATATTCCAGTACTGGCCTCCCCCGTCCAGTATATAACTTCTTGAGAACTTTCTCATCTGCTCCCCACGTTGTACCAGCAAGCTTTTTCATGATTGCCATTCTTTGCCTTGCTCTTGTTCGATTTTTCTCAACCTGTGTCTTCCATGTCAGGCGACGATCAAAGGTGACTCCTAGATAGTTTGGATTTTCTTCATGGCGCAATATTTTTCCATTCAATACCAGTTAAGGTTGCTGTGTTTTAGTTGAGAGGGAGAATACTGTGCATGTTGTTTTCTCCTCACTTATCTTCACTAGCCATGATTTTGACCAGTCCTCTAGCGCTAATAAGGCTTGCTGTATTCTGCTGTTAGCTGTACTAATATATTCTTCAGATGTCCATATGGCTAGGTCATCTGCAAAGGATGATGTGTGTACTCTGGCTGGAAAATTTTCCGTGATGTCGTTTATATATGCTAGGAATAATGTTGGTGAAAGAACTCCTCCTTGGGGGACACCTTGCTCCAACAGCATCATTTTGCTGGTTTGTCCTTGTACTTTTGTTCTGGCAGTTCTGTTCTCAAGGTAGTGGCTGATCCATTTGTACATTTTCTTACAAACATGCATTTTTTGCAGTTTTACTTTCAGTCCTTCCTTCCATACTTTATCAAATGCTTTTTCTAAATCTATCCAGACCGCTAGTGTGTGCTTTTTCTCTTGGAAGGCATCCTCTATTTCCTGAGCTATATAGGTTATTTGATCTTCAGTGGATCTGTACTTTCTGAATCCTGCTTGGTGAGGTGTTAAGAGTTGGTTTTCTTCCAGATGCCATGTTAGCCTGCCATTGATAATGCGTTCCATTAATTTTCCTACACAGCTAAGAAGACTGATAGGTCGATAGCCATTTGGTTCTTCCAGGTCTTTTCCTTTCTTTGGGACTGGTATTAGTATAGCTTCCTTCCATGCCTGTGGGACTATTCCCCTCTTCCAGCTGTAATTTAGGACTGCTAGTAGTTTCTTTTTTGCCTTAGTGCCTAGTCCTATTAGCATTTCATTTGTGATTCCATCCTTTCCTGGTGATGTCTTCTTTTTTAGGGTAGTCATTGCCTGTTCCATTTCTTCCATTGTTAGATTTGCCATCATATATTCTGCTGCTGTCTCTGTATATCTATGATGTATCTGTTTGTCTTTGATTGCTTTCTTCTGTTCGGCTGTAATATCAATGTGGTTTGCACTGGCATAGTGTTCCATTAGTGCATTTGCAGCCTTTTTTCCTGTAAGCAAGGCATTTCCTTGTTTAATTGTTATTTGTTTGTTTCTAGGTCCTTCATTGTTCATGGCTTTCACTAGTTTCCATAGTTTGTTTCCATCCCTGTCAAAATTCAGGTTTTCTGTTTTTTTCCTCCAACAATCTCTTGTTTGATTTACTGTTCTTTTATATTTTGCTGAGATGGCTTTGAGAGAGATGTTCGCTTCAGTTGTTTGTTCTCTCTCTGCGGTCTTCCTAGCATCTTCAACTTTGTCCTCCAAAATTTGTAGTTCCTCAGTCCAGTATGGTTTGTAATTTTTCCTCGCTCCTCTTGGAATAGACTCAGTGGCCGCCTGTATTATTGCTCTGTTTAGACTTTCCACCATTTGCTTCATGTTGCCATATCGTGTATTTATGTTTTCACAATATTTGTCTGTTAGTATGGAAAATCTGTCCCAATCTGCTCGTTTGTAATTCCAGCGAGGCAAAGGCTTTTGCTCCTGTGGAACATACTCCATATTTATTACAAGCTTGATTGGTCTGTGGTCACTACCTGCTAATTGGTCAAGCACATGGCGATCGATTTTGTGGAGGATGTCTCCTGTGCAGAAAGCTAAGTCTGGAGTAGAAGTGGTAATCCATCTTCTGGAGTAGAAGCTCGGTGTGTCATCCGCTTTGTTGAGTAGATGGAGATTTGAGTCTATTTCCCAGTCCTCCACTTCATCTCCTCTTTTGTCAGTATCTGGGTATCCCCATCTTTCTGAGCGGCTATTAAAGTCTCCGACAACAATGCAATTTGTGTCAGTTATTTCCATGTTTGAGAGTGTAAGATCCTTATCTGCCGGGCTATACAGATTGTAAATTCTTATTTTCATGTCCTTTATCATTATATCAACACCTATAATTTCCGTTTGGTTGTCAGAGATCACAGATACTTCGCTGCAAGGTATTGTATTTCGTGTAAGTATTACAACTCCTCCTTTGTGTCCTTCATGGTCAAAACGTGTGGCCTGATATCCCTCGACTGAAAATGTGCGATTGGCGTTGAGGTGTGTCTCTTGAATGCATGCCACATCTATTCTATCTTTATGAAGACGCTGTGTTAGGGAGGCTTTCTTGCTATAAACTCCTTCGGCATTCCATTGTAGTATGTTGAGAGTCCGGGGTGTTTGGTCAATAGCTCTTAACCTACTCCTCTGTGCCTTGACTCCACAGCACAGGGGAAGGTGACCACCAGTAGTCATGGGTGGACCCCCTCGAGGCAGGGGGCCCGGCACTATCACCGCCTGATGGGACTTCACGGGATTAGCACCATAACGATTAATTTTCATCTGTGGCATCATGAAATGATAAAGTTACGTTGCACTTCTTTGTCAAGCCTGTGGCTCAGTACATCCGATTTCGACAAGCATTTTTCGGGATGCTTTCCCTAGCCTTTGACTGTCCCCAGTCTACCTACAAGGCAGCAGGTTTGTGCGTCACTTCGTCTGGTCCCTCTCCCTTGACCTGTCCGACATGGGTGACCCTACCAGTAGCTGTGCTACCGTCGGCATAGCTCTTGGGGTCATTGGAACGCTCAAGCCCCTCTACCTCGTCAAGGTGGACGCACGGCAGAGGGGGATTTTGTATACAATACATACCCCTAGTGATTCTGTATACAATACATACCCCTAGTGATTCTGTATACAATAAATACCGCTAGTGATTCTGTATACAATAATACCGCTAGTGATTCTGTATACAATAGATACCGCTAGTGATTCTGTATACAATAATACCGCTAGTGATTCTGTATACAATACATACCACTGGTGATTCTGTATACAATACATACCCCTAGTGATTCTGTATACAATACATACCCCTAGTGATTCTGTATACAATACATACCCCTAGTAATTCTGTATACAATAGATACCACTAGTGATTCTGTATACAATACATACCACTAGTGATTCTGTATACAATACATACCCCTAGTGATTCTGTATACAATAGATACCACTAGTGATTCTGTATACAATACATACCCCTAGTGATTCTGTATACAATACATACCGCTAGTGATTCTGTATACAATAAATACCGCTAGTGATTCTGTATACAATACATACCACTAGTGATTCTGTATACAATACATACCGCTAGTGATTCTGTATACAATACATACCGCTAGTGATTCTGTATACAATACATACCCCTAGTGATTCTGTATACAATACATACCGCTAGTGATTCTGTATACAATAAATACCGCTAGTGATTCTGTATACAATACATACCGCTAGTGATTCTGTATACAATACATACCCCTAGTGATTCTGTATACAATACATACCGCTAGTCATTCTGTATACAATACATACCGCTAGTGATTCTGTATACAATACATACCGCTAGTGATTCTGTATACAATACATACCGCTAGTGATTCTGTGTACAATAGATACCCCTAGTGATTCTGTGTACAATACATACCCCTAGTGATTCTGTATACAATACATACCGCTAGTGATTCTGTATACAATACATACCCCTAGTGATTCTGTATACAATACATACTGCTAGTGATTCTGTATACAATAGATACCCCTAGTGATTCTGTGTACAATACATACCCCTAGTGATTCTGTATACAATACATACCGCTAGTGATTCTGTATACAATAATACCGCTAGTGATTCTGTATACAATACATACCACTAGTGATTCTGTGTACAATAGATACCACTAGTGATTCTGTATACAATACATACCGCTAGTGATTCTGTATACAATAATACCGCTAGTGATTCTGTATACAATAGATACTGCTAGTGATTCTGTATACAATAATACCGCTAGTGATTCTGTATACAATACATACCACTGGTGATTCTGTATACAATACATACCACTAGTGATTCTGTATACAATACATACCATTGGTGATTCTGTATACAATACATACCACTGGTGATTCTGTATACAATACATACCCCTAGTGATTCTGTATACAATACATACCCCTAGTGATTCTGTATACAATAGATACCACTAGTGATTCTGTATACAATAGATACCACTAGTGATTCTGTATACAATACATACCCCTAGTGATTCTGTATACAATACATACCCCTAGTGATTCTGTATACAATAGATACCACTAGTGATTCTGTATACAATACATACCACTAGTGATTCTGTATACAATACATACCCCTAGTGATTCTGTATACAATACATACCACTAGTGATTCTGTATACAATACATACCCCTAGTGATTCTGTATACAATACATACCGCTAGTGATTCTGTACACAATAAATACCGCTAGTGATTCTGTATACAATACATACCGCTAGTGATTCTGTATACAATACATACCCCTAGTGATTCTGTATACAATACATACCGCTAGTGATTCTGTATACAATAAATACCGCTAGTGATTCTGTATACAATACATACCCCTAGTGATTCTGTATACAATACATACCTCTAATGATTCTGTATACAATACATACCCCTAGTGATTCTGTATACAATACATACCACTAGTGATTCTGTATACAATACATACCACTAGTGATTCTGTATACAATACATACCACTAGTGATTCTGTATACAATACATACCCCTAGTGATTCTGTATACTTCTTCTTCTTCTTCTTCGTTCATCCGGAGTGTTTTTTTTCCGGACGTGATTGCGTTGTGCCTGTCCACAGCAGAGCTGCGTTCTTGCGCCGTTAGGCCGACACATCCGACTTCTGCGGGCATTTGTTGACCGGGTTAACCTTCCCGGGGGTTTCTTAGGACGTTTGGCTCTCACTGTTGTGGTGTTATCCCCCATCCCAGCTGGCCCATATAGAACAGCCAAAGACATCCTGGTCAGCCCTCAAGGGAAGGCAGGGGCAGACCATGGGCATTCCCCGCCATCCAAGGAGGCTTCCATACTTGCAGAGCCAACACACAGCGCTCTGGTACTGGGCTCACCCAAGGAATCGTCACGTCCTGCACATGGCTGCTTAGCCTCACTTCCGTATATTGGGCCTTCCATTCACCATAGGCTGTTCTTCCGGAAACCAGAAGTATGCAGTCTGCAGATGACATCCACACAGTGAGCTTTCGATTCGGACTTTCCACATAATGGATTTGCTATCCAAGCAATATTCCATTTCGTGCCACTAGGACACTTTTTCCACCTTTTATGAAGCCCACACAGTGTGCTTTCGATTCGGACTTTCCACATAATGGATTTGCTATCCAAGCAATATTCCATTTCGTGCCACTGGGACACTTTTTCCACCTTTTATGAAGCCCACACAGTGAGCTTTTGGTTCGGACTTTCCACGTAATGGATTTGCTATCCAAGCAATATTCCATTTCATGCCTCTGGGGCGCTTTTGTAACCGACATACCTGTGGTATGAAGTGCGGCAGTCTAAATACTTCTTCATGCACCTTTAAATGTCAACCTGAATGTAGTTAAAGTAAGCTGCAGTCAACTTGAGCTTGTTGATATCTCCATAGAGCTTGTCCTCAAATGAAGCAGGTGTGGGCCAAAATATCTTTCTCTGTTCTGCATATATTGGGCACTCCTGCAGCAAATGTTTAGCTGTCATTTTACCAGTTCCACAATTGCATTCATCGGTATCTCCTATCTTTAGTTTATTGAACAAGTGGTATTTCAGCCTGTTATGTCCTGTGCGGAGTCTGAAGATTGCTACTTGTTCTCTTCGGTCGAGTTTGTAATATGCATCATCCTTCTGGTGACCTGGATGCTCTGATTCCCATTTGGTTCTATAAGTGCTTTTTATCAACCTCTTTGCCTCGTTATAGGTTATGTCTATGTCAGGCTGTGGTAGTCGTCCGCCCTCTTTTGCCAGTCTGTCAGCCTCTTCATTTCCAGGTATACTGCAATGTGATGGTATCCACTGTATTACAACTTTTTTGGATTTCTGGCATAGACCATGGAGTGCTGCTCTTAGGTCAGCTATTTCTATGCTGTAATTGCTCTTCAGTATTGAGACAGCTGACTTTGCATCTGTAAAGATAGCTATTTGCGTCTCTTTATTTTCCTCCATCAAGAGCATTTCTGCTGCAGTTTTCAGAGCCTCTACCTCCGCTTTGAAGTTACTTGAAAACTTTCCAGTTGCCACTGAATGTGTTTTTTTCACTCCATTTTTTAAATTTAGGAGAATTCCTCCTCCTCCATTCTCTACTGAATTTTTGGCTGATCCATCTGTATATGCATGGGTCCAATTGCTGCTTGGGTAATGTTCTTTTATGTAGTTTAGGGTTATTTCTCTTCTTTCGGTTTCATGCTGAGTGTTCTTTTTCTCAATACCAGGAATGTTTTCTATCATCTCAGGCAGTAGCTGCTGTCTCCAAGCTGGGAACTTGTCTGCATTGTAAATGGGTTTGACTGTTGATATGTTAAGTATGGGATCTGCCCTAATCTTTCGTTTTGCAGTTTCTACAAAGTTGCTACGCTTTAGTCTTCCCTTTCCAAAACCACTAAACCTTTTATACATAGGGTGGTCTGTCAATCTTCTAAATTTTTCAGCTTGTTGCTGGGCTCTGCTATCTCTTCTATCCTGCATTGGTTGTAAACAAGTGATCTTTTCTAGTTCATTAATAGGCGTTGTCTTCAGGCTTCCAGTTATGATTCGCATTCCTTGATTTTGGACTCTGCTTATTTTGTTAAAGTTTGACTTAGCTGCTGTTGCCCAAGCTGCAATGCCATATTCCAGTACTGGCCTCCCCCGTCCAGTATATAACTTCTTGAGAACTTTCTCATCTGCTCCCCACGTTGTACCAGCAAGCTTTTTCATGATTGCCATTCTTTGCCTTGCTCTTGTTCGATTTTTCTCAACCTGTGTCTTCCATGTCAGGCGACGATCAAAGGTGACTCCTAGATAGTTTGGATTTTCTTCATGGCGCAATATTTTTCCATTCAATACCAGTTAAGGTTGCTGTGTTTTAGTTGAGAGGGAGAATACTGTGCATGTTGTTTTCTCCTCACTTATCTTCACTAGCCATGATTTTGACCAGTCCTCTAGCGCTAATAAGGCTTGCTGTATTCTGCTGTTAGCTGTACTAATATATTCTTCAGATGTCCATATGGCTAGGTCATCTGCAAAGGATGATGTGTGTACTCTGGCTGGAAAATTTTCCGTGATGTCGTTTATATATGCTAGGAATAATGTTGGTGAAAGAACTCCTCCTTGGGGGACACCTTGCTCCAACAGCATCATTTTGCTGGTTTGTCCTTGTACTTTTGTTCTGGCAGTTCTGTTCTCAAGGTAGTGGCTGATCCATTTGTACATTTTCTTACAAACATGCATTTTTTGCAGTTTTACTTTCAGTCCTTCCTTCCATACTTTATCAAATGCTTTTTCTAAATCTATCCAGACCGCTAGTGTGTGCTTTTTCTCTTGGAAGGCATCCTCTATTTCCTGAGCTATATAGGTTATTTGATCTTCAGTGGATCTGTACTTTCTGAATCCTGCTTGGTGAGGTGTTAAGAGTTGGTTTTCTTCCAGATGCCATGTTAGCCTGCCATTGATAATGCGTTCCATTAATTTTCCTACACAGCTAAGAAGACTGATAGGTCGATAGCCATTTGGTTCTTCCAGGTCTTTTCCTTTCTTTGGGACTGGTATTAGTATAGCTTCCTTCCATGCCTGTGGGACTATTCCCCTCTTCCAGCTGTAATTTAGGACTGCTAGTAGTTTCTTTTTTGCCTTAGTGCCTAGTCCTATTAGCATTTCATTTGTGATTCCATCCTTTCCTGGTGATGTCTTCTTTTTTAGGGTAGTCATTGCCTGTTCCATTTCTTCCATTGTTAGATTTGCCATCATATATTCTGCTGCTGTCTCTGTATATCTATGATGTATCTGTTTGTCTTTGATTGCTTTCTTCTGTTCGGCTGTAATATCAATGTGGTTTGCACTGGCATAGTGTTCCATTAGTGCATTTGCAGCCTTTTTTCCTGTAAGCAAGGCATTTCCTTGTTTAATTGTTATTTGTTTGTTTCTAGGTCCTTCATTGTTCATGGCTTTCACTAGTTTCCATAGTTTGTTTCCATCCCTGTCAAAATTCAGGTTTTCTGTTTTTTTCCTCCAACAATCTCTTGTTTGATTTACTGTTCTTTTATATTTTGCTGAGATGGCTTTGAGAGAGATGTTCGCTTCAGTTGTTTGTTCTCTCTCTGCGGTCTTCCTAGCATCTTCAACTTTGTCCTCCAAAATTTGTAGTTCCTCAGTCCAGTATGGTTTGTAATTTTTCCTCGCTCCTCTTGGAATAGACTCAGTGGCCGCCTGTATTATTACTCTGTTTAGACTTTCCACCATTTGCTTCATGTTGCCATATCGTGTATTTATGTTTTCACAATATTTGTCTGTTAGTATGGAAAATCTGTCCCAATCTGCTCGTTTGTAATTCCAGCGAGGCAAAGGCTTTTGCTCCTGTGGAACATACTCCATATTTATTACAAGCTTGATTGGTCTGTGGTCACTACCTGCTAATTGGTCAAGCACATGGCGATCGATTTTGTGGAGGATGTCTCCTGTGCAGAAAGCTAAGTCTGGAGTAGAAGTGGTAATCCATCTTCTGGAGTAGAAGCTCGGTGTGTCATCCGCTTTGTTGAGTAGATGGAGATTTGAGTCTATTTCCCAGTCCTCCACTTCATCTCCTCTTTTGTCAGTATCTGGGTATCCCCATCTTTCTGAGCGGCTATTAAAGTCTCCGACAACAATGCAATTTGTGTCAGTTATTTCCATGTTTGAGAGTGTAAGATCCTTATCTGCCGGGCTATACAGATTGTAAATTCTTATTTTCATGTCCTTTATCATTATATCAACACCTATAATTTCCGTTTGGTTGTCAGAGATCACAGATACTTCGCTGCAAGGTATTGTATTTCGTGTAAGTATTACAACTCCTCCTTTGTGTCCTTCATGGTCAAAACGTGTGGCCTGATATCCCTCGACTGAAAATGTGCGATTGGCGTTGAGGTGTGTCTCTTGAATGCATGCCACATCTATTCTATCTTTATGAAGACGCTGTGTTAGGGAGGCTTTCTTGCTATAAACTCCTTCGGCATTCCATTGTAGTATGTTGAGAGTCCGGGGTGTTTGGTCAATAGCTCTTAACCTACTCCTCTGTGCCTTGACTCCACAGCACAGGGGAAGGTGACCACCAGTAGTCATGGGTGGACCCCCTCGAGGCAGGGGGCCCGGCACTATCACCGCCTGATGGGACTTCACGGGATTAGCACCATAACGATTAATTTTCATCTGTGGCATCATGAAATGATAAAGTTACGTTGCACTTCTTTGTCAAGCCTGTGGCTCAGTACATCCGATTTCGACAAGCATTTTTCGGGATGCTTTCCCTAGCCTTTGACTGTCCCCAGTCTACCTACAAGGCAGCAGGTTTGTGCGTCACTTCGTCTGGTCCCTCTCCCTTGACCTGTCCGACATGGGTGACCCTACCAGTAGCTGTGCTACCGTCGGCATAGCTCTTGGGGTCATTGGAACGCTCAAGCCCCTCTACCTCGTCAAGGTGGACGCACGGCAGAGGGGGATTTTGTATACAATACATACCCCTAGTGATTCTGTATACAATACATACCCCTAGTGATTCTGTATACAATAAATACCGCTAGTGATTCTGTATACAATAATACCGCTAGTGATTCTGTATACAATAGATACCGCTAGTGATTCTGTATACAATAATACCGCTAGTGATTCTGTATACAATACATACCACTGGTGATTCTGTATACAATACATACCCCTAGTGATTCTGTATACAATACATACCCCTAGTGATTCTGTATACAATACATACCCCTAGTAATTCTGTATACAATAGATACCACTAGTGATTCTGTATACAATACATACCACTAGTGATTCTGTATACAATACATACCCCTAGTGATTCTGTATACAATAGATACCACTAGTGATTCTGTATACAATACATACCCCTAGTGATTCTGTATACAATACATACCGCTAGTGATTCTGTATACAATAAATACCGCTAGTGATTCTGTATACAATACATACCACTAGTGATTCTGTATACAATACACACCCCTAGTGATTCTGTATACAATACATACCGCTAGTGATTCTGTATACAATAAATACCCCTAGTGATTCTGTATACAATACATACCGCTAGTGATTCTGTATACAATACATACCGCTAGTGATTCTGTATACAATACATACCCCTAGTGATTCTGTATACAATACATACCGCTAGTGATTCTGTATACAATACATACCACTAGTGATTCTGTATACAATAGATACCACTAGTGATTCTGTATACAATACATACCCCTAGTGATTCTGTATTCAATACATACCGCTAGTGATTCTGTATACAATAAATACCGCTAGTGATTCTGTATACAATACATACCGCTAGTGATTCTGTATACAATACATACCCCTAGTGATTCTGTATACAATACATACCGCTAGTGATTCTGTATACAATACATACCGCTAGTGATTCTGTATACAATACATACCCCTAGTGATTCTGTATACAATACATACCCCTAGTGATTCTGTATACAATACATACCGCTAGTGATTCTGTATACAATACATACCGCTAGTGATTCTGTATACAATACATACCCCTAGTGATTCTGTATACAATACATACCGCTAGTGATTCTGTATACAATAAATACCGCTAGTGATTCTGTATACAATACATACCGCTAGTGATTCTGTATACAATACATACCCCTAGTGATTCTGTATACAATACATACCGCTAGTCATTCTGTATACAATACATACCGCTAGTGATTCTGTATACAATACATACCGCTAGTGATTCTGTATACAATACATACCGCTAGTGATTCTGTGTACAATAGATACCCCTAGTGATTCTGTGTACAATACATACCCCTAGTGATTCTGTATACAATACATACCGCTAGTGATTCTGTATACAATACATACCCCTAGTGATTCTGTATACAATACATACTGCTAGTGATTCTGTATACAATAGATACCCCTAGTGATTCTGTGTACAATACATACCCCTAGTGATTCTGTATACAATACATACCGCTAGTGATTCTGTATACAATAATACCGCTAGTGATTCTGTATACAATACATACCACTAGTGATTCTGTGTACAATAGATACCACTAGTGATTCTGTATACAATACATACCGCTAGTGATTCTGTATACAATAATACCGCTAGTGATTCTGTATACAATAGATACTGCTAGTGATTCTGTATACAATAATACCGCTAGTGATTCTGTATACAATACATACCACTGGTGATTCTGTATACAATACATACCACTAGTGATTCTGTATACAATACATACCATTGGTGATTCTGTATACAATACATACCACTGGTGATTCTGTATACAATACATACCACTAGTGATTCTGTATACAATACATACCGCTGGTGATTCTGTGTACAATACATACCACTGGTGATTCTGTGTACAATACATACCACTGGTGATTCTGTATACAATACATACCACTGGTGATTCTGTATACAATACATACCGCTAGTGATTCTGTATACAATACATACCGCATGTGATTCTGTATACAATACATACCGCATGTGATTCTGTATACAATACATACCACTGGTGATTCTGTATACAATACATACCGCTAGTGATTCTGTATACAATACATACCGCTGGTGATTCTGTGCTTTTGTTGTCCATAGGTAACTTTTAATGTGGAAGTCACGGTGTCTGCGTGTCCAGCTGACAGGAGACAGTGGCGCAAGGAGCTATCCATCAGACCTGTTGGCTTTCAGGAGAAATTAACTTTGGACCTTGATATTATCTGCGAATGTGAATGTGAGAAACCAGAAAATGAGGTGAAGCATATGTCATATCTTCCTTTGCCTAATATTTGTAATATTTCTATCCCTGGTGATTGTTTACTAACCTAAGGAGTATAGTTTAAAGTAGTCAGTGTTTGGGTCTGAAGGAGTTAAGTATAATAATATTATTGGATAAAGGGAGTTGAAGTAGCAGTTGGGGATAGAGTGAGTTAAAGTAACAATTGTAGCAGTAATTAAGAAAAGTATAGAATGTATGGAGTAAACATGATAGGTTTTTTGGTACACAGTGAGTTAAATGTTCTTTCAGATTTCAAAAGGAATAGTGTAAGCTAATCTATGGGTTGTCACATGTTATATTACACGACATCCTTACGATGGCATTTGCAAGAGAATTTACTTAATTTTAGTAGAATTGAATCCAGGAATTTTGTCGGCTAGTTTATGGGAAGTCCTATTACTTGATATCCGTATGATGGCATCTGTCAGAGGATTGCCTTCAATGTAGTAGAATTGAATATCAAATATAATAAAATGATATTGTCTCTCAGGTTTACTACAGTGAATTATATTGTCTGGCTTGCAGGAAATCAACAGCGACCGGTGTTTCAATGGTAATGGCACATATGAGTGTGGAAAGTGCACTTGCAATCCAGGAAGGTATGGGAAAGTTTGTGAGTGTAAAGCAGATGATATCACCAGTAAAGAATCAATTAAGCAGTGCATTGCGTAAGTTGAACTGTTTAAACTTGCTCATCGTGTTTGTTTGTTTGTGTTTTATTTCATCATGGCCTTTTGTGGACATCACGCACTTTTGAAAAATAACAATATGTGACCTGTCTTAATTACATTCATAACACCTTAGTTATGTTAGCATCTAGAGAGGGGGCTTTTCTAGAGTTTTACAATAATTACAAACCAAAATTGTATAATTCAGAGAAAGGATTGTTTCTTAGAACTACCATTACTTCGTTCTGAGCAAACTTATTGTAACTTAGTCTTCAGAGTCTATTTTTACTACGTCATCTTCAGTGGATGTGAAATCTCTATATATTTACAAATATATGCCACAGTTTTCACATTTTCAGAAAATATTTGTTTATGTATGTGTATGGTACCTAGAACATTATATACAACAATAAGAAAGAGACAAACAGTTTTCCTTGGTCATGTGATGAGAAGAGAGGCATTGGAGAACATTGTGACAACTGGAAAGATCGAGGGAAACAGAGGCAGACCAAGAGAAATGATGCTGGATGGATTGGGACGGTGGCATGGAGGAATATCATCAGCAGAGTTGATCCAGAAAACCAAAGACCGAAATCTGTGGAAAGTCATGAATGCCTATTCCAGTCGGCATAGCACTTGATGATGATGATAATGTGTATGGTTCCTGGAAGAAGAGGCAGATGTCACCTTTGGTGATGATGGACACAGGACACTGCAGCAGAAATGATAGGAGATTGAGAATCTGTCTGGCGGGCCATGATTTCTGAAGTAGAAATTATAGGGGATTGAGAGACTTTTTGGTGGGCCTTGAGAGTCTGTCTGGCGGGCCATGAGAGTCTGTCTGGCGGGCCATGATTTCTGCAGTAGAAATGATAGGGGATTGAGAGACAGTTTGGTCCGCCATGATTTCTGCAGTAGAAATGATAGGGGATTGAGAGACTTTTTGGTGGGCCTTGAGAGTCTGTCTGGCGGGCCATGATTTCTGCAGTAGAAATGATAGGGGATTGAGAGACTTTTTGGTGGGCCTTGAGAGTCTGTCTGGCGGGCCATGATTTCTGCAGTAGAAATGATAGGGGATTGAGAGACTTTTTGGTGGGCCTTGAGAGTCTGTCTGGCGGGCCATGATTTCTGCAATAGAAATGATAGGGGATTGAGAGACTTTTTGGTGGGCCTTGAGAATCTGTCTGGTGGGCCATGATTTCTGCAGTAGAAATGATAGGGGATTGAGAGACTTTATGGTGGGCCTTGAGAATCTGTCTGGCGGGCCATGATTTCTGCAGTAGAAATGATAGGGGATTGAGAGACATTTTGGTGGGCCTTGAGAGTCTGTCTGGCGGGCCATGATTTCTGCAGTAGAAATGATAGGGGATTGAGAGACTTTTTGGTGGGCCTTGATTTCTGCAGTAGAAATAATGGGGGATTGAGAGACTTTTTGGTGGGCCTTGAGAATCTGTCTGGCGGGCCATGATTTCTGCAGTAGAAATGATAGGGGATTGAGAGACTTTTTGGTGGGTCTTGAGAATCTGTCCGGCGGGCCATGATTTCTGCAGTAGAAATGATAGGGGATTGAGAGACTTTGGCGGGCCTTGAGAGTCTGTCTGGCGGGCCATGATTTCTGCAGTAGAAATGATAGGGGATTGAGAATCTGTCTGGCGGGCCATGATTTCTGAAGTAGAAATTATAGGGGATTGAGAGACTTTTTGGTGGGCCTTGAGAGTCTGTCTGGCGGGCCATGAGAGTCTGTCTGGCGGGCCATGATTTCTGCAGTAGAAATGATAGGGGATTGAGAGACAGTTTGGTCCGCCATGATTTCTGCAGTAGAAATGATAGGGGATTGAGAGACTTTTTGGTGGGCCTTGAGAGTCTGTCTGGCGGGCCATGATTTCTGCAGTAGAAATGATAGGGGATTGAGAGACTTTTTGGTGGGCCTTGAGAGTCTGTCTGGCGGGCCATGATTTCTGCAGTAGAAATGATAGGGGATTGAGAGACTTTTTGGTGGGCCTTGAGAGTCTGTCTGGCGGGCCATGATTTCTGCAATAGAAATGATAGGGGATTGAGAGACTTTTTGGTGGGCCTTGAGAATCTGTCTGGTGGGCCATGATTTCTGCAGTAGAAATGATAGGGGATTGAGAGACTTTATGGTGGGCCTTGAGAATCTGTCTGGCGGGCCATGATTTCTGCAGTAGAAATGATAGGGGATTGAGAGACATTTTGGTGGGCCTTGAGAGTCTGTCTGGCGGGCCATGATTTCTGCAGTAGAAATGATAGGGGATTGAGAGACTTTTTGGTGGGCCTTGATTTCTGCAGTAGAAATAATGGGGGATTGAGAGACTTTTTGGTGGGCCTTGAGAATCTGTCTGGCGGGCCATGATTTCTGCAGTAGAAATGATAGGGGATTGAGAGACTTTTTGGTGGGTCTTGAGAATCTGTCCGGCGGGCCATGATTTCTGCAGTAGAAATGATAGGGGATTGAGAGACTTTGGCGGGCCTTGAGAGTCTGTCTGGCGGGCCATGATTTCTGCAGTAGAAATGATAGGGGATTGAGAGACTTTTTGGCGAGTCTTGAGAGTCTGTCTGGCGGGCCATGATTTCTGCAGTAGAAATGATAGGGGATTGAGAGACCTTTTGGCGGGCTATGATTTCTGCAGTGAAAGTGAGCAAGAGTTGCAGGACCTAGTGGAAGAAGTAAACAGGCACAGTGCAGAATGTGGCTTAGATATTAACATCCAAAAAACAAAAACTATGATAATTAGCAGTTAAAAAGCAAAGGGCATCAATGAACATCACAGTAAACGGGCAGATACCAGAACAAGTAACAAGTTTCTCTTATCTTGGACATATAATAACAGATGATGGCAGAAGTGAAATGGAAATCAAGAGAATAGGAATGGCCAAAAATGCTTTCAACGGCATGAAATCAGTATTGACATCTAGAGAGATTAATAATGCATTAAAAATGGGAATTGTCAAATGCTATGTATATTCAACGCTACTGTATGGTGCGGAATCCTGGCCATTGAACAAGCAACTAGAAAGTCACATAGAAGCCCTGGAGATGTGGATACACGAATAGGTCGTATTTCATGGAAACAACAACAATCAAATGCAGAGGTCCTAGAAAAACAGGGAATGAGGAGCGAGTTGATGAAAGAAATAAAGAGGAGGCAAGTGAAATACTTTGGCCACGTTAAAAGACATGATACTATTATAAAAACCATACTGGAAGGCAAGGTTGAGAACAAGCGAGCAAGAGGTAGACAATAATACAAGTGGGAGGATAACATCAAGAGTTGGACGAACATCAGCCTGACAGAATGTACAGTCAAGGCGAGAGACAGACAGTGTTGGAGATCCATTGCAGCCAACCTTCATTGCGGAGACGGCACCTGATTGATTGATTGATTTCTGCAGTATTAATGATAGGGGATTGAGAGTCTTTTTGGCGGGCCAGATGAGAGCAACCTTCTGCACGGGACCTGCTACATGACATTCTCTTTTGGTATGGATGTGTGTTTGTGTGTGTTGTACTTTCCATTCACTTGAAAACTGTCAGTGTGTGAATATCTGTTACAGGCCTAACGCAACATTGCCCTGTTCCGGACGAGGATCTTGTTTGTGTGGTGAGTGCATTTGTAATGCACGGGCTAGAGATTCGGCACAGACATTTAGTGGGCCCTTCTGTGAATGTGACGACTATTCGTGCGGTCATTATGATGAGCAGCTTTGTGGAGGTGAGTTTCAATTATTTTTTCTTTAACCGTTTCCTTTTTCTTGCTCAGTATGCAACATCTTTTGAATGATAAGATGCATAGTTTACCCAGATTGCGTATCATTATAATCAACTGCTCATAGCTTGACCTCTAGTGTCAGGTTCTGCAAAGCAGAGCTCACCAATACTGTATTCCATCTAGGAGGAAAACATAACTGTTTCAAACACAAAATAAAACAAAACAATTATGTATATTTTTTGTGTGTACGCCAGAAGACCCAAATATCAGTTTCATTGTAAACTGATGCAGTGTGACCAATATCTTTTTAAGGGTGAGCAAGGAAGAATGGCAGTGTTCTTTAAGCTATGGTTTAACCTCTTTGTTTATTCTTCTTCTGCTACTGCCTTTCATCTCCAAATGGAGCATAAGCTCTCAACTAACTGACTTTGTAGACTTGTTCATGATTGTTGACATGTTGCAGCTAAAGTTTTGTACTGGATGAGGTAGTCAGTTACATGCCAGCCCTCTGTAGTCACCTCTTATGACATGCCTGGTTGGTTGATGTGTTACTATTCTTAGCTTTCTGTCAATGTCTCTAGGGATTACAAAGTGGGTTCAGACAGGCAAATGAGACATGAGAACATGAACACATTATACATGGTTTAATGATAATATCATCGTATCAACATCATAAATATCACAGAAATAATTCATGTCACTCCAAAACTCGCTCTCGCACCGGCTCTCACAATACTCTCGTGCTGTTATCAAAGCTATGCGCACTCGTGTCTTGCCACACACACCAACACACATTACGTAGTGGTCACATTCATTCGCACTGAAAATCTAAGTATAAGTCTATCCTGTCTCTCCACACAGTCACACATCCTCTCCCAATCGTGTCTGAGTCTTGTCTGTCCTTTCCTACTCAGTCCAGTGGTCACGAGGTACTTGACCCTCGTGCAGTCCGTGGAAAGTCGTGCTGTCACGTCTGTCCCGCACTCGCCTGTTGACGCTAGGCGTACTGCATCATTCTGTCCAAGGTGAACCTGTCCTGTCACTCAAGGGTACAGTCCTGTCTCTAACTTACTGTCTTCGACGTCTGGACTGTTCTGCTACCCCCGTACTCTCCCCATGTCCTTATGTCTGTCCTCTGTTATGTCACGTCCAGGACCATGACGCTTTCCTTATAGACCCAGGTAACATGTTGGCGATCTTTTTTTTTTTTTTTTGGCTATTTTAGAAATGTATACTTCTCCTTCCCCTTCTCCCCCTCCCCCATTTTTTTTTATTGTTCTCTTTCAGCATTTAATCATCCTTGCTTAAAAATAATTAACAGTGGTTGACTTGTAATTTGTTTTTTAGAATTAAATTTCAGTTTATATTTGGAAAGCAAAGATGAAGTATGTCCATTTTTGCTACAGGTCCGGGGAGAGGAAAATGTTCCTGTGGCAAATGTGTATGTAATGATGGCTTCACTGGTTCAACGTGCGAATGTGAACAAAGCACAGATAACTGTAAAATTGGTGATAGTGATGTTGTAAGTAAATTGTTTCATCCTTATTTTGATTTTATAATTGTTTAATGCATTTCTTTGAAGGTATTTGTTAATTGTTGAATGTATTTCATTGAAAGTATTTTACTGCACCATATAGGTTTATCAAAGTTCTGATGTTATACTGCACACAGAAGTTCATCAAAGTTACTGCACATGAGAGTTCTGATGTTATACTGCACATGGAAATTAATCTCTATTACATTGGCACCTTGCCGTCTTGACAGACGATAGTTTGTGCTTTAAAAAGGCATAATAACTTTTACCTATGGCGGTAGCGCATGTGACTGATAAGGCCAATTTGCGCTGTAAATGTCCGTTCACAGTGGGTGCATGTGAACACGTGGTCATTTCCACCATCATGCACCATCTTACGTCTCAAACGCTCTGTGTGTGACTTATCTGCAATAATTTTCTCCTTTGTCTTTATTCCATTTCTGATGTTTGCCCTCCATGCAACACGTTCAGCGGCGACTTGCTCCCAGTGTGCATTATCAATGCCTGTATCAGTCATGTCCCGCTTACACACATCTTTGTATCGTAGTAGAGGCCGACCCTGAGATCTCTTACCCATCTGTAATTCACCAAAAAAGATGTCCTTTGGTATTCTACCATCATCCATCCTCCTAAGATGTCCTATCCATCTAAGTCTACGAAGACTGAGCATGGAATACACCGTCACACAACCTGATCTTTCCAATACTTCAGTATTTGTGATTTTGTCTTGCCACTTAATACCAAGAATTCTTCGTAGGCATCGCATAATCTCTATTACTGTGTAGACAAAGCTACTTCACACAGAGATGTATCTGTTATTTCATGTGGTCTTTGCATAGACTGAGTTCTCAACATGACTAACACATTCCAAGGATTGCCATGTCTCTCTACAGATGTCAAGTCCCAGTGCCAGTCTTGCACACACTGTTGGCTTCTGAGCTTGGAGAGGAGAATGAGAGATAGATGGAGAAGTAGATGGTACTTTGATACTGGGATGAAAGTCTGTCCGTGAACCTCACTTTTATCAATGTAAGATCTGTTGTAGGTCTGATATGCCCTGAATGTCATTGCAATGAACTTAGGAAGTAAAACTGAGTCTTCACAGTCAACCATTTGGGAAGGAAAGTTAGCTATACAGGGAACTAGTCACGCCACCTCATAAAGCACAACAAGTATGTGTGGAGCCAACTACTTCACATTATCTGCCATGGAAGAAGACTCCAAAAACTCCTGACATTTTATAAGATCTTCCAAGAAAAAAAAGAAGAAAGATTCTGACATTCTGCAAGATCTGAACATCAAAGAAAACTGGCTAATAAACGACTTCACTTCTAGGAAACTGAAATCAGTTTTCCATATTAAATGTCACAGCAGCCTTGAAAGAATGGTAATTGAAGACATGGTTCCTGGAAAATGAGGCAGGAGTCAACCAACATAAAAGTGGACATTGTACATTAAAGACACCTAAGCATGAAAAATGCATGGGGCAGCCAAAGTGGCAACAGATGGAGAGGCTTTTCAGCAGAACAATTTTCTGCAGAGAACCTGTTACATGACAATGATGATGCGGATAATCTGCTAATTGTAACCAGTTATTTTGAAATCTGTACAAAGTTATCATAGAGGTAAAGACTGTACCAAAAAATCTGTACGATGTTAACTATTTTGTTTCTGTATTCCAGCTTTGCAATGGTCACGGCAGCTGTGAATGTGGTAAATGCATCTGTGAGAATCAGTATACTGGTCCTAAATGTGAGGAGTGCCCAGTAAGTAACCATCTGTGTCATATTTAATATAAATATTATTACGTATAGGGAATAGGTATGCACAAGTTGAGAAAACCACATAGCACATTAATATATGATCAGGGAAAATAATTATTGGTATTGTCTGTGATGTATGGTCATGAGAGAATAAATATTGGTATTGTCTGTGGTGTGGTGACTTCGACCACAGACATGAGGGAAGTTACGGCCATTGTGTTGTGTATGCCTCATCTCAGGTGCCAGCAGTTTCTGTGATGGGTTTTATGGAACCTCATGCAAGTCTTCTGCCATAGGCCCTTGTTATACACCATCCATGTTTTGACATCACAGGCCTGAAGTGACTGGCAGAGAACCCTGAAGTTAGTGGACCCCCAGAGTTGAAGTGACAAGAACTCACGCAGTGGAAAAGCTTCTGACATCAATCAGCCCACTGCCAAATCATGAGTAAATTATGTCCACCAAAAGCATGCCCTACTAAATTACAGTTGAAATGTCCACCATGTGCTATTCCATCATCTTATTCTTCTTCTGCCTTTTATTTCCCCCAATGGGGCGTTGGATTTTGCAGTTAAAGTTTTTTTTACTGAATGAGGTAGCTAGTTCCATGCCAACCCTCCTCAGCCACCTCGCACAACATGCATGCTTGGTTACAGTGTGACTTTTTTTTGGGCGCTCACTCGCTTTGAACTCAAGCACAGTCCATATACTATACACTACTTCTAGTAGTGCCGGATTGAATTTTGCATGTGGATTTGCTTTTCCTATTAACAGTGTCTCTCGCCATCAGGCGAACCCACTCTGACTATCGAGGTACTTGTAATTTACGTCCCCGTGTCAAAGACGATACGTCAACATTTTAGTCCAACTGTCCAGTGTAGGAGTTTAACCCCTTACCTCAGCATCAGCACACCGGATGTTTAAGAATACGCATTCTTATCCATTCAGCCATGCTGACTTACGGTTACAGTGTTACTATTATTTTCCTTATGGTCTCCAGTAACACACTACACTGGCACCTTGCCGTCTTGACAGACGATAGTTTGTTACATTGTGCTTAAAAAAGGCATAACTACAACCCATGGTAGTAGTTACTGTGACTAATCCGACCAATTCGCGCTGTAAATGTTCGTCCACAATGGATGCATGTGAACACATGGTCGTTTCCACCATCATGCACCATCTTACGTCTGACACGCTCAGTGTGTAATACTATCTGCAATCATTTTCTCCTTTGTCTTGATTCCATTTCTGATCTTTGCCCTCCATGCAACACATTCGGCAGCGACTTGCTCTCAAGGCGCATTATCAATGCCTGTATCAATCATGTTCCTATTACAATCTTTGTATCGTAGTAGAGGCCGACCCTGAGATCTCTTACCCATCTGTAATTCACCAAAAAAAAAGATGTCCTTTGGTATTCTACCATCATCCATCCTCCTAATGTGTCCTGTCCATTTAAATCTATGAAGATTGAGCATGGAACAAACTGTCACACAACCTGGATCTTGCAGTGAAAGATTTTTATGGAATAAGGAAGCCAGTCTCATGCCAACCCTCCTTAGTCACCTCTGACCACATGCGTGGTAGGTTACAGTGTTACTATTCTTTTCCTTATGGTCTCCAGTAACACATTAACGCAGTGCTATTCCTACCATTTGACAATATCAGTCCATTGATCTGGAGTTCTACAGAATAACAAATTGGTTCAAATGTCCACTATAAGTCTGCTATTAAGTGGAGAGTTTATGCTATGAGATATAGCCTTACTGCACTTGTAAGTTTCTCAAAAGTGAAGGAAAGATCCCAACGTCCATAAACTTATTACATTTATGCCCAAAGGAATTTATGTGTCAAAAATGTCTAGCTGGTCACTAAATAGAAAATTGCCACTCTTGCAAATTCCTGAGGTGGAAAGTCTTATCTGAGTGCAAAGCAGTGGTTCCCGGAATGCATGCACAAAGTTGGCCTATTTTCCAGGAAATTGTAGAAAAGGGTGCGGCTTTGCATTTATGTCCAGTATTGGTGTTCTACTTGGAACACACATTTCTTCGGGGAAACCAATGCAGAAGTTACTAACCAAGACTTTGATCCTGGAAGCAAACAGCACATTATACCAAGAGAGCTGTTGGTGCAATGCTAAGGAATCGAGCTGTTCTTTGTGTGGAGTTCCTCAAAATAACAAGTCTGTGGACTACATCCTGCTGGTCTCTAAAGGTGCAGCCTACGATGAACTGTTAACCCCTGTCACGCATTATCCATCTGATATTATGATTGCTCCTAGATATTTGAGTTTATTGACTTGTTTCAATATTATCCTTCCTGTTCTTATATCAGATTTTGGTGTTGTCTTTTTCTTTGATATGACTGTTGTTTCAGTTTTATATTCAGGAGAAATCTTTTGTTTTTCCGCACTCTCTGTTCTTGCCATGTCTAACAGATGTTATTGATCTTTTAGTTTTCAGCTATCAGTACTGTCGTCTGTATGATGCAATACACAGAAATATCAACTACTGCAGAACCACTAATGGCACTAATACAGCACATAAACAAACTCAGAAATATTGATTGGTATCCAGCGAAACAGAAGGAGGAAGTAGACCAGAAAACATAAAACTTTAAAACTATACAAATAGACACACGTAGTATTACTTGGCGCTCACAGAAGAAGGAAATAGAGATAAGAAGACGCACTAGACAACATAAATTTTGAAAGCTATAATAGTTAACGACTGGGATCAAACCTGTCGCCTCCAAATGACGACGGCGCCTCGCTGCAGGAACAAGTACTTCGACACACGACCAACTAGACTATGTTGGTAAAAAAAAATGTCATCATTGGCCAGGTCTAGTTGGTCGTGCGTCGAAGTACACTTGTTCCTGCAGCGAGGCGCCGTCGTCATTTGGAGGCGACAAGTTCGATCCCGGTCAGTAACTATTATAGCTTTCAAAAATTTATGTTGTCTAATGCGTCTTCTGATCTCTATTTCCTTCTTCGGTGAGCGCCAAGTAATACTATGCGTGTCTATTTGTGTAATCGTCTTAGTGGCCTCAACGGTTCTCCCCATTTATTTAAAACTATAGTTTACCATACTGGGATTCAAACCTGTCATCTTCAAATGACGACAGTGTGTCACTGCAGAAACAGTGTACGTCAGCGCATGGCCAACTCAAAGCGTCAAAAAAATGTCATCATTGGCCAGGTCTATCATACACCCAAACCCCAACAATGAAATAGGGATAATTTTCGTATCTAACCATTGAAAAGCACTATAGGTCTCATCATTTTATATTACCCAAACAGGTAAAATAACAAACATGCAAAAACGCCAGGCCACAATTCTGTGTCTAGTATATAACAAAAATTTAAAGAAGAGTCATGATTGGTCGGTTCCTATTTGGTAAACACAGAGATATCAATTATTGTTTCTTTTTTTGCCTTTTCTTTTCCATAGAGTTCATTAGCATTTAACAGAAATGTTCCTCATTCACTTGATTACGTAAAAATATAAGCAAAATAATGAATAGCAGTTACTTATACACTGGAGTGTATAAAAAAAAGAGTGTTGAAGTGCTACATAGAACCTATACTTTTGTATGGATGTGAAGCATGGACAATAAGCAGTCAAGCTCAAAAACAGCTGATGGCTGTGGAAATGTGGTTTCTGAGGAAAATGCAAGGAATACCATAGACAGACAGAAAAACCAATGAACAAGTCCTTCAAGAAAGACATGAATATCGTAAACTGATTAGAGTCATTAGACGTAGACAGTCAAAATTTGTTGGGCATGTTATGAGAAGACATGACTTGGAGAACTTGGTGACAACTGGCAAAATCGAAGGGAAGAGACCAAGAGGAAGACCGAGAAGTAAATACCTGGATAGCTTGGCCACGTGGTATGGTCGAGACAGAAACACGGAGCTGATCCACAACTCTGGTGATCAAGTGAGATGGCAGAACATGACCGCCCACGCTTATCGGCATGGCACATGATGGATGGATGGAAACACTGGAAAGTAGTCATGCAGCGAATACAAAATAATTAAAGGACACTGGGCTTGCAAATAACAGAATTGATTAACTTCTTGATTGTGTCCTTGGCACTTGACAAAAACAAAATTATAAGTAATTAGGAAAGCTGTGATACAAGGAGTGATGGGAACTTGCACAAGTAATCAGGCAGGTAGTATGGCTGGAGAGAAAACTGGGCAAGAAAAGCATTGAAAATGGGGTGATAAAATTGGCATTACAATATTTCCCAAAGATATTTAATACGTGAATGTGATCAAATGATCCTTTTATGGATCAAATATTGAATACATATTTCATTTATTCTAAAATGTATTTCTTCCTGTACAGGCATGCCCTGACAAGTGCCCTGAGTATGTCCCATGTGTGCAGTGTAGAATCTTTGAGTCTGGTGAACTGAACCCAGAACAGTGTAGAGACTGCAGACCAAATATTACTAGACATGACAAAGTTAAAGGTATATTTTGGTTTTGCGCCAGTTTGTAATAATTTGTATTTAAACAAAAAAAGTACCAGTCTTAGGACTTATGTGGGCTGGTCTCTCAAATAGATACTTTATATATGAACTTTAAAAAAAGACTTTATATGCCTTGAGACATACCGAACATATAGTGCGAGCCCTCATATTATTGTGCATCAATCAATAGATGTGTCAATAGTATGACAGCCGCCTCTACTTTCCAGGACATTTACCTGATACTCAGTTTAGAATTGGGCAGCCTGGGAACTCAGGTCAGTTTTGAAAATACGTCTTGATCTGGATTTGAATGCCAGACCACTGGGCTGGCAGATAGGCATGCTATTTATTTTACTTTTATTAAAAACAGGTATTTTTGTGCTATTTGGAGCATCATCAAAACTGAATAAAACTGAATAGTTGTTTTGAGAATGCATAATGCCCCATGTGCTTGCTATTGGCCTGTGTCATTTGTCGGACAGTCGAAAAAAAAGTCGACTGTCTGACAAATGATACAGCGGACAAAAGCTGTCATATTAGTGTGCTGCAACTATTGCAAGAGGTTATAAACAAGATCTACAAGATGTACATCTAAGGAACCTGCAAATCATAACAGCCATATATTTCACTGGCTTATTTCAGGTTTCACAATTTATTCAAACATTGGTATAATAATGCAGTCAATGATATTTGTCCTTCTGTCAATACATGAATGTATACTGTTGATCTACCTCATATATCAGGTGCTATCCAATTAATCCCATGATGTGTCCTAGATTACTAGCATTCTAACGATATAAAAAGTCACTGATCGTCCTCCATGATAATAATTACTTTCATTCTGTGATCCTCATCAATTGTCTGATAGGCATCTTTGCAGCATTAAACTTCTATATCTTTGCAGCATCAAACGTCTGTATCTTTGCAGCATCAAACGTCTGTATCTTTGCAGCATCAAACGTCTGTATTTTTGCAGCATTAAACTTCTATATCTTTGCAGCATCAAACTACTATATCTTTGCAGCATTGAGCTACCATACACTGCCATCGTTGTATCCATTCATAATATAATTTAAATATTGCATATTTATTATTTATCCTAATGCCATAGCATATATTGTCTGCCCTTTGTAGATAAACCAGGTTGATAGCTCATAGGACTCATGGCCTTCTCGCACTAGGAACCTCTTGAAAAGAATCTGTTTCTCCTGCCCATCTTTGGGAACACCATAGAGCCTGCTTCCTCCTGGCAAGACTCTGATGAAATCTAACAGCTGATGGTACTCTGTCACTAATACAAAATTGTCCCGTCATAAGTTGACATTGTCATATCTGTCACTAATACAAAAATGTCCCTTCATA